>BOPP01000173.1:1385990-1442997 GCA_017312745.1 Gryllus bimaculatus
ATGCCTTAATTTGTTTTGTAGATTTTAAATATGTCTGTGTTACCATGCTTTGATATTGTATCTGTGTAGTATCCATGTGAAACCAAAAACTTTGAGAATAAACAAAATAACAATAATAATTACATTAATAATAATAATATTAGGACAATACATATCAATTGTTGGCAACTACATAAAACTTAACAATATTAATACATTCTATATTTAAAACTTGAAATGGTAAGGAGGCAAGTTTTGACCAGTTTTTTTTTCTTTTTTCTTCTTTCAATTTGTACACATGGTCCAGAGAGAAACAGAATTGTTTGTTTTTTTTAGGCATTCTCCTTCTACATCACAGGATGTGATATGCCAATTCCTTTTTTTCTTTGCTTCAGCTCGAAACAGTTAACATCAAACAGAAAGTCTAATGGGATAAGAAATTCTTATTTATTTATATTTTTTAAGGGAAATGTTTTAATTTGAATATTCCTTTACACTGTAGAACATGTTGTTAAGCAGGAAAGCTTTCAATTTACTTTTAAATGTATGAATTGTGTTTATGTCTTTAATACCATTGCCTAGTTTGTTGTAAAGTGTAATACCCTCTATTAGGGTACTTTTTTGATAAAGTGTAGTTTCAGAGTGGGGAACATGTAGGTTATCCTTTTGACGGGTGTTGTAGTTGTGTACATCAAAATTTAAAGTAAAAGTGTCTTTGTTTTCCATGAGAATTTTCTATGTGAAGACCACTATTTCAAATATATACGTGCATGGTCGAGGAAGAATCCTTAGTTTATTAAACAAGGATTTGCAAGACTCCAGCTTATGAGTGCTGGTCACTGTTCGCAATATTCTTTTTTGGATAATAAATGTGCAAGTGCTTTTAGAGGCATTTCCTCAGAATATTATTCCATATTTTAGGTGTGAGTGCACATTTGCAAAATATATTGCTCGAAGTGTCTCAATGTTGGAACTTGACGTGAGGGTGTATAGGGCATAGCAAAATTTGTTGAGCTTGTTGTTAAGATTTGAGATGTGAGCATTCCATTTTAGGTTTTCTTGAATTGTTAGTCCGAGGAAGGTAGTTTCATGAGATATCATTACATGGTTATTGTTTATGAGCAAATGCTGTGACAATTTTTCTTTAGATCGGGGATTCATGAAATTTAGAGAGACTGTCTTGCTGGTGTTTATGATGAGTTTGTTGTCTTGAAACCATTTTACTAGTGCTTGCAAAGTTTTGTGAGTTTCTTTTTCTTATGATTGTTGTTTTTTTGCTTTCATGATTATGTTTGTGTCATCTGCAAATAAAATTATTTTGTTGTTCCTTAAAGCCAAAGGCATGTCATTTATGTATGCAAGGAATAGTATTGCCCCAAGGATGGATCCTTGTGGGACTCCACAATTTATTATTTGAGGGCAGAAGTAGTATGAGGAGATTTTGTTTTCTTTAGTGTGCTGGAGGACAACTATTGGGCTATTGTTTGATGAATATGATTTGATCCATTGGCCTGCAATGCCTCGAATCCCTAGCATTTTTAGTTATCTTAAAAGTACATGATGGTCAATAATGTCAAAGGCTTTTGAGAAATCTAAGAAAATGCCAATGGGAATTTCCTTCTGATTTACTGCAACAAGTATGTCATTTAAAAAGGAGAAGATGGCTGTATCTGTGGATCTCTTACTTCTGAAGCCATGTTGTGCATTTGTAAGGACATTATTTGCATTGAGGAACTGTTTATGTCAATCATTGAAAAGCCTTTCCAGAATTTTTGAAAATCCTGATAAGAGGCAGATAGATCTGTAGTTCATTGGATCATAACTATTGCCCTTTTTAAAAAATGGTTTAATTTTTGCTGTTTTGAATATATCTGGGAATATGCCTGATTTTAGAGAGTAATTGCAGATGTGAGAGAGTGGTTGCACTATACATGGAACACTGTGTTTAATAAGAAAATCTGGAATGTTGTCCATGCCTGCTAAGAATTTATTCTCCATTTGTCCAATGAGTTTAAAAATTTCAGAGGGGGTGGTTTCATATAAGAATATGGAATTTACAATTTGAGTAATATTAGTGTTTTTATTGTTTAGAGAGTGTTGAGAGATTAACTTCTTAGTAATTTGTGAAAAGTGTTCATTGAATATATCATTTTTATCGTGCCATCGTTTTTATATCATATCATATTTATAGTGCCAGACGCTTGGACAGTCGGGGAGAGTCTGGTCACCCACAGGTAACAGGTTTACAGGATGTGCAGGGAAGAAAGTAGGTAGCATTTACAGATACACAAAGGATTTGCAAAAGAAATGTTCGGAGAAGGGAAGGAGAGTTCTCGGATGGGGCCTTAAATGTGAATTACAATACTTGTTACATATAAAACTATTATACAGTAAAATAATTGTTTTTAGTAGCAAATCCACTTCACTTTTGGTACAATTCCTCCAAGATTTTCATCTGGGCAAGTTATGGAATTTCACACTTTTCTTGGGAATAGCTATAGGTTTCTTGGTAAGTTGTTTGTTTTTTAATTTTTGATTCTGTTTCAAGTGTTAGAATCTGGGCAGTGTGGTAATGGAAGCTTGTATTAAATGTAACTAGAGAGTATACTGGAGTGCATCAAGGAATCAAAATTATGAAAAATGTAAAGAATGTAATTTAAAAATTCTGCTAATATGTTTTTATTGATTTCATTAAATAGAAGACTGATGATTTGGAACAATTCTGTTAAAATATTCAAATCCATGCACATAAACATACAATTGAAAGCATGCAAAATTTAAATATCATTTTGCAAATTGAATAAGTGATGATTTATTCAATTTCACTTATTCAAATTCACAATTTATCTTTCATCATATACAATGTGTATATCAGAATCATTCACCCTCAAAATGTCACATCATCACCTTCATTACAAACAGATGAAAGGATAAATTAAAATAACATTAAAAATCCGTTCTATATCTTTACAGAATGTTCTAAGAGAAGAGCAAGAAACAAAAAAGGTTGGAAAAACAGAAAAAAGTATTTTTCATCAAAAAAGAGAAACAATTTAGGGTACTGTTAAATTTGTTTCACATTGTCATATTAATCATGAATTTTTAAAGCAAAGAACAATGCTTGCCATCACATGACAATTTTATATTCTATTATTTATTTGCAATGCTTGATGCATCAAATTCTTGTTTATTCTCCAGAGTTCAACAGTACAAATAATAAAAGTAACAGAATGAAGTTCAAATATTTTAAAAGACAATCTTTCATAAAAATTCAGACCAGAAAAATATTTCCTTTTTCATCTTATATTTATACACTAACAGTTAACATAGAACATCAAGGTAATAAGTAAGTTCTAATGACTAGTAGAAAAGACCATTTTTGTCTATGAAATAAGACACTTCTCATTTTTGACATATTTATGTATAAATACAAATGCTTTACAAAGTGGTTGTCAAATATCAGAAATCATTTAACACTATTTCATTGAAAGAGCAGCTCCTCTTTCTTGGCACAGCAACATCTCTCAACCTTAATAGTCAAACACAGTAACACGTTCTTTTGCATCTATTTTGTTAGATACAATTATTGCAAATGTGTTATCTGATAAATGTTATACATCTGCTATATTACAAGAAACATAATAATTTCACAGACACTCAATGTAAATTAAAAATACTGATATCTAAGGAAAATGACTTTGCAAAGCCACATTTGTATTTTTTCTGCAAATTTCTAATTGAGACAAGGCAGTAGAATATTGGTCAAATAGCCACAACAAAATTAAATCACTAGGTACAATTTCAAAAGAACTACAAATAAATGTATTTAATTTAAATATAAATAATCTGGAAAAATTTTACATTTTTGAGAGAAACTCACTTCACAAAATAACATAAAATACAAAGCTTATGTAAACTGTAATTCCTATCTTGAGACTGCAAATAATATTACTGCAGAGTGTTTCTTATTTCTTCTTATAGGAAGTTATGTCAGAAATTTGAAAATGAGGCACATGTATTGTAGCTATGGTGCGAGATGATTTTATAGTAGTTACATGCCCAGATATTTTCTAACAGCAATGAGCCCTTGATGAAATTAAAATCACTAGGAAATATACAAGTAGACAAAATACAGAATTTCACATTTTTCATTAAAGTCTTCTTATCAAAACATGAAATGGTATATGTGCTAAGTTCTCACAGTACACACTTAACAGATCAAACAAGATAAGGCTCATGTTTGGTTTCCTTGCATGAGCGTAACCCTATTTTTTTTCAGAAGCACAGAAAAAGTACCATAGAGAATTCATTAATGAAATAAATGTAATGGTTTTCAATAAATAAAAGCAAAAGAAGACATCTACATTACATAATGCTGTCATGATCACACTGACTTTTTGTCATAAAGTACAGCGAGTTGGGAATGATATGACACAAAATTGTGCCTCTACTATGCTCATAAGACTGCAAAAGCAGCACATTTACACAAATTAAGGTTATACAGAATGTATACATAACAACACCAATTTCACATTATTTGACTATATGTATAAACAATACAAAACCAAAGTAATGACATATTGTTAGCTAAATTAGATTACAAAGTACTGTTCAACAGAAGTATGTATATGCAACAATACTTCAGTGAATACAATGTGAAACAAAATGTTAAGAAACATCACAGCATGTTACAATCATTTCATATTCCTTTTATCTCTAGAAAAGTGAAAATATTAGAATTGATATCTTTATTCTAAAACATAACAAAGGTAATTCATTGTTAAAACCCTTCATGTACTACTTCAGAATTCAAGTATTTGTAAATGGTTTCCACCAAGGAAGCAAAGGGTTGTTCAAACTTACAACAAATTAATGTATGTAATGTAATGTAATTCCATTAAAGGCTTCACCATTAGTTACTACTAATAATATTACCAGTCTTCTAGTAAATGGAACAGCACACAAAGCACCACTTAAAAAGTGTCTCAAATTGATGTGTTGAATTGTTAAGTTTAGCATTTTTAAACCAATTCTGAATTATGGATTGTAGAAAATCTAAGAAGAGTCGTAATTTAGAACACTTACAATTCAGAAGATAAAATGAATGTGAAATGATGAACAACTAACAAGATTACCTTTCTTGTAAAATGTTAAGATCAATTTGCATTTCTTACTTAAAAGACTACTTAATTTTTACTAATAAAATACATGAGAACTAAGGCAATGGCAATTTTTTCCAAACAAATTATTTATTCAAAGCCTAAAAATACTTCAAATTTTGTGAATTTAAGAGTACTAATTAGTAAGTTTGTTCTGAATATTATAGACAGCTGGGAAATTAAAACAAAACAAAAATTTAAAAGTTGTTTAACATTTGTCATAAATAAAATGCTTTGAAATGTTTTGAAAATACTCGTTCTTTCATCATCAGGCTTTCTAACAAAGGAAAGACAAAATAGTGACTAATGGAACATGAGGGGAGGAGGGAACCACAAAGAAAAAGAGTAAAATTGACAAAATATTTTAAAGCTTTTTGAAGTAAACTATGTAATTTTAAAGTTTTAATTGTTCTTCATCTGCTATCGTAATTTATTAAATGACTGAGAATGTCTTAATTTCATGTTATTACCACAATTCCATGTTGCCAACATACACTGGCTATTTCATTGTCTTATTTTGGAACTAATGATTATAACATTCATGATTAACTTCATTATCCTCAGTATTCTGGTTGATTTTCTTATATGTCAATGACACTCACTGTAACTTTTTCTCTTTACCTATGTATGCATCCATTTTGTCAATTGTACTCTTATTTTTTTGTTGTTCTATTAGTCACTATTATGTCTTTTCTTTGTTATAGAGCCTGATTATGAAAGAACAAGTACTTTCGAAACATTGCGTTTTATTTATGACATACAAATAAATGTCAACCAATTTTTTAATTTCTGTTTCGTTTTAAATTCCAGGCCATCTATTATATACGGAATATACTTACTAATTAATAATTACAGTCAATATTATAAAACACAGAAAAGTAGTTTAACAAGGGTGGGATATACTTACATGAAGTGTTTTTTAACCATATTAATATTTATACTCTTTATGGAATAAGATATCCCAACACTCAAACTACCATACAAAAATTCCTTGTAATTTTATAAACAAGACACAAATAACTAAACACTTTGATGAAACAATTGAACTTTTCACCATCAATTCAAGACTTGGCAGACTAAGTGCACTGAGTATCAGAAAATACACAGGCCATCAAGAATAAATGGAGAAAAACAGTAACCAAAGATTTGTCAATTCTAACTTCAGTATATGCATACAAAATATATACTGTTTAATTAACAAATATAAGTTATCTTCAATAATTCAAGAAAATCACATTTGCTTTAATGTAAATTTAATATGTTGGTCATTTGTACCACATACATCATTCACTAGAAGAGCCCTTTATGGGGAAACAATCACAGAAAGAAATCTTTGGTTTTTGACAAAAACAGCAAAAATAAGATGCTTATATCAGGAAGGAGATTCTCTTGTATTAGATACAACCAGTGTAATGAATATCAAAACATTCAAAAAATCGCTTGTTTCTGAAAATAAATGTTTTGAGATGTCAAAAAAGGCAAAATTCATTGATCAGAAGAATAGACATTTCTAATTTAATAAGATGTGAGATATGGGTATTTCATATATTGCACATTTCTTAAATTTCTGTTGCTTTTAAACGTTAAAATGATATGTTAAGAAAGTACTGGAGGAGAGCTTCTAAGAAATTGGGAATTACAATATAATTAAATACATATATTACTAGCATTCATTTCAAAATATAGAGGAACGAACTGCAACAAAAAAGTGAGTAGACTATTTTGTAGTCAATGCAACAACTTTGGACATTGCTAAATCCCTTTTACTGGTCAATTAAAACATTAGATCAATATAACAAATTTAAACTAATGCAGTTTACTTTTCTGCCCACTCACATAACCTGAAATAAAAATTACATTTGAAAACTTGAAATTTGAGGATCCATTCATTACTGTACAACATGGGAAAATTTAAAATTTATTTGAAAGAAAGTAAATATTTTTGAAACATGCAAGTATTAATGCAGTCATCACATTTTTTATTTAAAGTGATTATTGAATATTTAGAAATGAATTCATTTTCATTTCTTGGACTATTTTTTATCAATGCTAAAAAAAAAGTTAAAACAACTTCTATTCAGGATATAGCTTTAGAGAATCACCTAAAAATTAAGTTAAAAAAATTTAAAGCTCAGCACGTTTTTCAAACAGGGCTGAAATTGAATAGGAGAAAATGTTGAAATAACAGATACAAGTAGCCAAGCTAAAAAAATTCTCACATTTTGACAAGGACATCTACACAAAAGCATGATACTGTTCAGTTCAAATTTAGGAAATCGTACAGAAGAATAAGTTCGAACAAAAATATAACCCAGGCTAGTACTCTAATATTACAAAATAAGAGGAGAAACAGTAGAAAATCAAAATGAAACATAAACCAACAAATATAGTACGAAATTCAACTATCTTAATAGAAACCATTTGTTTTGCTTCTCTCTTCAAAACCAACTCCCAATGTTCAAAAAATATTATTACTACTTTTTATGTTAATTTTAATTTTTAACATAAATTTTTATTCACTGGAATTTATCTTCATGTCTGTAGTATGTATATAATTTCTTAAGTCTTGAAATATCATAAAGGAGCATTTGACATAGAAAACAAAAACCACATGACATTATAACAACAATAACAAAAGTTGCCAGCTTTGTAGATTGCTGTAATGAATGAAGAAATATTCAATTTTATGATTTCTAAATTTTGCAAGCAGACAGGGCTTTGAAAATGTCCGGGCTTGGATCCGATGTTACCCAAAAAGTATAAAATTGCATCAATGTCATATTAATATCACCTTCAATAATGTTTGTACTATAATTATGTAAAGAAATCATGATTGCACTTTAAACGTGGGCAGAAATTTTGATTTCCACAAGGTATGTTTACACAAATAACTATTTTGATGAATTACAATACTGGAAAAAAAAAGACATGACCTGGCAACTAAATTGTATTTCTAAACAAAGCATGATTTTCAAAAAGATTTTTAGTATTATGTGACATACATCACTAAATCATGAATAAATATCACTCGTTTTTAATGTAAGAAATTCAGTTTTTCAATGTTTTAAATCTCATAAGGATTGGTGACTTGGTAAATAAGATAAATAAAGTATCCATTATCTTATTACTAAAACAGACATTAAAGTCATCAAAATATGAATTTGATAAAAACCAAGTTGGCAAGAGATTAAGCGTTTCCCATTGTACCTTTAACAATATTTTACCCCCACCCACAAAATATATTACTTAATGTTCCCTCTGAGGGTTTACAGCAATACAGACTACCACTAGCGTCTGTGAATTTCTTGAATTTTAACATCCACTGACAAAACATTATAGTGCCAAATGTATTCCAAAAGAATTCTCAGCACCTGCAACTTCAAATTCATTCTACTGCATTAGAGAATTTTTTTGAAAGCTGTAATTCTTCAATGTATCAAAGTAATGACAATGAAATATACAGAGACAAGCGAGTAAGACTAATATCGAAACATTTTATACAAAATAAGGCTTAATTTTGCACAATGAATATTAAAGACGACAAAAAGAGACAAAAAAGAAAAAGAATCTAAAGAGCACTGAAAGATGGCACTGCAAATCATTCTGTGGAATCCATTTGATGTATCATTTTGTCACAGAAGGGCAATGAAAAAAAATGTTTATACACTTGAATAGTTTTTATTACAAAAATGCATTTGTCTCTGAATATATTTAAAAAATATCAGTGTATCTAAGTGAAAACTCAGTCTTCTCACTTCTTAGCATAAGGCTGCCTCTCATTTCTAATTGTAATAAGAGGCATTAATCGTTCTGTAAAGCGTTGGTAATTCCTCTCCAGTTCACGTTGATAATCTCTCTGGTCAGATCCAATCAAATTTTTATTCTTTTTAAGAGCATCAGAACATCTACACACAAAAAAAGTCAGTAGACAAAAATATTATTTTTACCAGTAAAGTGAATATAAGCAAAGTTTAATAAACATACTTTTTGGAGAAATCCTTAAAACATAGTCTCAGTTTGTTTTGCAATTTCGTTGGAATCTTTTGTCCATTTGATAAATCTGAGAGAAAAACATGTGCTATTTCCATTGGTCCCTGATTCACAGTGGTTCCTGAAATTACAGAAAAGCAGCATTATCAATTTCTAAAAAAGAGAAAAAGAAGAATTTGTGAATATAGGCCAGCAATACTTACCTATGCATCCCTGCAAAACCATTTGCAAGATCTTTGGATCAGGAGGCTCTTGATGAGTTGCCTGTGCTAACTCCATCGTCTTCTTTTGAATGTCTTCGATGGCAACTTCAATTGGAGTCAAAACAATCTGAAAATATTGTTACTTTTAGGAAGCATCTCCTTCCAGAATAGTAAGTTACAAAACAAGTACAGGTGAATTGTACAAAAGTTGAGGTTGTCAAAAGAAGAGTGCATGAATCACCTTGTGCACATGTCGACTTAACTCATCATATGCAAAAAATGTTTCACACATGCTTTGTGATCCATCATGGATGCCTCAAAATGTTCCGCACACTATTAGGGAGAATGGAAACATTCACTGTTCCACACATGGAAAACAATCATGAGAAACTGTGTTTCATGCACTGCATGTTAAAAATGTATTATTAAAATTGTCACTGTTGACACCAACCTGCTTTCTATCAACAACTTGTATTCGTGTTTTGATATATGGAAAATGGTTAGCAGTAGTCAGTATTGTCTTCCGCTTATACTGCTCATGTAACTCTCCATGAGCCCTTCCACGAGGTGTAAAGGGTGTGGCATACACAAAACGCTCTGAAATAGCATTCAACATTGAATTACATAAGAATTATTTGGTTCACCAAACACCAAGGTTCTTATCATTGAAAGAATCACATCTTATCCAGAGTAAGATCTATAAAAGATATTCAATATTCTCTTATGTTACAAGAAATTATTGTTTGGAATAAAATCTCTATGACAAAAACAAATATACTCTTGTGTAAAACATATTTTCAGTTATTAAATTCTTAAATGAGCAATTCAATTCGGAGAGGCACTAAATTGGTATATAGACTATACACATACGTAAGTAAATGTCATGTGCATGTGTGAGGTGTGTGTCTGTGTGAGTGATAGCATGTAGGCAAGTGTGAGTGCTTGAATTAAATACTTTACCACTTACTTATATTAAAATTTCTGTCGAAGTATGTTAACCTATGGCGAGCTTCATATGCTTCAAAAAATGGTTCAACATATGTAATTTGAATGTATGCCTTCTCTGGATCAAGATTGGCTGGATCAACAGATTTAGAATCTTTGATAATTACTATGTTTTCTGATCCAAATCTTTCAGCATAAAAAATCTGTAACACACAATGTACTATTTAGGATGGACTAATCTAATAAAAATAATAAATAACTAAATCAATAACATAATTGTCACCTTCCCGTCCCCTTGATGGATGCACTTACGCTCGAAGAATATGTTCCGCAACCATACAGAAATCAAAATTGTGACCATGTTACAGACTAACAATGCATTTTAATAATTAAATTTCTTAAGAGAATTGGTTGCCCTGACCGGGATTCGAATCTGGGCCTTCTGGTTAAGCCCAGTTGCTCTAACCACTAAGCTATTAAGACAACCAATTCTTTGCTCCTTGTGTTGTGTATATAGGTGACCTTATATATATACAACCCAAGGAGCAATAATCGCGCTCATGAAAACTGTTCAAAGAATTGGTTGTCTTGGTAGCTGAGTGGTTAGAGCAGCTGGGTGTAAACCACAAGGCCTGGGTTTGAATCCCGGTCCGCGCAACCAATTCTTTGAAAAAATTTATTATTAAATCATTAACCTAGTAAATAATACTAATTAAGAAACATGACACCAAATGGGTAAGTATACAAAATTGAAGCATTTGTAGATCAAAACAAACCTCCAGACGGCTGAATATTTCCGGTAACTTAGTTAATGTTGGTTCTTTATAAATGAACTCTTCTCCATTCAAATCACCAAACTTTGCACCATAAAAACCCACTCGAAAATAGGTTCCAAATACTCGTTTCCCTTGTAGTTGATCAACTCTCGTAAATGCATCATGAAGTTTACTGAAAATACAATTTGAAGTTGATGAGACTGTCAATTACATTAACAATGTATTACACTAATGATTAAAAAACAAAAATTACTAAAACTATTTTGTAAATTATAAGTTTCTTGTTCATGTAATCTAGAGCAAAACATGTGAAGCCAAAGAATTTTCTCAAAAATGGCTCTTTCCATCAATTTTTGCTCAAGAAGAGAAGTGCATTTATAAATATGGTATTCAACAAATTTTTCATTGAATCCCACAAGAAAAGCAATGTAAAACTTGACACAACATTGTCATCCACATTATTTAAAAATAATAAGTTTTCTCTGCTTCAGGCTATTCATATTGATATTTTTCAAGTCCTTATCAAGTAAATTAAACTAGATGGGTCCATTCTTTCTATGGTTTAAAAGTGAAAATAGCTTCATACTGGATTCTAACTTTAAACAGCCAGGCCATGAATTTTGCATTGAAGAATAGGAGTAAACTTTGTTACAGCTAAATGTTGTGATTAGGCTCAAGTTTCATATAAAATCAAATAAACACTTT
Source organism: Gryllus bimaculatus (assembly GCA_017312745.1). Classification (NCBI taxonomy): domain Eukaryota; kingdom Metazoa; phylum Arthropoda; class Insecta; order Orthoptera; family Gryllidae; genus Gryllus; species Gryllus bimaculatus. The sequence continues at coordinate 1,397,748 of BOPP01000173.1, forward strand.
AATATTATAGTGGAATATTATTTTTGCCTATAAACCTTTAATTTTACAATGATTTTGAGTAACTGCTCATATCTGACCACTCATGTTAATACAAGGGATGTCCAAAATACCTCAATCTCAAAAAAAAAAAATAAAACAAGATTTTAAAAAAGTCTCATTTTGTAGAATCCTGCCTAAGAAACAAAACTTGGGGATTCACACATCCCCCAAACCTCTTCTGCCCTGAAAACTCGTGTTCCACTATAGGGACATGAAAATCTGGTTTTAAGAGCCTAGGCACACCATTACCAAGTTATGCATGGTTTTAATGTGAGATCCAGTAAGCCATTTCTTACATCATAATCTGTAAACTTCTATTTTTAATTTCTCACCACACTATGTATTTATGTAGTAAGGAGAAAGGATTGTAATGTTGCAGAAAATAGTGGCAATTGTTTGTCAGAATAACCTGCATAGTGGGGATGTCTGTCTGTGTTTTCTTTTGAATAGTGCAAGATGGTTTAACCGAATTTTCATAAACTCATCATGCAATTATATCACATGTAGCTAAGAGCCAAAAAAATGCGTAATATATCATTAAAATGAGTTTAGTTTCAAAAATGTTTCCCAGTACATAAAAAGTAAAAATAAATTACTAGCATGCATTTCATGTTAGAATCAAAATGAACGACTACAAAGTCTAACAGTATAAGTCTCTTTAACTCAGGACTATGACAATTTATAGCATTAACAGCATTACACGTCTTTTTTGTTAAAAAAATATTTTGGTGTATATATTTTCAAAAAGTATATCTTCATCAAAATCTTGATATCAATATTTTTTGCAGCATTATAATACTTCCTCTATACTATGTGCAAGAGAAAATAAAACAAATACACTTAAGGCTAATTTCTCTGAACCAAACTAATAAAATTAGGTTTTAGCACCAGTGATGATGTTCAAAACACATCAACCAAGAATTGCTTTTGATAATCTAATAAGCATTTGTAAAATTCAGCGTTGATGCGCTTAGTCCATCTGCAAAAAAGTGTGGTAAAGAAATAATTGTGGCTAATAACACAATTAACATTTACCAACTGTAGCAAATTGCTTTTGCTCAAAATTAAACAGCATAACTTTAAATGAATATAAGAAAATGAAAGAAAAAAAAGGAAAAAGAAAAAAAAAAAAAAAAAAAAAAAAAAAAAAAAAAAAAAAAAAAAAAAAGAAAAAAGAAAAAAGAAAAAAAAAAAATCTACTACCCAAGACTATTATAAAATTAACGTAGAAAAGTTTTGAAAAACTCAACACTTGAAAAGAAAAACTCAAAAGATATAGAAGCACAATGAAGGGCAATTAGGGGAAGCAATTAGTGCATCTTCATGAAAATTATTACAGCAGTAAAATATAACTTACCTATGTATATTGGAAAGTTTTTTGTAATCTCTATTTGCTTCTGCAATTGGTATAAGAATTTTGTAAACATCATTCACAGCCTCATACATCCCAGCCTACAAAAAGAAGTAATTATAAATTGAGTTTCAAACATATTATAATATGACAAGAAATAGATTAAAAATGATATCAGCTCCAGTGGGATATTTCGACCATGTTATGACATTTGATTTATTTGATTTATTTAGTCGAAGGACAGTAAAAACTGTATGTGATGTATGGGGGAGAAGTACCATTTGCATGTGATTTCCTGAGCTCCAGAATCTCTTCCCAACATTTTAACTATAAACAGTTGAAAGATGAATAAAAATTAAAATAATAATAATAATAATAATAATAATAATAATAAAATTAAAAAAGAGAAAATTATAGAAACATTATTATTATTGACAAACAATCTGCAGATTTGATTTTTTTTCAATTGCTAAGAAAATAGTAACACACCCCAGGCTCTACTGCTACTGCTAGGAAAAGGAGACCTCAACAAAACGTGTGTATAGTGAAGCTACATTTACATCTTGAAACAAAACAAAGGGCCACTTGCTCAATGGATCAGGGAAATAACAAAAACCTGATCAAGATGGGGGTCACTGACCCCAGAAACTGAAGTACATTACTTGCTACAGCCATATAGTATTATTTTTAAATTATACAACACAAGTGAAAAATAATGCATTATATGACATTGTTAAAACTTTCTTTAATTTTTATAATCAGTATAGTCTCTATTTGTACACAAACAGATACACAGCAGAAAATATTTTAATTTTACCTTAGATTTGTGTACTGATTTTAATTTTAAAATATAATCTGGCAAATGTTGCAAAGAAACATACATTTATTATACGTGGCTTTTGATTTTCTCCCTATGGAGTACAGAGAAAATTATGTACTGATGCACGCAAAAACCAGCAAATTTTCGGCAGAAAAATTCATATTACTGGGCCCTGGTAATGAAAAGGTGGATAAATCCAGTTGCTAAATTTAGGAAAAAAAACACCTAACTCGTGGTGTAGCCAGAATCCATGTTTTGTGGGTCCTTGATAGCAAAAAATCAAATGACGGCAAAACGTATGACTGTCCACCCGTCTACTTCTGAACAATGTTAGCGGTTAAACCCTTCAGCCGATTTTCTACAAAATTGATATTACCCAATCGATCAGGCTGATGTTACGGCCTTTTGAATTTGAAACCGATATTTGAGGGGTACTTTACATGAAGCTCCTGAGATATTTTCGAAATTTTGAAAAAAATGGCTCCATTGTTTCTGATTAAATTTTGTTTTTGGATAGAGTGAGGGACATTTATGAGATTGGAGCAGCTCTCGTATTCATTAAAAACCCTGATTTTTTAAAATTGCAAAAGTTCACAATTTTTTCCAAATCTTCCTACATGTAAAACATTAAAGATAGAGATTTTTTTCCCTTAATGAAATCTGTTTGTTAAAGATGGATTTTGAAATAAGGTCTTGTTCAATTTTACAAAAATTTTAGTATTTTCCACTTAATTTTGTGTATAAATACGGGTTTCAGAACCACCAGTTAGCAAAGAGCTGTTGTTATTGAAACTTGATGAATGTGATTTCTATGATGTGTGTTGAATAATAATGGAATTGTTATAAAATAGCAATGGTGTGTCACATTTCCATCATGGTACTCAAAAGAACTAAAAAATTAAATTATTGGGAGATAAATCTAAAGCTCATTCAAATTATAAGATATCAGGTGATGATGCAGATTATTTGATTTTCTCAGAAATTCGTAAAAAATGTAAAGTTAAGAGCTGCTGATGATTATGAATCTTATATCCTGAAAATCAAATCTTCACTAGGCTATGATATTAAATAGTTTGGGAAGTTTACTACCTCTGTCAGAGGAATCAGTGGCCTACAGTGAATGTAATGTCATTTCGAGATTCCCTAGATGAAAATGGTATACCACTATTATTTTTTAAAAACTTTAAAACTAACATTACTCCAATATTACACTACTTGTTTAATAAATATCTTAATAACCGTTCATTTCCATCTATTAGGAAAAGAGGTTTCATTACTCCCATTCACAAATCAAATGAAAGATCTAATATAGTATATTATAGACCAATTTCTAAGTTGAGTACCATACCCAAGCTATTAGAATTGTTACTAATAAATAATGACCTCTTTTAGTAATATACTTATTGATGAGCAAAACAGGTTTAGACAAAAATGATCAACAACCACAAATTTACTACATTTTCATCACTATGCTTTGGAGAAATTAGTCTAATGTACAAGTAGATGTAATCTCTACAGATTTCATCAAAGCATTCGATAATGTAAACCATAAAATATTATTACAAAAAATACAATCCTCTGGAATTCATGGACCGTTATTGATACAGTTGAAAAATTGATTGCATTGAAATAGTTGATCAACTTCAGAATGTGAAATATAAATTCTTTATATCAAAAGACATAATTGTTAAACCAGGTTTTCCACAAAGTTCACATTTGGATCGACTACTGTTTATATTGTTTATCAATGACATAAAATTGAAACATTCGTTATCCTTATTTTTAATGTACACTGATGATCTGAAACTATATTCTACAATAAAATCATTGCAAGACTGTATTACTTTAAAACTGAACTTAAACTAATTAGCTTCATGGTGTACAACAATAAACTTCATCTAAATATATTGAAATGTAAAACCATGACTTTTTCTAGGCTGAGAAATAAGATACATTTCCAATATTCCATAAACGGCCACATATTACTAAAGGTTTCATTAATGAAATGGGATTGATAATAATGATTTGGGAGTATTCTTTGACTTCAAATTAAAATTTACAGATCATATTGATCCAATTGTAACAAAAGCAACTCTTATGCTTAGATTCATTAAAAGAATGACTACAAATTTTATGAACCCAAACTCTTATAGAACACTATATCCATCTTTGGTGAGACCGATTTTATTGTATTCATCCCCTGGGTGGTCACAAATAATTCAAAAAAATTAGAAAGATTACAACATAAATTTTTTAATTTTGTGGCATGGAAACTGTGTTTACCTTCACCTAGAATAAGTCACGATTATAATCAAATTGCAAGTTTACTCGATATTAGTTCATTGAAATCACACAGAGATTTCAATTAAAATTTTTTATAAAATTTAATTAATAATAAGATTGCCTCTACAGAGAGATTGACTCTCATCTTCACTCAAAACTACTTCTGAAAGTTATGAGAATGAGTACAAAATACGGAATGAGACACTTTTTTCATACCAGTTGCACAAACATTCAATTTTGTCATGCGCCTTTATGGAGGATGTCTAACCTAGCTAATAATCTAAACATCGAATTCTACTCAAGTGGGAAATGTATAAATCAAATTAAAAATGCCTTGCTAAATGATTACTCCAGAGTGTTGTCAACATGATATTGAGTGTAAACAAACATGTAGAATATATTGGTTATGTAAAATTTTATGTATTTCCTAGGGAGATTGACTGTTGAAATAAATAAATTTCCATGATAAAATAAGTAGTGATTCAACCATGACTGTCTTGTTCATTAGGTACAGAATACTTGTTTTATCAGGAATAGTTTCACACAAAACAGAACTTGTAGTCCACTATACTTTCAACAGTGTATTTCCACATCAACGAGTAATACAATTTCAGAGGAAAAGTCAGCTTTTCAAATTTATTTTATGTTATGTCGATAATCTTTCTGATGAGACTGGGTAAAACCATCAAAATGCAATTTTTCCATGCACCATATGCAGTGATGTTTATAGAAAGGACATTATTGAATCGGCCTGCACCTTCAAACTACAAACATAGCCATTTACTAAGTGATTTTTGTAAGTCAGAAAGTGTATTGAGTAAGTTAGTTTTGACAAAAATTACAAATTTGTAAATAAATTGGCAAGGCAATAGTAAGATCCAGAGCTCAATGAAGAGAGGATTGCAGGAATCACATGGATGGTATTGTTTTATAATTCAAATAACTTTTTTCTGCAGTCTAAAGGCCTAGGTACTATAGAATGAGCTTCCCATGAAAATAGTATGCCATATCTCAGGCAAGAATGTACATTTGCAAAATACAAGCTAAGAGCTGCATGAAATCAGGCAGAATTTGAAAGAATTCTGAATGTGTAACATAAGGAACTTAATTTAGTGTTTAATTATGTTATGTGCACATTCCATTTGAAGTTTGACTACATTGAGAGGCCCAGAAATTTTGTTACCTTAACATCAACTAATTGCATTTTCAATGGAGCAGACGATTAACAATTTCAAATGTAAAAATGCACTGAAACCATTTTTATTCAATAGCTATTAATTTGTTATTACTAAACCAATTTGAAAGTTCTGAAATCATAATATTTATAGTTTCTTATTTGCAAAGAACATTCATGTCAACAGCAAACAGAACTGTTCTTCCTTTTTTAATGGCTGAGGGCATATTGTTTACGTATAACAGAAAGACGATGGGACCCCATGCTCCATTGAAAAAGAATTGAAAAGGTAAGTAAATAATTTTCTTTCAGGCTACAACAGTATCTATACTCTTTGAGATCGATGTTTAAGGTGCAATGTTTTTCATTCTAGGGCACGAATTCCATATGAAGGTAACTTTGAGAACAAGATGTTGTGGTGAATGATATCAATAGCTCTTAGATCGAAAGATCTAAAAATATTCCACTAGGTGCTTCATTTGGTCCATTGACGAAGCAACATCTTTAAGAAAAGAAAAAATGGAATTTTCCATAGATTTTGATTTTCTAAAACCATGTTGTGAGTCTGAAAACTCTGTGATGAAATGTTTCCATTTACATATAGAAAAACCTTCCTAATATTTTTAAAAAACTGGCAAAAGAGAAATTGGTTGGTAATTTTGAATTTCATTTTTGTTCCCTTTTTTAAAAAATGGCATCATTTTTGCTGTTTTGAAAATATCTGGAAATATTCCTGTGCATAAAGAAACATTCAAAATGTGAGATAATGTGCGTATAAACAGGTGCAAAAGTTCTCGGTAAATAATTAGGAAATTCATACAAAACAGACAAATATGTATGCTTTAGTTTACAGACTATTCTGAATATTTCAATGGAAGAAATTTGAAGATAATCATTGAGTAAAAATTTTTTGGGGAAGCGTATGATGTTGAATTTTGTGTTTTTAGTCCCTTCGTGAGATCAGCCACAATTCTAGAAAAGTGTTAGTTGAAAAGATTTGCAACTTTTACCAGATTACTTGCTTCTCTGTCATCCTCTTAAACAACATTCCCTACAAAGGTAATCGCACACTCGGGATTCTTCTGTGTGTGTGTGTGTGTGTGGGGGGGAGGGACTACAGGCTATCCAGCCGACTTGATGTTTTCTTACAAAGAATTTTTCATTTATGCTGAATATAAATGTATTTATTTGTAGACATAGTAAAAAATTTACAATGCAAACAATTACTATATTGAATTATATTGTTAGTACAAACAATTAGTAAAAGCTGTATTTTTAATACGTATCAAAAAATCATTGGCTTTAGGGAAGTCAGGGAAGCTTTGAGCATCATGAGCATCTCTCTCTCTCTCTCCCCCCCCCCCCTCGGAGCACCACTGACCATACAATACTCGATAGTTCTTCCCTTCCAGTGCTTTGTGCGAACTATTTATATGGAACCTTACTTCCACTCTAAAAACTGATAAAAATATATTTACAAGAGGGCATGTTCATAAAATACATTTGCTTTTGGGTGTGGAGTGGAGTGCACAAAACTGTAATACAAGTTGACAAGTGTGCAAGGGATTGACACACAACAAACATTCTCACATTTGTGCGAGATAATTTTGAATAATTAAAGTATTATATTATTAACTTCAAACTACAGATGAACGTTAACATTAATCAAAAATCAAAATGCCAGCATTGTCTTGGGCATTCATGGTGTTTACAGTACACCTCAAAATTCATAATGCGACAGTTGTCCAGTGCACAAGACATTGGCGGCTTTAATCCATGTGTTTTGTGGGTCACAATGTTATATTCAAATAGGAATTACTAGTTTATGTGGATGCTTTCTTTTCTCTACATCTTCATACATTATACTACATTGTCCTGATGAAGGTCATAACCATTAGGACAAAACATAGAATATAAAACACAAAAAATGAATTTGTGTATGTAATAACTTTAAAACGTAAATAATTTTTTATCTGTATAACATGTTTGTTTGGCAGAAGTTTGCTACTTAATATGGTCAAATTTTGAATGTACAATGAATCTAACCTTAACCAACTAGAATTGAAGAGAATATAAATACCGTAAGAAAAGAACTTGCAGCATGTTCTAAGAGACCCACAAGCCCACTCTCTGTGAAATCCTTGCCCAAACAGACACCCTCTTCCTCGGGACTAAGCACATCATCTGACACAGCACTCTCTTCCAGCACATTTGGAGTAATGGTCTCAAGGCCTACTGCTCCTATGGGGAGATGCGGCTGATCCTCCAGCATATGCAAGTACTCAGCCACCAAAGCAGCACTGTGCACCAGACACATAGCTGCTTCTGTGTGATTATTTCGCTATAAACAGCCACCGACATTACACAATCAATTTTCAATATAAGTAAACATGCAAGCTGTCATTATTGTATTTCTATAATCTCACAAATATCTGTATATATACATACCTCCATATGTTTTTGAGCCATATTAGCAAGCCATGTTAACCTCAAATTAGGAGAATTCTGATAACCTTTGGCAATTCGATACATTAAATCAAGAAGCATTTCAGGGTCTTCCTGAAACTCTTTCATTTTTACTGTATCGGATAAAATCATGTGTAGATTGAAGACCAAATCTTTCACCTGTTCAAAATACATAATACACGATTGTTTTTGTGCCAAAAGAAAATAAACAAAAGCAAAGATTAAAGTAACGTTTTGATTACAAGAAAACTTAAGACAGTAAATTATACCTCCAGTTAGTGTATTAACCCATTTAAGTATGAATGCTGTTATATAAGGAGCAAGAAAATTGTATCCTCCTCACAGTCACTGCCATATGGGACTGTAATGCTTCTTACAATTTTGCCACTGGGGTTTGAATAAGTCTCCTTCCAATTGGCATTCCAAACGGGTAATTAAGAGAACTTGCCACAAGAAAGTTGTTTGAATTACTACAGATACAATACATTTTTGCAATTAAGCAGTACAGAAAGATACACCTGAACAAATTAGAAGTAAAATAAGAAGTAGCAACCGCATGTAACCTTGGCTATCCTTCTTGAGTTGTTCACTCCAGCCTCTTCAAAATGGCGTTTCCTATTTGCTGTCCCCTCATTTGTGCTTCCTCCATCCTACTCTGTTCATGTTCATCACTTCTATCATTACTCCATGTCAAGTTGGTTACTATTTGCATTTCTTCATGGCATCACATTCACTGTCTTCCACATCTTCTAGTTCCATCCATAATTCCTAACATCATTTCCTCCAAAAAGTCCTATCGCCTTGTAATGTGTCCAAAGAATGAGTTTTTGTTTGAGGGCTCTTATTTCTTATGAGCACCCAGGCTTCACTTCATCCAAAATAGATTTGTTGGTTCTTTTGTGTGTCCAATGGATTTTCCATAATTTTCTACACCACCACATTTCAAAAAACATCTATTTTTCTTCTGTCTATAGATTTTAGAGCCCAACACTCAAAGCCGTATAGTACATCAGGGAATACCACTGCATTAGCTTGATTTTGAACTTCATTGATAACTCTGAGTCTTTGATGAATTTATTACATTTTTTCATAGCTGCCTTTCCCAAAATAATAATTATTTTCATTTCTTCAGTGCAATATCCATTTTTTTTTATGATTACTCCAAGAAATTTTACATCTGTTGGTTTTATCTCTTTACCCTCTATCTGTAATATCTCTTCTTGCCTTGTCATTATGATGGTCTTTTTGAAGTTCAGTTTGAGTCCTGATTTCTGAAATTTTTTTATCACTTTCTGAAATAGCTGTTCTAGTTATTTCTGTCTTTCTGCCATTAGTAGTGTCATCTGCATCACAAAAATTATTGATTCAGCTTCCTCCAATTCTTAGGCCAATGTTCATTTCTTCAAGTTTTGCATTTCTCAAGACATATATGTATAAATATAACAGGCCTGGAGATAGGATACATTCTCGTCTGTCTCCTTTGTTGACCGAAAACCATGCACTATTTGAACTCTTGCTTCAGTCTCTAGGGTACTGGAAATACTAAAGCATTAGTCCCTACAAGACTGAAAATACTAATGTACCAGAGCTGAAAGGGTTAAAGAATAAGCTGAAATAAAAATTAATACACAGGTTTACATTATACGTCAAACTATATCATTCAGTACAGTTACAATAAAGTCAGATTATTTCATTACATCTACACTATAAAAGAGTTCCTACTTTCACTATATTTAGGTATTCAATTTGTACAGGTTTATGTACAGGCTATGACTAATGTGAATAATAATTTGTTTATAATTATATTGAGACAAATACAACTTGTAATAAATAAATAAAGTAAAGGTTCAAAATGAATAATTCATTAATTCATTCTGAACAGGCTGCTCCACATAACACACACAAACAGGGCACACAATCCTTGTGAAAAGCAAGGTTATTATTTTGAATCTAATGAAAGTATTGTTCACTGGAGGAGACCTGAAAAGTTAGAGTACATCCCAACTTTTCACATTAAAATAGTAACGCATACCACAAAGTTATCCAACAAATCTCCTCAATGAAGAACAAGGAGAAAATGTAAAACAAAAACAACACAAGAGTAAGAAATTCAAGAAGGAAGGATCCTTTGGCAACCTGATTCACAGCTTTCTTATAACAATTTGATGTGAGCAATGTAGTATGTCAATAAATAATTGAATAAGAGGAAGTGATATGTTGTATACATGAGTGAAGGAATATTAATAAAGACATCTTTATTTATTAGGAAGGAAAGCAGAAAGAAAAAGAGAAAATGTAAAATATAAAATCAACTCAATAAATCATTTGTATCGAACCTGTTCTGGGAATGTTGTGTCTTGTAATTCTGTATCTTCTTCAGCATAAACTAAAATAGTCTTTAAAGATCGGCGTAAAGATTCCTCACTCACTGACTGGCTAGTTCCTACTAATGAACTAAGAGACATTGTAACTTGCATTTTAACTCGAGCAAAATTCTGAAACACAACAAAAGTGAAAATTCAAACTCTCATATACAAAATGCAACCAAATCAGTTGTTCTTTTTCCACGTACATTTCCTATTTCAAAATTCTGTCGCATGAGCAGGTAGAGTGAGCCAGAAGCTTGAGATCGAACATCTGCCATATTGGAACTGCAATGCTTCAGGAGACGGAGGCAGAGGTCCGCACATTGCTCTGTTTCTTCATCAAAAAGAAGATTAGGAAACTGCAAATAACATTTTTAATAAATACTCATTTATTACGAGAATATTTTAATGGTATGCTCGCAGAAAGATGGAAGCAGGTGGTAATTCAATGAGAAATGGATTAACATAGCATAATCTGTTTTTCAAAATCTAAAATCCCTGAAGTGTGAATCCATTGTTTCAATCCAAATTAAAAGTTCCTGTGAAAATATAAACTGACTTTATTTCTAGATATTATATTTTGTTTCCACAAGAGTACATTTCAAACCCTTCAAGCTCTTTGATTCTGCAACAGTAAGTTGCAATGATCACATTTCATAATATTCAGTGAATAATAATGTGATAATTCAGGGATAAAACTAAAATAAACCTGATATTATTCAGAGGATATTAAAAACGTTCTTGTATTATATATACTCTATTATTAGCTTTATATTCTGTAGTTATCCAAGGAATGCTCGTTGAATTGAATCCACTACCTTCCTCTGGATAAAAAAGATTAATAATTATCTTTAAACACTTTACCTTGAAAACAATTGAACGTTGAGTTGCAAACATGTTCTGTAACACACACGTGCTCTGGTTTCGAGCAAGGGCATGAAGCAAAACTTTCAGTACAACACCTAAGAGCCCTTGCAAGTTATCTGCTTGAGAAGCAACCTGTTAAAAGACAATCATTTGAAGTGCAATGAAGATATAATTTAAATATGTCAGAACAATCAAAAACACTACCCAATAGAACACCCTGACATTTGCCACTAAAGAAAACTGGCCAGGAGATATTACCCTGAGTAAATACAGACTTACCGTACAAGTTTTCTTGAGCCTTCATTCCATTAAATGCAAGGCGTGTGTGGGGTTTCTTTGTTTTTGATGATAGGACCATAAAATCAAATTTGTGGCTCATTTTTCAATGCAAAATAGTTTCTATTACTCAGGAGCAAACAGTTTTTATTATCAGATTTGTCAACCAGGCTTGCTGCTATCATTTATTCGTAATTCAACTAATGTTTCAAAAGAAATGGGGGTGGGGATTCCAGGACTCGAGATCATTTATCATTAATAGAGGATAGTAAACTGAAACCTGTTGTAGAGACACTCTTGTGGAAACCGTAAGGTTCGAACAACAGACAACTTAATCTTGTGTTTGCAACATCGTCGCAACAATTGTAAAATTAAAAATCATAATATAAGAATTTTTAACAAATGTCTCACCAATTCAAATATTTTCCTACAACTATTAGTTTGGACTATTTTCTTAATTAGTCCTTCATCTCATTTTTATTTAATATTTTCTCATGTATGATGCACTTCTATCAGTTCTTGTTTAATGTATAATTACGCTACGATGATACTTGCAAAATAGAACAAAAATTATTATTGAATCAAAATATGTCTTTTACCTGAGAAAGAAATTACTCAACAAACCTGAACAATCCTTTCAAGAGTATCCAAGATGATAAAACTGGCTTCAGTCGCGAGGTTGCCCTCAATGTGAGCATCAGTCTCCACCTCAGCCCGAGGACGCTCTGGCATATCAGAGGTAGGACGATATGCCATTTGCTCTTTGCGCCATCGTAACCTGTCCCCTGGCCAGCCTGGGGAGGGAGGGTTCCTGTCTGCAACAAAAAAGATAACAAATTATAACCATAAAACCTGAGAATTTTCAAATTACAACCTGTACATACTTTGGCTTACTAAGATGTTTCATATAAAAATTGACACATTACTTTCTTGGCTTACATATGTAGTTAAGAGAAAGTATTGTAATGGTCTTGTAATGGCAGAAATCAGCATTTTTTGAAAGAAAAATTAGTATTTCGGGGCCCTGGTATCAAAAATGTGACTGATGATTGATTGGGGTTTAAAGGGCGCTTCACCTACTGAGGTCATTGTATGTCGAAGTATTTAAAAAATAATTAAGTAGATGTAATAAAATTACTGTTGCCGATGCAACTTACCTACCAATTAAAAGCATGTACATAACCTAAAGGGAGGGTGAAATTCCTCATAAAATATACAAGTAGATAAAACAAAAGAACAAAATGATAAAGCGAATGCCAAGTATTAATAATAAATGTAGGAGAGGCTATAAAGGGGCCAATAAACATACTGTAATGTCACATCCTCCATGATTTGATCAACTGCACCCCCGATCTGAACAGTAAAATTGTTTGACGCGGAGCGAGCTTTTAGCGCGGTATCTGACTGGCCCGGCCCTAAGATGCTCCGACCGGTACTTTGACTGCGGTCCCGCATTGTTCGTTAATAGAATCGCCATGTTAACACAACATCATGGTTCCTGAGCTCGTGCGTCATCCTATGTCCGGCCTGAGTGAACGAGAGAGGGACGGCCGATGCGTGTCTTCACGCAACTCCGCCATAGGTGGCTGTGGCCGTGTGGGGCGGGCCCTGCCGGCGCCCAGCAATTCAGGAAGAAACTCAACACGCCATTGCTCAGTAAGAATTTTGTGAATGACCTTTAATCGGATACCTGCCATCTCAACTTTCCCGCTGAAAGGCGGAGAGATTGCTCAACGAAGGAAGCTGAGGGACTAGATGGCACCAATACGGCATATTATTTGGAGCGGCAAAAGTAAATGTTTCTGTTCACTCCAATTAAAATAGTAAGCCGCAATAACTGAAATGACTAATTGTAGTAATTTAGTAAATTTGTTCATTTGCATGCTAATCATCATTTTAAAGTTTAATTAAATGTGTTGTAAAATTACATAATAATACATGTAACACTATTATTCTAATCTCTCAAATAAAATTATGTATTGTTTTGTCTCAAAAAACATCTTTGAGAGCATAGAATCATCATTGCCGAGCACCTCCTGCTCAGAGTTACCCAGGATATCTCTTCATCAGCTGCCAACAAATTTCGTACATTGTAGGGGGATGAGTTTCACGGCAAGAACCGTCCTGTATGAGTTGCAGATTGGAGGAGATTCACCTAAAAGAGGAAACCATGAGAAAAATGGCAGTGTTAAACATAAAGATGGATGAAAATGACTTCCATACGTCTAGAAGGGTGGTATGAGTAACGCCAGGGATTAACAGAATCCGTAGTTTAAAAGCGGTATTGTACCAATGTTTGCATTCTCTCAAGATAGATTGTTTCAAAAAAGCCTCAACATGGTACAGAAGGTATGTTGATATGATACTGCGTGTCGCCAGTTTCACCGCCTGGTCAGCCAGCTCATTCCCTGCGATTCTCACATGGTCTGAGACTCAACTGAGTACCAGATCACTGTAATGAAAGATGATGGTGAATCAGGTTTTGAACTGATTTTACCAGGTAGTCTGCAGAAGAATGGGAAACAACTTGAAGAGAGCTGAGAGAATCGGAGCAGAAAACTACTCGCCACAACAACGCAGATTCAATGTACATTTAGGCTTCAATAATTTATATACATCTCAGCAGTGAATGCACTGCACTGAGAGTGAAGCCGATATGATTTGGTGACCCTGATACAATAGAAACTACATGCCACTGCACCATTGTATGATGAACCATGTGTATAAGAATATATAATCCGGTTACGCTGCACTCATTTCCTGAACTATTGACCTCTACTATTGAAGATCCATACAGCATTGCAACACAACTTTTCAATAAGGTCTCGGTTAATATAAAAGCACCAGATAGCAAGTTAAAGAAAACATTCCTTAAGTGCCACCTTGTTGCAGTATATCCACACAAACTGAATGTGTTTTGTAATGAACAAGCAATAGTTGTAGGGTTTCAATCATTAATTTACTTTGTACCACAGCAAGAGTATTATGTATGCCCTCATGTTTTGAATTTGTATTTAGCCATTACATGTCCCATAAAGAGCCTCGGTGCCATTGGTTAGATCCCAAGGTTCCTAGTTGGTCACTCAACCAGGATCACACGGTCTCGAATTCGCTTAACCTTTCTGACTTCACATAGTTAATGAATTCCGCTATCAACAGTGGCTTTGTGGATAATGCCTTTCAGTAGAAACATCTCAGTATTCATCTGGATGACTCAGGGAAACCACGAAAACCCAGGTCAGGATGGTCGACACAGGGATTGAATACTGACCGCCCGTACGTGAAGTCAGTGCGCTCCGCCCAGAGTCACTTCGCTCGGTACCCTCCTGCTATATACAATCATGTCAAAGGCATTATAATTATTAGTTACTGTATTCAGTATGTTAATTAATGTAATGTTTATTATAAGCTATTACAATTCCATTTTCCTAATTTTCAACTGTTTTAAAAGCAGATTTAATTATTACGTATGACAATGTAATCTAAACTTCTAAGTTTATGTAATATTTTTACTTTCCCACTACCACTTATGCAATGGAGAGCAAGCTATATAATGCTGCAAGGTACAAGGGGCAAAGTTACGGTAGAAAAACCCTTTATTGCCGGGCCCTGGTAACAAAAAAGTGGCTAATCCGGAAGCAAAATTGAAAAGAATAAAAAACCTATAAAACATGGTGTGGCCAGACTCCATGGTTTGAGTCCTTGATACCGAAACATTTATTGACGACAAAGTGTCAGTCCGTTCATCTTAACTGTTCATTCAATATTCTCTAAAATTGATATTCTCCTACCAATATGGCTGATGTCGTGGCCCCATGAATTTGAAACCAATATTTTAATTTTGGGAGGTACTGAACATAAAGCCCCTGCGACATTTTCAAAATTTAAAAAGAAGACCGTTTTTGATTAAATTTTGTTGTTGGATAGTGTGAAGGATGATTAAAAAAATGGTGCAGGTTTAATTTTCGTTAAAACTTCCGATTTTTCTAAACAGCAAAATTCAAAAGTTTTTCAGCATCTTCCTACAATTATGAAGATAAAGAGATTTTTTCACTTAATGAAATCTGTTTCTTGAAGATAGATTTTGAAACAAGGTTACGTACAATTTTTTGAAAATGTTGGTACTTTTCGTATAATTTTGCGTGGAAAGCACGGGAGAAAGTACTTGCTGTTTTAGCACCACTAGTTTTACATTAATGTAATATATTGTAACAGTTGCTACTGTAAAATAATTTACTACTGCAGAAAACTATCCTAGTTTACTAATAATAGTCTTGTAAGTGAAGTTATTTAATTACTATTGCTGATTACTGAACTTTGTTATCAGGAAACTGACGTTGCTTGACACTTGAATGAGTCATAAATTCTTATCATTACCTTTTTTTATTATTCACAAAACATTGATAATGTTAACCCCATCTAAACATCTTCACACATTCAAAATATCCATGGGCACTAATGGGCGGCATTTTGATACAACTGATTTTTACTTCCTCCCGCTTACTTAAGAAGAGAAAGTATTGTAATCGTGAGCCGAAAAACAAATTTTCAGAAGAAAAACTCTTATAGCCCAGCCCTGGTAATGAAAAGGGGATAAATCTTGTTGCTATATATAGCTAATGATTTTCTCAAACATGTTGTGTAGCCATAATCCTTGTTCTGTCAGTTCTTGATTCCGAAAAATCGACTGATGGCAAGAGGTGTGTCAGTCCATTCGGCCATACATCTGTCTGTACCTGTGATCAATGCTAGTGCACAAACAGTTCAGCCTATTTTCTCTAATATTCATATTCCCAGATCAATTTAAATTAACTTGAGGCCCTCTGCGTTTGAAACACATTTGATTAAATATTATCCTGGAGAGTATAAGAGCACGTAAGACAATGATGCAGATCTGATTTTCATTGAAATCCATGATTTTTCAAAAATTGAATAAGTTCAATATTTTTTTCTTAATTAAATCTGTGTTTTAAAGACATCAGGAAATGAGGTCATGAACAATTGTTCCAAAATATGAGTAGAAGCGTAAAATGTACCTGAAATATAGGCAATTTTAATTACTTAAAACCCTTTTTTTCAACAAAGTTTAAAATTATTTTCTTTAAATTTTCTCCTCATAAAAAGACTGTAAAAAATTGAAAATTACAAAATTCAAAATAGTTTTGCCTTAATGTGTTTTCTAAAAAAATTGCTCTTTGAAATGTTTATGTATGTAAATTTATGTAAAATTTTTAAAAGAATATAAAATTAATATTTGCAAAATTTCTCCTTAAAATTATTGCAATTAAAAAAACACATTATCTCCAACATCCCTCCAAATTTTTTCTTTAATTCCCCCTGAAAGGTAAAACAATGGCTGCTAAAACGAATGGTGGAGGTATCATTTTCTTTGCTCTCTCTGAATTTGAAAAATTCCATGTTGGGAATATTACGTTGAGACAATTAGATTTTTAAGTGTCTACCTGAGTTGGTACGTCAGAGCAGCTGCTTTGTGTAGCGGCTCATAGCGGATTAACTTGGAACACCTGAGTTCAAGTCTCAGCATGAAATTTTTTTTTCTGGTTGAAAACCCTAGTTAATTAACCTTTTAACCTCACCTTTACGTCTCATCATCATTTCACTACGAGCTGATCCTTGACCTAAAATTACATCTTCCAATCGCGATTTGATATCTGTAGTTTTCCGGAAAATCTGTTGTGAGCACCTTTTGATAGATTTCTTTCCCTACAAAATAAGATAAACATTGAAACTCCTAGGTAGCTTGGCAGAATAATGAAAAAAATAGGCTAACCACATTTCAGGATATCTAGTTAATACTAAATTACTCACTTTGTATTCAAAACATGAAATGCATATATTAAGAACTTCCAACAACTGCTGTAA
The DNA here is from genome assembly GCA_017312745.1 of Gryllus bimaculatus. Lineage (NCBI taxonomy): Eukaryota > Metazoa > Arthropoda > Insecta > Orthoptera > Gryllidae > Gryllus > Gryllus bimaculatus. The sequence continues at coordinate 1,415,273 of BOPP01000173.1, forward strand.
TCTCTGAGATGAAAGTTCCATCCACCAATGTTTCAAAAGATTGTTATTAACATTTTTAATAACCCAGAGGAAACAAATTAAGAGATTACGTGTGGTCTCGCTACTTAAAGCACACTTCCAGCTCTGAAATTAATATTAAAATTATGTAAATACAAGACTGAGTGACTAAATGTCATATTGTGTATATTTTCAACAGGGATTAGAAATGTTAAAAGATGAAAAATACTGATTTATCATACCTGTTGGAATGGCATTGATTGTTCAGGTGGTTTTACACTATAAATGCCAGAACCCGCAATAGCCATGTTTATAGCATGCTGGTCTACGGCATTCTGAGTCTCCAAGTTGTCTATGCCTGGGAGAAGCATACGACCTAAATGGACAATCAGATTGAGAATACAAATTAAGAAATTAAAATAATAATAATAATAATAATAATAATATTTATTATATTTTTATAATTGTTAATACAGCATTATAATAATATTATCATAAAATTGCAATTCTTTTACTATTTCTAACTCTGAAATTTCAGTAGGTTTAATTTATATTTATGTAACTGTAAAATTGATGTGTAACAGCTCCCAAAAGTATTTTTTTGGTAAACCTTTCAGAAACATGAAAGAAAATCAATATTGATCTGTGTGTGTTTGTGTATATTTCAAAACAAATAATACAATATCAACATTCTAAAATGCAAATTGAACACACTACGGGGAAAACACGAAATTGTGGCAATCCTGTCACTCCTCGCACCGCGTTCCATGTCCATGTGTATCCTCATTTGCTGCACACGGCCGCAACACACGGAGTTTTGCAACCTCTCCGGCTAGCAGGCATCGATGCCCTCCTCACGCAAGTGAATTTTCACAAATGCCACTTGCTCTTCCACGAGAAAGACAGCTCACAATACACTGAGATGGCAAAAATCATGCAATGGCTCCAAACATTGTGTCGGACCTCCTTTTACTCAGCGAAGTGCAGCAACTCGATGTGGCATCGAACTCCTCAGCAAAAATTGAGCCCACGCCGCCTCTACAGTCGGCCGTAATTGCGAAAGTGTTGCCGGTGCAGGATTTTATACACGAACTGACCGCTCAATTATGTCCCGAAATTGTTCGATGGGTTTCGTGTCTGGCGATCTGGATAGCCAAATCATTCGCTCGAATTGTCCAAATTTTCAAATCAATAGCGAACAACTGTGGCCCGGTGACATGACACATTGTCATCCAAAAATGGTTGTTTGGAATCAAGAGGTCCATGACTGGCTTCAAAAAGTCTTCAAGTAGCTGAATATAAAAATTTCCAGCCAATAATCAATTCAGTTGGATCAGATGACCCAGCCAATTCCATGTAAAATCAGCCCACACCATTATGGAGCCACCGCCAGTTTGCACAGTGCCTTGTTGACAACTTGGCATCATAGCATTGTGAAGTCTTTAGCCCTACGTCAGAGACACTTTAACCCTATCACCAGGACCTAGCAACTGAAATCGAGACTCGTCTGGCGAAGCCACAGTTTTCCAGTCATCTAGGGTCCAATCAATATGCTCACATGCCCAGGAAAGGCCCTGCAGGTGATGGCGTGCTGTTAGCAAAGGCACTCAGATCGGTCTTCTGCTATCATAGCCCATTAGAGCCAAATTTCGCCGTACTGTCCCCTTCTGTACACAAGGGATACACTGTGCATGCGCCATCAACACATATTATTGCGATTCAGAAAAACTTTGGGTAGCCCATGTGAGTTAAGGATCATCATTGCCCTAGAATTTGTTCCACCATTTGTAGTACTTTGTTTCATTGGCTTTCAGTGCGTTTTTTAAAAGAAATGTAATTTTTTGCAGTGCTTGCTAATTTTTAAATGTAAATGTATTTTTTTTGAGCTGATGTTGCCCACCGAATCCTAGGAAGTCAATGTTTTTGAAACAGCATTCAGTGTAGTCATTTATTGCCTATGCGATGTCATTCAAACCAAATACCACATGTGAACTAGAATTTGGTATTTCAAAATGACTGCAAATCACCTCTAGTTTCAAGCTGGCAGCCATGCAATTGCGGTAGAGCATCCATTACAATTCCAAGCAAGGGCAAGTACAATGCTGCCACTCTAGCTTTACAATCAGGTTCTGTGTATCTAGGATCACAATCGTGGCAAGTCATCAAATTCCTAATTATATTGACAACTTTGGAATGAAGACCAGGATTCCTATACAAAAAATTATCCACATAACAGATTTATTTCTCTATTCTATTTTTGGTTACAATTATTGTTTTAAGTGCAGATCAAATTATTTAACTAAACAAAAACAAATTACTCTTGCATACAAACAATGTATAAACAAAGGAAAGGAACATACTGCATCTCCAAAACAGTAGCCAAATCACTCAGAACAAGGCCAACTAGAAAATGTTGTTGTCTAAACTCTGGGGACAATTCAGCAAAGCTCATTTTATCTCCTCCAACCAAGGTAGAAAGGAATGATGACTGACTAGCAGAAGATGCAATTGATGGATTTGGAGACGATGGAGCTGAACTTGGTGTGAAAGGTGTTCCAAAGGGCAAGTTCAGTGCAACAAAATGTTCATGACTACACACAATACGTAGAAAATCTAACTGTAAAGGGAACAAAACATGATTAATAAATATATAAATCATTAATAATCAGTTAATGAATTTTGTGAAAGTTTCCACTCACTAAAAGGGGTAAAAAAATGTATGACTGTACCTTCAAACTGATCAGATTTACAGCATCTGGTAATGACGATATTTTGGCAGACATTTGCTTACAATAATTTTTTATGAGAGTGAACACATATCCACGATCCATTACAGACAACAAATCATAAAGGAAAAAGGCCAAACTTGAATTGAGACTTTGCGTGGGCTGAAAAGGGAAAAAAATCTTTCACAATTACAAACAATTCCAGAAATCAACAATTAAATTTTTATATCTTTCTTCCTACTTTGGCATCCTTATTGCATCTTGAGATAACATCAGATGTAATGGTTGTTACCAATGTAGTCACATCATCAGTAAATTGCTCAGAGAAGCGCATCTTTCTAGGAGCATCCACACTCTGGGTAGTAGCTAGATGCTCAACCATGCTTTTGTAAATCAACTCAAAGAAGAACCTGAAAAGAAAAGATCACTCATTAGATCATTACATTTGTACACTTGAATTCACAAAACCATGAACAACCCACAATACTGGGTTCTGTATAAAAAAAGCAGATGAAAACTGAGCAACAGCAACACTTAGTAGAATGCATCCAGACACTAAATAACGATGTTGATTTTTTGCAATCTATGATGTAATTCCATCACTGCTGCCATCCTTTCATCCTCAAGAGGATACTTTGTAATGAAAGATTCATGATTTGTCAAAAAAAAGGACGCTCGTTATTAGACTTTTTATTATTTGATAATTTTTCATTGCAGATTAGGCATGTTGGAAGACCCAGAGTGTTTTGAATAAATGTGTAATTTTATGTCTATTCACTTCCAAATTCATGGTTTCACATTCAAATTCATCACAAATTTACACTGCTTTTTCTGTTGCCAAGTTAAAACATTTAATCCCTTGAATATTGAAATATTTACATTGTACGATATACAAGGTGGATTAAGGCGCTCCCAATAGTCAAAGGGATTAACTATCTCTCTTATGACTGAAAACATAGATTATTTGTCATTTGTGTAACAGTACTATATACAGAGATAATTGTGTTTTTTTAAATGATCTTTTATTGTTTTACTACATATTAAAATGTATTTCTTGCAAATCATGTTATGTTCCTTTTATTTTTATTTTTTCATGTGTAAGTCAACTTGGACCCCGCATGCATCCTGCTTCAACGGGTGCAAGGGGGATCAGCATTTTAGCTGAATTCCAATTTTTATCCCTCAAGGTTGTTAGCCTTGGGGGTATGGATGATGATGATGGTAGGGGGGGATGAAAGGACGGCACACACATATATACAAACACAAATACACCCATGCAGGAGGTGGGACTGAACCCGCCGTCTTCTGGTCCGAGATCGCTGCAGCACTAGTGCACTAATGATCTTGGCCATCTTGACCAACATTCCTTTGATATAGAATCTAATATAAAAAAATCATCCCATCAGTTCTGGGCAAAGTGAAACACTCAAAGCTTCCGGTTGCGAGAAACTAATGCCTCTGACAGTGAAGCTGTTGGTTGAAGAGATGAAGAGCAACGCAGAAATATGACAAGACAATTAAGAAGATGGAATTGGGCTCTATTATTGAATCCATTTGGGTTGAACTAAAATAAAGTTAAAAATGCACCCTTTGAATACAGTTTTTTTAATTGGTAAAGAAGAGAAAAATAATAGAAGTTAAGGCAACTGAAATTAATTTGTAACGAATTAAGAAATTTTATTACAAAATTTCCTCTTAATTTCCTCTTTTTTAAGCTCTCTGTGATTCAATTCAAAGGCATTCATAATAAGATGCACGAATTTTCACTCTACGCATATGCAAAAAGGGAAAGTGGTTGTAAACAAAATATTTCACTAAAATTCCTTGCATTACATGATCGGATTTTTCAGAAAGTTTTTAAAGCTCACTACTAAATGGCCTAGAATTTGAAAACTCACAGCTGTTCTCCCAATGATCTAGTAATGCTTCTCTTTCCATTCGCTTTGGTTTCGAGGGTGGCATTGATGAGTGTGGAGAGCAAGGTTGGCTAAAGCCATTACATGCATGAAATCTGCCATGCATATGATATGTGTGTGCAGGATTATTACGTTTGTTCGGTAATTGCAATATTGCAGTTAATCTTTCAATATGTACTGTTAAACTACTCAAGAGCCAAAAGTATTATTCTACTGAGGCAAACACTGATCGCTCCTGAACAGTTGGGAAGACTGGGTGAAGTAACTAAGAGGTTGTGCTTGGAGTGACATCTCAGCCATTGTGTCCATTGATATTGGAAGGTGGGAGGAACAAAAATAGGAAATCCATCAATAACAAAAATAAATACAATGTAACATACCATGAGTTAGCAATAGCATGATCTCTAGCTGATCCATTTGAAACAACCCACTGCAAAGCCAACTCTTCATGAACAATTTTCAAAGGAGGAGAGTTTGCTGAGATGTACATGAAGTTATCTTGACCTGGTCCTAGAAAAAGTAGAAAATATACATATTAACCTTTACTGAGTACCACAGACTGATAACCCATACCAGAAATTGATTGATTGATTTGATTGGGGTTTAAAGGGCACTTCAACTACTGATGTCATTGATGCTCATGACAAAGTATTTTTTTAATTGAATAGATTTAGTAAAAGTGTTGCAAATGCTACTTATTCGCCGATTAAAAGCATGAAAAAAACATAAAAAGAGGGATTTAATTCCGCATAAAATATACTAGACAAAGCAAAAAGGGAAAGGTGATAAAACGAGCACATGAAACTTATCATAAAACGTAGAACTGGCTGTAAAGGCACCAAGAAACATAAAACAGTGGCCTTATCAAATAAAATTAAACATTTTGCTTTCTCTCAAAAAACAAAAAGTTTTGAGAGCGCAGAATCGTCATTGCCAAGCACCTCTGATGGAAGCTGATTTCCTGCCCAGTAAAGGGCTGGATTGCCATACAAGTGGTATATCCTGCAGAATTAACAACAGCAGATTAAGCAGGAGAAAAGATTAACCCTGTTGACATACTCCAGTCCTGGAGCTTATTGAGCACCAGTTGAAGTTGCCTCTGGATCCCATTAATACTGCTGGACGAACAAAAGATGGTAAAATCATCCACAGTGACGCCTTTACAGGTCTCACCTCTTTGACGCTATATCGTTTATGGAAATTGCAAAAAAAGTGACACTCCCTGATCCTTGAGAGATACCATTTTCTAGGGGGTGACCGCTAGAATGCCCATCACCAATGACAACACGGAAGGATCTGTTTGAGAGGAAGTTTTGGAGGTGTCTTCCCCCTAATACCCAAGAGTGCATGGTTCGCAGAATGCCATACCTCCAAATGGTGTCGTAGGCCTTTTCTATGTCAAATAAGATGTTGCCTAAGGATGAACAACGTTGCTGTTGCCAACACAATAAGATGGTCCAAGGTTGGTTTCATCGAAACCCACTTGTGGTTAGCATCAGCAGATTTTTTTTCTCCAAGATCTAAACCAATAGCTGATGCACCATACGTTGCAGCAGTTTGCATACAGAGCTTGTGAGTGAAATGGGTCGATAGCTTCTTGACATGGAGATATGGCCTTCATCACTTTAAACAGCGCAAAGGATTAAGCATATATAGGCACTACAAAGGTTATAAAGCTGCAGATCCTTTCTGGGAGAAATGTAAGATCGAATGTCAGAATCAGAGTAAATTGGGGATTTCTCACCCATGCTCCTTCTTCCATATGTAAATGTCAGCCGCACCCTGGGTCTTAAAAAATGAGACTAATTTGTCCTCACGGTTTAACAATTCCCTTCCAGAGGCTGAGTTGGGTGGGCACTTCCACCTGGAGGCAATCTTCTTGGTTTGCCGAATCTTTTCGCTTTGGCCAAAGGTTTGTGCTTCAAAAAGAATGGTACAATACCTTTGCCGCACAACGGCTTCGAATTTCCCATACGCTTCCTCAATGGTATGCATCAAACAAACTGCACTAATATTTTTGAAAGTGATGGCCATAGGCGACCAAATTAATTCAAATTTGGCGCCATACTTGGAACTTATACATTTTGACTATTCTTTGAGGTTAATTAAGAGCAACGAACACACATTTCAAACGTCGCGCCTTCGAGAATTTTCCCGCGAACACACACACACAGCTCGATGACGACCCGACGTGTCCAGCTTGCCCTGGCCCCTTGTTTGCTTAGGGTCGATGACCCGGTTCACATACCTAGGTACAGAAATAAATGTAAATGGAGACAGTATGCAGGATATTAAAAACAGAAACTGGGAAAAGCAGAATGGCTATAGACAATTACATCCACTGTTATGGAAAGATAAGTTAAGTAAGAGTGTAAAGAGAAAATTTGATGTCATAGAGAATATTGTTCTTTAGGGGTCTCAAGTACAGGAAGTAAAATAAAATAAATAAATAAATTAAAAAAAAAAAATAATAAAAAAGACAACAAAGGAAAAGGATTTCTGGCACTGAAATTCCAGACTGACTTCAATGGATAAAGCAAAGAGTGAATGAAGAATGTTGACTGAAAATATTGTGGAATTGCAACCAGATACACATTGAAGAAGATGAAGATCTCTACTTACATGGGAAGATGGAGTAGAAGATACTATGGTCAAGAGAGGATTGAACAATAAATACTACAGTGATAGAGAGAAATGAAAGCTGGGATGCAAGAGATATCCTAGGGTGTAATGTGAACTCGCCATACCACCACCACCACCATTTCAGTGAGCAAGATTAAGTGGGATCTGGCCAAATGAGGTTTTGTAAATTTAGGAAATACATCTAGTGTAATTCTCTTTAAAACCCTTTTTATAGGATCATCTTGGATTCAGATACATTGGTACTACTTTTGGATTTTTGATAAGGCCAAGATATGATTGTGCATAAAAACGTAGCCAATAAAGTTCCTGACACATTTTCTAAATTACAAGTGTGACTGAGAAATCACCAAGAGAAGGGGAGTCTTACCATTCCGAACACTGGAAGTGCGATCTAGACCCCGAGAACTGCCAACATTCACTTCCTCTTCATCAGCCATTTGTGCATGTACATCAGGGTTGCTACTGCTCCTGCTGAAACATGCAGAAAGTGTAAATTCTCTTACATAAATGCATTAAATAAAATTTAAAAAATCTTGCATTGACCGTAATTTATTACTTTTAATTTTTTATTGGAAAACATATCTAATAAACAGTCAAAGAAATACATAAAAAACATCAAAATAGAATCTTGAACAAACACTTCCAACTTGCCCTTGATTAAACTCCAGATAAAGAAAAGAAATGAGAAAAGAAGAAAGAAAAAATACTATTATGATCAAGTAAACATAATAAGAGAAATGAGCAAATTCAAATGAATAATGAATTCTATTAGCTGCTGAAAAGTTTGTCGTATCCCTGAACTTGTCTTCAAATTACTTTTCCAGAAATATTCACTTTTTTTCTTTCCCCCCATGCTGTCAACAGCAAACAAACATTCTTGTAGTTAAGTAATTAATTGACAATATAACCTTAAGTGCCTGTTTCTCTGCGGAGGTAGAGAAAGTGGTCTTGGTGCAAAGCCAGACGGGCTCTGTGGCGGTGAATAACCAGATGGCTGGTTTCCAAAAGGATGAGGCAAACTACATTGGAAAGTAATGTAAGTAGTCAATAAGCTGTGACGTCCATTCTGGTCATGATGACCTTCTGGCAGTGCCTGGAACAAGAAATAAGACTATTATTTGGATGGTGGTGCAACTCCAATCAGTTCAATTATTTTTCTGATTAGGTTATATCTAGCAATTAAAATGCATAGTATATCTCACTAAATAAACAAACAGAATTATTTGGGAAATGAAAAGATCTGAATTCTATTGCAAATGTTATCATGATTCTTTGAAATTGCTAATGAATTAATGGTTGACGCAAAAAGCATTGACCCCTGAAGTATTTAAATGCAGATTTGAAGGCAATGTGAAAGACTTTAAAATATTTTAATTAAAATAATGATATTACTGGATATGCATCCGGTAATTTCCTTCTGTTTCTAATTCAAGTGAAATTCTTTATTTGTAATTACAGTCAACTCCGGTTACAGTGAACTTCTGGGCACTAACATTTTTGGTTCACTATATCTGATAATGTGAAGATGCAAACTCAAGGGGGAAAATAGAATTTCAATCCCCACTATATACTCAACTATTAGAAGAATGGCTGCAAATAATAAAAAGTAATTTTCATTGAATAAAGTTACCATATTTATAGGAAATCACTCTAATATTTGTTGACATCATTAAATATTATTACATGGCAAACTGATACAAGAAGTACAATCATACAAATATATAAGTATTCTAAATTAAATTTTCAAATAAAGCAGCAACGAGCATGGTTGGACTAAATCCAATAATTATGTACACTAATATCTCATCTCTTATTCCAAAGATGATGATGTCCAACCTTATATCATAATCATCACGGAATCAAGGCTGAAGCCAGATAACACCGACTATGATCGATATCCCTGGATATGCTATCTTTCATAATGACAGACTTAACAAACATGGAGGAGGTAACTTAATTTACGTCAGATATACAATAAATTCTATTGCTATAGGTGCTTCTATATTATATGAATGACATAATCTCCTCATAGAGGTTTTATGGTTAAACTTGAAAATAAGTAGTGTCAAATTTATTACTGCAAGAGTTTACAGACTCCCTATGTCGGATCCAAGGCCTGTTCAATCTGAACTTATACTCTTTGAAAGAATTTTAGAGAGTAGCAAACGATACAAGCAAGTCTTGATTTTTGGAGATTTTAATTTCCCATCAATCTAATGGACCAAATACAGAGCTTCGTCGGGTACAGAAATTGAGAAAAAATTCTTAGAGTCTTATGTTAATTCAAACTTTATTCAGATAGTGCACAAACCTACAAGATATAAAAGCAGCCAAACCCCTGCAATCTTAGATTTGATCTTTACTAACATGACATTGATTTCATCACTTCTTCAATTCTCAGACCTGGCATTTCGCATCCTGTGAAATAGAAGGAGAATGCCAGACAAAAAAATTCTGTTTCTCTCTGGACTACATGTACAAATTGAAAGAAGAAGAAGAACAACTGGTCAAAACTTGCCTCCTCACCGTTTCAAGTTCTAAACATAGAATGTACTACTATTGTTAAATTTTATGTAGGTGCTAAAAGAATTGATATGTATTGTTCCAATATTATTATTATTATTATTATTATTATTATTATTATTATTATTATTATTATTATTATTATTGTTATTGTAAATATTGTTATTGTTATTATTATTATTATTATTATTATTATAAGTAGTAGCATTAAAATAACATCTTGAAATGTTAAATTATCTGCTAATAAAAATAATTATCTACATAATATCCTAATCTAACTGTAACAAGTATTGTATTTCTAGGCCAATGACCCCATCTCGATCAGGTTTTGTTCAGTTTCCCTGGTCCTTTGAGCAAATGCTGAGGTGGCCCCTTGTTTGCTCCTGAACAGTAATGTAACTTCGCTCTTTCCACCCAAGGCATCATATTGACTCGTCATACACAATTCTAACTGTATATGTGACTAAATAAATATTATTATTATTAAAAAAACATGATAATTAACAAAAGAGGTTTTTAAACTACACACACAGCATGTTCTCTTCACAGGGGCACAAATGGAAATGAGAGAAAAGTACAACAAGTTGCCAGTTAAACATGCACACAATGGCATGTTTGGCATAATGGCACTGTTAACCGGCACAGTCTGAGAACACTGATAATACAAATAAGACTGTTCAAATAATATTTGCTCAAATAAATAATAAATAAAAAAATAAATCAAACTAACCCTACGGCTAAATTAAGCAAATTGGTTTTCAAGTTATCACATTATCAAAATCACAGTGATAACCAAGTTGATAAAATTTCAAGGGAGTACTCAATAAATCTATTTGAAAAGTGAGGAGTTTATAAAAAAGGTTATTGTGCAAATAACAACAACAAAAATCCAGCTGCTCTAATGGATATTTCTACAGGTTAATCAGAAGTTTTATTAACACAGTCATGTAAAACCTTTTGTAAGCTTTAAAATTACGTTAAAGCAGAAGCTTCATTAATTAAAGTTAAATATAATTAAAAATATAAGTTAAAGCAAATCCTTCAACTCTTTCAATGTCAACGGAAAAGCAGAATCTTTGCCACTCAGAGGTCATTAAAGGGTTGTAGACTTACTGTTTTGGGTTCACTGATGATAAGTCAAAATTGAAGTGAAGTGCATATCTATCTAGTAGTGATCATCAGTGATACATTGGCAATACAACAAACCTAATATCTAAATTGTAGGCAACTCGCCAACACATTAGTAATTTTCTCTAAATTAAAATTAATTTTGAAATTAGAGTGATGATATCCAGAAAACTCCCAGCTCAATATAGAGTACTTCTGACAATACCTGAACGTAAATGTCACAGAAACAAGTTTCGTAGGACACACTTAAATACGTTGGGAGAGAAACAATCAATCATTTCCCGTCCAATACATTCAAATCTTGCCCAAGTCAGAGACACTCATTGATTGGGAAAAACTTACCACAACATTGTTGACAAGCATAGCCAGGGCTTCAAATGATGTTTGTCCAATGTTTAAGATTTGACCAGTAACAGAAGGAGGTTTCACTATTAACAACAATAACTTATTGATGATTAATGGAAGAAATTTGACCAGTGGTTCAGATTTTGCAAGTGCAAGCTCTGAAATACTGCAAAGAGGAATTGAAACAAAATTAGAATTAAAATGACAACTGTGAAGAACTATTATACAATTTATTATTCGTGTACAACTATACCTGTTGCGTAATTCAGTCTCAATGTCTCCAAGCCGAGGAGGAATAGAGCCTTCTTCAAGAATAGTACACAAATTGAGAAATCTGTCAAGATATTTATCCTAAAACATACAAGCACAAATAATACTGAAACAATTTTCTTTCAACTTTCCAGTGGTCCGAGTCATAATATGAAATAATCCATTTTTGGTCAATTTGGTTGAATTGTTTTTGCCCATTTACAGCATCAATGTCTGTGAAGTGCTGCAACAAAACTTGGAAATGTTGACAGAGTGGTGTGATTTAAGTAAGCTAAAGTCTTATCCCAACAAAAGCCAAATATTGTCAATTTTTTAAATCTACTATTACTTATTTGGGAATATTACTCTCAAAAGGGTCTCGACTACAAAAGAATAATTTAACTTCCTAAGACCTTGCCATTTAAATTACATATTCAAGATCTTGTTAATATTACTAATAAATCTTTGGGTTACCTCATTTTGGTATGATCATATGCAAATATAAATATCATATGGATTTTAAACGTAAAAATTGAAGTGAATGGAATTTAGAGTTGTCTGATTGATTTGCTTGTATATAAAAGTGAAATAAGATATCCTCCACAAGGAGTGAGCAATCAATACCTCTCACGTATTACTGATAGACTAAAATTGAAACAGATAATATACATTGGTTAAAATGAAAGAAAAGAAAAAAAATAAGACAAGCCACCATAAAACTTGAAAGAATGAGGCCAAATTAAAACAATTATATTCATAATTTTCATCCAAAACCAATAAACAGTTTTCTGAAAAATGTTCTCTTTATAATGATGTAGGTTAAAATTTAATTAATTCCCTTCACACCCCTAGTCATCACAAAAATATTTTTAATTTTGAAAAACTAAGTTTTGAAGTTTGCTGAAAAACTTCATTCCACTGAAATTTTATAAATCTCTTAACAGGCTTTAGATACATGAACATTCTTTCATGAAAATAATCCAAATTGGATAATTTTTTCAAGCACTATGACATTTTTAAAAAATAAACAATAAAACAAATATACATATATTTTTGACAATCAACAACGTAATTTATCAAAAAAAATCTTTATTTTACAATTATGACATTTCGCATGTAGGTTTCACGCATCGTCAGGTGTGTACATAAAATATTAAACATGTTTCCATCTGAAAGTAAAGAAAATTTTTTGAAGATACTGAATACAGATTTTTTAAAATAAGTAATAAAAAACAATGAAAACTGTTAAATAAGTAATAAGCCCAAAATATAAAGTAGATGGGAGAGAACATTATTTAAATAAGCACATATTTTAATTGTAAAACTTATATATTTTTTTAATGTTTTTAAACCAAGAATAATTCCTTTACCTGCAAAAGGAAAAGTTTCCATTATGAGAACATACATCCTCACTGTACGAAGAGAGAGGCAAGTATCTGCAGAAAAGGAGCCCACTCACTTAAAAAATAGATTTTCATATTTTAAATGTATAACAATGAAAGCCAGTAAGAAATGAGTGAGGGAGGGGAAGAGAAGATCTAAACAAAAGTATACCAATAAAATTGCAATAGCAAAAACAGGAACTATCTCGAATACATAAATTTTATTATATTTTACTTTCAAAAGAACACTGTCATACATATTAGTAAAAAGATTTGATTCTGACATGGAATTAATGGTCTCGTTAGTTTTATATGAAACATTTCAGCGATTAACCTTCAATATTTTCTGGATTCATTATCCAAAATCGTAGGGCTGTCAAAATTAAATCAATGGGCAAAACCAAGGCATTTTGAGACATAAAGTTCAATTTTGTGCTAGTCTCCTTAATGTTATTAATATGTTCGTTAATATTTTGCTTGTTTGTCTCACATAGGAGCCTGCACAATCATGACAGGCAATAGGCAATTTTAGGCAATAGACTACATTTTGTTTACGGTTGAAGGGATATAGTCTTTGACATTTTTAATAAAATTTTGTTTGAGCGGATACTTATTCCTTTTTTTGATGTCCAATTTTTTATCAGAATTCTTTTACGAAGGTAATCATTAATTTTAGAAACATAAGGTAAGGTGATTATGAGACACTGACTACTAGAAGTTTCACTTGATAATTTTAAGGCTGGATTAACTGTTGTTTGTTTATTGTTTTTTACAGTGGACAAGCGTTTAGTGAGATACTTGAATAAACTGAAAAGGATAATTTTTTTCAGTGAGAATACAACATACAATGTTTAAAATAGTGGCATGATATTTGGAATGAGAAAGGTTTATTTGCTCTATTAACTAATTTATAAACCATTTTAATATTTTGAGGAAGAGGGTGAGTTGAATAGAAGTTAAGCCTGCGACCAGTGGCACATCCCTTTGGAAACCAATTTGTTTCTATATGAGAAATGTTTTGCATGATATAAATATCTAAATTATTGAGCAGTCCATTAGTTGATCTCTCTAATGTGAATTGACAAGATTTGTTGCAGAAATTTAAAACTTTTGAAAGATTTGGAATTTCATTAAGATGTAGAATAAACAAAAGGTCATCAACAGATCTTTTGTAAAAACATGGATTAAGGGTTGGAAAAAGCGATTCATTTAATCTCCTCGTGACTATTTGCAAAAAAGGAACTGAGAAAATGACCTGTTACCTGATGATAAATAACATCAAATTGAAATTGTATGTGAGCAAGAATGCATCAGAGTATTCAACTTTGAGAACATTATATTCTAAAGTGGATATGATGAGATGTATTTGGGAACACAGAAATAACATCCAGAGATATGATTTTATGATCAAGAGGAACAGATAAATTTAAGAGTTCACGAGATAGTTCAAAACTGTTACAATACAATATTGTTTATTGATACTGAGAATTGGTTTCAGTATGGAATTTCATAAATTGCATAAATGATAGTGGGGCAGATGAAACAACAGGTCATATAGGATAATCTTGTTTATGAGCTTTCAGTAAACCATACGCTCCTGAAAATTATCAAGAAGTAAGGTAATCTTATTAAAAACATTTAAATTTAGTATTTCCAAGTTTTCCATCACTTAATAATATCCTAACTTTTTTTAAAAATGTTGGGAGTATGCTGCAGTTTAATAGGATATATTTGCCTGTATCTATGAACAGACACTTAATTTTGAACTTGTAATCAAAAAGTGTAATAGCAGCAAACCCATCTCCCTAGTCACAACCAATAAACAAAATATCAAAATGTTTTTTCAAAAACTTTTTGGTTTCATTTAAGCAGGAAAGTATATGCTCTGTGTAAACTATATCTTTGTTTGAAAAGGAATATAAAGAATTAACAACTGAATGTCATAATTTTTTTTTATCAGTACCTTGCACTCCATACAGTAAGTCTTTGATGGTGGAAATAACAAGTGCAGATTTGTCAGAGTTTGTATTAAGGAAGTTGAAATTTTATTCCTAGCAAAATAATGTTAATAGTCATCTTTGGAATATCTTGGTCAGACACATTTCAAAAACCTTTTTTATTACAATTATCAATATCACATAACACAGGAGACTGACTAGACCCTTGTGTAGCATATAACTTGGCAAGTTATTGTTGTTTGGCAGAAATATTTTTCCAAAAAAGGCGATTCAACCTGAAACATTGGGTGAGGTAGAAATAATCTACAGAATCCCTACATACAAAAAAACTGAAGAATTATGTCAATGTTTTTCAATTGAGTGGCTAGAGAGTTAAGTAAACAATATTTATCTTTAATACATATATTAAAAATTTGAGAATTGGGTTTTGACTTGCGTCTATGGAAAATTTCATTAGATATATTGTTATGGAAGCTGAAGGAAAACTTGGTATTTGATATGAAATAATAATAATAATAATAATAATAATAATAATATACACACATAATAATAATATAATAATGTACACAGCCAATGACACATGAAACCTACATGTGAAATGTCGTGATTGTACAAAAGAAGACTTTATGAATTACATTATTGATTGTCAAAAATAAAAGGATATTTGTGTTTTATTGTTAATTTCATGTGACAATGGTATCATTTCAACATTCTTTTAAATTTTTTTACCTGTTTTGCTTGCGATTATCCAAGTCTTGGTTAACCGCAGCAGCCATAAGAAAAGACAGTAAGTAAGAAAGTAATTAATTGAATAATGATATAGACAAATTTATGAAGTACTTGCTGCAGTAGAAGTGAGTTGGGCAATGCCTGCACCGATTCTCAGACTACTAGGACTTCCCCAAATTCAGAAATTATCGGAATCGGATATCAAACATTGAGTTTGTTATTGTTTATTTGTTATTCTTGCTTTTAGTAGACTCTGAGAGACTGTAGTAAAAATTGCATGGTACAATGAAAAAGTTAGTATGTACCTACATAAAAGTAGTTGTTTAACATCAAACTATAAATGAAAATAAGACCTCATTTTTTTCATTACACTTTACCAAAGAAACTTTAATTGTCCGAATGTTTGTGCAACATAGGTAGTTTAAGTCCCAAGTATCTTGGATATGAGCTAGTTACTGAAATTTGTGAGTAAAATTGATTCTGCATCATTACTCTTAATGGAGACAATTCCCTCCCACAAAAATATCTAGATTTTTCTATAGAAACAATAACTGTTGAAATGAACCAATTCTCATTGAGAATTGAAATGACAGTCAACAATGGGAATGAAGCAGACAACAGGCCAAAAATGTTTTAGGAACTGGACGTTTGATTCACTCTGCCTCATTACTTTCAGATATCCCATTAGCTGTTTCTCAGCTGCATTTGTATCATCAACTTTCTGTATTACCAACAAATGAGAGATTCATAAATAACACTTCTCTCTAACGTGATCAATGTAATAAATGATTTGTCTTTATTACATAAGGACAATGATATCATCTGTGATTCAATAAATTATATTTGTGCTGCAGACATTTATTACAATTCCCCCAATATCAAAAGTAATTTGTAAGTTCAAATAATCCTGTAATGAAGGCAACCCTGAAGATTTATTTTTTATACAAATTGCATCTAAACACAAGATAAACATACAAGCAACACAAGTTTTGCATACTGCTGTGCATGGACCTGTTAACTATAACATACATAATTATAACACAAACTGCAGGAAAAAAGGGATAAAAGAAAGGATTAAGGAAGAAAAAACTGAAACTTACATTACAATGTAATTATTTATAATGTCACTTAGGTCCCAAGAAATAGTTTTTGAGACATTCCATGTACATAAATAACAAGAAAGGAATAAAAGGAAACTATTACACTACATAAAACCGGCAAAAACAGTCATTCAAATTATTTAACCATACTGGAATATATTTTTTTCCTGGCTATTCATATTCTCATTCTTCAAATCACAATCAAGCAAATTAAATACTTTGTGGGCAATACGTAATATCTTCTATGGTCTTAAGTCAGAGGTACACTTTTAGAACTCTTTTGGTCAGAATTATGTTGTAAATATTTTGAAGGTACAAGAATTTATTTAGGATTGATTCTCTAGGGAACATTTCCTAATGATCTTTGCATATCTCTAAACAAAATTTCAGAGGAGAAAGATTTGCACATAAACTACTCACATTTTCAAAACATTGATGACCTTATTTCAAAACCTGTCTTTAAAGAACAAATTTCATTAAGAATAAAATATTTGTCTTCAATATTACAGTTGTAAAAAGACAGCGAAAATGTTTTAAATGGTTTCAATCATCAAAAATTTAGACAAAAATGAAATGTGTTCAATTTTTTTAAAGCATCCTTTATGCTATCCAAGGAAAATGTTTATTCAAGAAATTTGGTGCAAGTTTTAAAAAAAAAATTTGAGTGTTTGGCATCATGTAATATACTCCCAAAATCAAAATATGTTTCAAACTCAGAGAGACTCAATTTCATCCAGATCAATTAGGGAATATGAATTTTTTTTAAAATGGTGTGAATGATTTAGGACATTGATCATGTTGACCACGAATGAACGTTTTGCTGTCAAGCAATATTTCAGTATCAAGAACCCACAGAACATGAATTCTGACAACAAAATGTGTCAGAGGAAGTAATTTTACTACATAGGAAGAAGATTTAACCACTTCCTCGATACTACAGCCCCACAATATGATTTCTCCCACAGCATTGCAATAGGTTCTCTTTACTAGGTAAGCAGTAAGGTGAGAAAGTAAAAGGAGTGACTAAGTAATTCTGAGTGGGTTCTGTATTCAATGATTACTCTTGTTTGAAACTGGCTTGAACTAAAACATACCTGAGTATGAACGGATGAAAATGCATCCAGCATTACAACAAATATTCCCTTATGATTATCCACCCACTTGGTGCCTGGTAACATCACTTCTGTTGGAATGTAAGAGTAATTTGGAGGGGGACGTTCCATCATTACTGGAAGACACATTTCGCCCACTTGTAAGCGCCCTTCATGAAGCAGAGGAAGCCACTGCAAAAGAGCATAATTATAATAAAAGGTTCAACATTTGTAATCCTAAAGAAATTATAGCATACGTAAAAACTGTATTTTCAACATTATCATCCATTGAAAATGAGAAGTAAAAGGGTTTTATACAGTTAAAATAAAAAAATATAGAAATAATATTTATGGCTCAAAACTTGATTTACGTCTAGGATGACTCATGGGCAGCATACTAGCTTCCCGTTGTGTAATCCCAGGATTGGTTCCTTGTCAGGGCAAAAATAATAGTAGCTTGCCTTTAAAAACTTCTCACTGTATTTGTGTGTCACGACAGGTAGAGTTTGCTAGTTACAGAGAAGGGAATAAGTCATGTTTGTCACATGTGTCTTACCCCCCGAAGCATGGGAATTAAACTAGACCCAGATACGAGGGACACATGAGGGATGGTAGCCGGCAAAGTGAGACAATTGACCTATTATGGCAAATACTTACATTCAACTTGATTTAGTTTTTTCAAGCCTAGAAAATATTGTTTGTAATAGATTGAATCAAGTTCCAGAAAAAACTTTAAGCCAATCCCTTCCATTGAGTAACAGGGTTTTCATCATCAAGATGTTATTGTGTACAAGACATTGAGTACAAATGTTGACAGAATTACAACATTGGGAGAATCGTTTCAAATCCATCAAAGCATGCTTTCATTATTGAAGTTCTTGGTTTTATTTCTCACATGTTTTTTGAAGAACAGTGATTTATCTTGAATACAAAGTATTGTCTGCTTTTGTTACTCTTTATATGTTTTGATTGACCAAAAAGTAGCAAAAAAATTTAGATAGGACTACTATGCCAAATTTCACACTCATTACAGCAAAAAGCTGAAAACATCAGAGAGGTACAGATAAAAATATATGTGATAGTTTGGATATGCTCGGTCACCACTGCCCTGCTCATCCTGGAGTTTGGTCAAACACCTAGACTGAGCTGATTGATGGAAAGTGGGTTAGCCAAAGCAAGTGTATCGAGGTCTACAAGGATCCTTCATCAAAATACACATATAACATATCCCTCGAAGCAAAGGTGCAACATAGCTCAAGGGGAGCCAGTTGAAAAATAAAAAGACCCCTTAACCCTCAGGACACTGGATACCCATTCCCTCCAACTCGGGTCGCCATGCAGAGCCAACACATGGGTGGGCATTCAGCATACACGGGGAGGGGAGCAATGAAGCAGAAGGGGAAAAAGGAATAGCCCTCTCTTAATCCCCCATCAGGACACGGACCAGCCCACATCAACAGAACAAATCTAAAAGAAGTTGCTGAAATCTTTGCAACAGGACTTGATGGTTGTTATTCCACAGAGCCCCAAGATGCTTTACCAAATATATCCACACCTACTATACCTACACCTACACCTTGCCAGACATCCACATTGACACAGCATCGCAAAGTTAATACCACCTGTAAACACAGACTCAGCAGCTGCGCCAGATGATATCCCTTCTGTTCTGTTAAACAAGACATGAAACCGAAATAGCCCCAGTGTTAAATGAAGTGTTCCAAAAGTTGCTAAACACAAGGATACTACCAACTAATTGAAAAATTACAATAGTGATTCCTATTTACAAGCACAGAGATAAGCGGGAAGAAGGAAATTAGTGGAAATAAGCTTAACCCCTAATAATCTACCACAAGTTCTTACTGTGTATCCAACTGGAGTTTCTGCAACAGGTTGTTCTACTTTCCGTTGACAACTGATATGATAAAAAGTAAAGAGGAGATGATGCTGATCTCCCAAATTTGCTGGCAGCTTTATTTTAATTTCATCATAAAAATCAGGGCATCTGAAAGAGAGAGAAAGAAATAATATTTAGTTAGAAGTAACTAATACTATTACTAATACCCATAATAATGATAATCACAATAACAATCATAAAAATAATTTATTTCCAAACAGTTACATTGATAACTGTGTACATCAGATGTTACTACTTACATAAAAAATTTAGAACAAAGACCATCACCATAAAAACAACAAGCAGAAAGAATTCTAATTTTGCTTGACTACATTACATCATGGTAAACATATTAGAAATATAATTTGTTTTATCCAGTTTGCTCCAAACCCTCTCTAAGTACTTTTTGAATGTGTCAGAGACGGGTGTATTACTTAGTACTTTTGTATGTTTATTTTGCGTATTACCATTGTTGACTACAGTTCACCCAATCACCTGTATTGTTTGCCAGTTACTGTATGCTGCATGAAACATTTCTACTGAAATTTAAATTTTTTCCAAGGAAGGAATAGAAATTATGATCCAAATGTCAACTAACATTAACTTGAAGTACATTGACAAATTGTCTACGTTACATATTGATTATTGAGCCATACAAATTATGAGACAATTCATTAAATAACTAGGAAGCAATAACAAAGATGAGTCTTTACAGTGAACAATTAACAATTGACATAATTACAACTAAAATTATTAACAATTAATTATTCTGCCAGTTATTAAATATCATATATAAGATTATTAACAATTGACATAATACCAAATCAAATTATTAACATTTTGAAGGTAATAAACACTGTATATTTAGATTGTCAAAGGGCAAATGGAAATATATATTAACTGGTATATATAAAAAAATAAAACAATAAACAAAAATTACAAATCAATTGTAAAAATGCAACAGGCAAAAAA
Organism: Gryllus bimaculatus; assembly: GCA_017312745.1. Classification (NCBI taxonomy): domain Eukaryota; kingdom Metazoa; phylum Arthropoda; class Insecta; order Orthoptera; family Gryllidae; genus Gryllus; species Gryllus bimaculatus. The sequence goes on from BOPP01000173.1 coordinate 1,435,929, forward strand.
GATTGCATTTGACCAAAGTAAAAAATTGACATCATAGTCTGTTTTTAGCTTGTTTGTTTTTATAAATAATTAATTGTTTTATTTCATCTTGTTTTTTCTATTTTTTGTTTTGTCTAATAAACAAGTCTTTTAGTTCCTTTTTCAATTTTCTTTTAGACGTAACTTCTATCATTTCATCTGGCAGTGTGTTGAGCAGTTTTGGAACAGCTGTTTCAAGCATTCTTTCTCCAAATTTATTAAAAGTTTCTGGTATGAAATTGTTTCTTATTAGTTTCATACTTGTGCTCACTGATTTTTCTATATTCCTCATTGAAAAAATTTCTTTGTAAAATTACTGTACTCTCTTCCAGGGTTAGGTTTGTTACATTCATTTTTTCATTGAGGATTTTAATGCATTTGTTCTGCAAATTTTGAATAATACCTACATGGGTGTTTGATGCAGACCCCCATACTCCAATTCCACATCAGATCAGAAACTCTATTAATGAGAAGTAGACTAATTTGAAAATGTTATACAATACGAAATCTTTAATCCTCATAAGTTTACACACACATGTTCTTAATTTCTTGCTTAGATCCATAATCTTCTCTTTCCAGCTCAGATTCTGATCAACAGTTACATCCGAATACTTTACTTCACTTACAGAATTAATTATGCTGTTACATTGACCGTTCTTAAAGATTTTGTGAATACAATCAGATTTGTGAATTAATATTTTAACTTGTGTTCTTGCAATTTTTGGTGCTATGATATGGAAAATTTTTGTCTTTTTCTCATTTATAATAATAATAAACCCTAATCAGGATATCCAAACATGAAATTATTTTAGCTACCCTACCTCTTCTTGTTCCCAACAACTTACTTATTGTGGTAGCTCACAGATGTGTACGCTTCAGTAGTGTATTCTGGGCAAGATGATTTTCCAAAAATGAAAGGTAGGGCGTGATGCTCTTCCTCCCCTGACATCAACTGCACTTTCACAGCAATATTGCGTGCAGAGCCTGCAACAGTTAGTGTACAATATACATTTCATTTAAACCGTCAAAAATACATACATAAAAATTAAAAAGATAAATCCAAAACAAATAAAGAAAAACATTCCCATTGTAAATATCTACATCCTCACTTCAAAAAGAGGAGGCCAAGAATGAAATGACAGGAAGAGGGAGGGTGGTTTTAATTTTATTAAAATTTTTTGACAAATTTTATCAAGATTTGGTAGTTTCCTCCCATCTCTTTATATTCATATATTTTGTACTTACTACATATTTTTTACTAATACTTGTTTTATTGCATAATTTCATCTCTGGTTTTAATGAATATATTAGCTTCTGTTATCTTGTTTATTTTACTGCAATGGTTTTTATGGCTTTAAGAAAAACAGATTGATTATCAACATAAATAAATTGTTATAAAAACACTGAGTCTGTTTTTATTAAAGTCATAAAAAACATTAAATTTTTGATTACTGAGTAATTTTATTTTTAATACTTTCATTCTACACAATGCTATCAAAATTTGTTTTCATTTACAAACCTAAACATATTCAATATTTGTTTACACTTGATGATGCGGATAAATATTATGCAAAATATCATGTTCCAGTGGTACAAGAAATAAAACATTTTCCTTGAAAACCTGTACATTGATCCAAAAAGAAAAAAGAGCACCCAAGTGTTTAATTATTACATTTCATTCAATTCTTCGAAAACTCAGAAAGCCTTACCAGGTGTAGCAATAGATTGTTCAACAAAAACATACAATGTATAGTTAAGAACAATAATTAGAGGAAAAGTTTAGTTGAACATATTTTAGACATAATACATCAGTTCAATAATCCCTAAAACTTATTTACAGAAAAGTAATTTAAATGAAAGTGTCAATCATAATCAAAACCAACCAATAATTCAGTGCTACTATTGGTTAGAGAATTACCTCTCAAAACTGCAACAAACACTCACATTACAAGCTGTTTCTTTAAAAATTAAAGTTAAAATGTTTTCCTGCCAACTCTTACCTAACTAAAACACTTTAAAACCCAGCTTTAAAGGCCCACATTTTCATATTTGACACAAGGATTTACAAAGTGCAGAATGTTTACATGGGTTGTCTAATATTTTACAATAGCACAACAGTGAAATTGTTCCCTTCATACCAACTTATTGAGAAATACTGAATACAATCTATGTTTAAAAATGAATACCCTATATCTGCACATAATTTCTAAAAGATAACAATTTCCTTACCTGGCCTACTAGCAAAATTCAAATCCTTGGGATATACATACAGCAAATTTCTGTAAGAGTAGTGAGGCACGAACACTTCTCTGGCAGGAAACTCCAGAATTTCTTTTGTGGGTCGACCTTTCTCATCTAGGAAAAAATATTTATTGACAATTTTTATAATGAATGTGAAGCAAAAAATTAATTAAATAAGAAGTTTTATCTTAATTATCAGACATAGATTAAACTACTGTTAAATATCATAATGAATGAAAAAGAAATAACATATTCACTGACACTAGGCACTAACACTGAGGAGAACAGGACAATCGCAAAAACCACATTTTGCACCTAAATGTTGCCGGTTGGCTGCCTGAATAGTTATGATACCTACTGATGGCATGTAGGAAGCACCCGAAATACTCTGATTCATTAGAAGCCCCTAATAATATCGTTTACTATATTTTTCAGTGTTTTTCTTCAAAGTTCAAAAATGTATTTGTAGGTAAATCGAAATCTTCTAACTATTGACATATATGACATTTGGAATCCGGCAAATTTTTTTTACTGAATAGTGCATTTGTATTTTATGTTATGAGTGATTATAATATTTGTATTGTTATTCACAAGTCATATTTTTCTTAATTTTATTTCTGTATTATTCTGAATTTGTATATTGGACGAAAGTCTGTCAGATTATAAATACATTAATTAATTAATTTAAAAAATACATATAAGGATAGAACTTGCAGGTTATGTGTTGTGTTTAAAATATCTGTCTTATGTAGGAGTTATTATAAATATTTTTTCAATGAGTAAACTACATGGAAAGGTCATGGCATTAATTGTGGCCATAGCAAACATTTGGTTGGCCCTGGGCTTAATAAATTCGCTTTTATTTAATTTATTGAAAAAATTATCCAAGCGTGTGATACTGGGGCAAAGAAAAACATGTAGTATGCCAGATCCCCAGTAATGCTAAATTGAACAGAAATTTTAAAAAACAGATTATCGCAACGGTCTATTATATCCATAAAACATCTATATCCAGGGCAACCTTCAAGGCAATAAATAGAGCTTCTTTGTTGAGGTTGTAGTTCTTTTTTCTTCAGCTATATATATTCTGGGAACCATTGCATCAAAGCTTATGTATTCAACATTTCCTCGACCTCTCCTATAGAAGGAAGTAAATTCATATAAAAGGAGTAATTTCACATGTTTGAAATAATTTTAATTCAGGTTTTATATACCCAGCATAAATTTGAGAGTAGAAAATCAATATGAAGTATCAGGAATTGAAAGCATGTTTCAATACACTGCAAACAAGCAACAATGTATTTCTCGGGACTTAAGAATAGATAATAAAAGTATTATTGGCATTAATATTCGTTAGCATTATTTGGATTTTGATATTTTTGTAAGTAATGTTAAATGTTTTAGTATAACATTTGATTATTCATTATGTAAGATGCAATCAAGACATTTCATTGGTCTCTTCTTCCCCTGATTTACATACTTCATAAGATCTATATGCATCATTCATCATTTTATTCTCACCAAAAACACAAGTAAAAATTGTGATATACAAGAAGCAAACTAGACGGAATGAATAACAAAAATGATGGTCAAGCAACAATGAAGCAAGTACTGAATTTTGCTCCTTTAATGCAATAGCAATACAGACATTTATTAATACATAACATAAAATAATGAAAAATGCCAATTTATATATTCTGTTTTTGCATTACCACAGCAAAACATTATGGGGCTAAAATATTTTTTGTCCCATAAATTTTAACATATGTTTAGTTCAAATACATCAAATTTGATAGTTTCATATCATATAACATATCAATTAAATGACAAGAACCACAGGACCTTTTGAATGTTCCAGTGGCACAAGTTATTTTTGCAAAAGAAAGGGAGGAAAATCATAATCCTCTATGTTTATAGGTTGTACCACACACCTGGAAGGCATTTGTACTTATCTATTAGCCTAACCAAATACATATAAAACCTTTAAAGAAAACAAAAGCTTTAGCCACAATAATGTATATTATTCACAATTTTCAAGAAATTCTAAACTAGAGAAACCAAAATAATAAAATCTTCACCTATCCTGAGACCTCATACTACTGAGTATAGTGTTTAAATCCAGACAGTTTTTAATTTTAAATTCTCATCATATACATCATTCATTTTTGGGTTTTATTGGCACAAGCAAGAGCCACAAGTTTCTATTAAACATACACAATTTTAAAATGGGCAGCATTTTTCAAAAGTCCTTATGCTACATGTTCTGTGACTGAATTAATTTTGTCTTTCAGGTACCTGTGATCTATGGTCTACAACATTGTAGCTACGTTCAAAACTTTTAAGAAGTCTGGATAAGGATTGCTAACCGATCATAGACGGTTATTCACAAGAATATGTGTACAGGGCACAGGCAGTCGCAGAATGGACTGATTCAAAATAGCATTTCTTTGATAGGCAAAACTTGTAACAATAAAAATGTGTTTGTTGATTTGATTGATCGATGTTCTCAAGCACATCAATTGCTATAGTCATTAGCCCTTTTAGTGAAGTGAGGCTTATCCTTTGAGTTGGTGGTGATCCTCTTCTGCAGTTAGATCTAGTGCCACACATCACCTTGCAGGGAGGTCCCCCTCTAGGCGTCTCCTCCTAGCTGGGCACAAAATTTCCCGTGGAGAAAAGCTCACCTGGTCTCCTGACATGTGTGGCAGTATAGTGTATGTACAAGTGTATGTGTATGTGTCTGAGTGTGAGTGTGAATGTGTGTGTGAACCTCCCAGTTCAAGACGCTGCAGAGACAGCAGCAATGCTGGCTCTGAGCTAATTACTCAATAAATTTGTTTGTGTTCTAAGGGATGTTGTTATACTAGCATTGGAGATTGTGATGGGGTGGGGATGTGAATTTCTGCAGGATTTTCACTCTTCACTACTACACTTGAAGCATAGTTGAAAGAGTGAATAAACCCTAAATTGGCATTTTCACACTCAGCTATAGATGCACAATTTGCTCTTTTCAACCAAACTGCTTTACAGAGTGAATTTGAGCACATCAGGTTGATTATGTAGGCGGTTAGTTCAAGTTGCAGGAGTTTTCATAAAATAATATAGCTCTGCATAAATCACATAACTGATATGGAAGTCACTTTTATTTTTTATTTTTAGACAAATAATATTTTGTTTCAAGAAATAGCTTTCATTTGTTTTCATTTAAATGTCACACCCCATAATAAGTCAATGTAAAATCAAGGTATATCTTCATACAGAGAAACTTAATGCACTACCAACCAACCATTATAATGTCAATCAATTTTATATTTGATTGGCATTAGTTAAAGCGATCAGTTCATTAAAATTGAAAGAAATATCTCAAAAACACTTCCAACATTTAAGTGTAAATTATTATTAAATATTTGTAAATATCATTAATGGTTCTGGGTATAAATAGTACTAAAATACCTGCATTTTTACATGTAAATATATAAATAAATATTTTAATTATTTTGCTGAAAAGAGGGATGGAAATCTTTTTTTAAATTTATACGGTCTTGTTTTTGTTCTTACCTTATTGTAAAACTGAACTGTTTCAATAATTAACAAAAATATTCATTAAATTATTGGGCATAACCTTTTCCAACTATATTAAAATCTTCTCTGTTACATTTCAGATTCTTTCAGAGTAAGAGTATAAAAATGAAAAATTCACAAACAAAGAATTTCCACTTACACTATATTAAGCACTTGTGGTGCAATCGCAAACATTTTCTATGAATATATGCTATGTTAACCTTTTTCATCACTCCTAAAGAGTGCCCCAAGCTTTGTGGAAGGGTTCCAGTCAAACAAGACCTGGACTTAGATATGACTGTCACCATGCATCAGCTGCGTTATCCCTATTTGATTCCGGTCCTTGATGGAAAGCAAGTTGTGTGTGATAACTGTTCTGAAGCTACAAATTACTGCCTCAGAAGTGCCTCTCTGCTTTCCCATCTTCGGGATTTGTGTCCAGCAACCCAATCAGGACCAGGGGTGGCCTCCCAGGCTTCAATTGGTCTCGCTGAAGTACATGAATCTATATTGTCAGCAGCTCTCCCCTTTCCAGGCAATATTCATGGCACATATTATGTCCCAATATTAATTTGCATTTTGTGGTTTTTAAGTTGAGGTGAGTTGAGATCAAGTATTTTAATTTTTACAGATAAGGGTATTATTTCCAGTGAATTAGATCAAACAAAAAGACATTGATTCTTATCTCTTTTCTTATTCTACTCTAGTAGAAAATAAAATAAAAGTAAATAAAACTCAATGAAATGAATAAATGAACATAAATGAAACTCATATGTGACAATAAAATCAACTACCAGTCATCTGAACTAGTTAATAAATTCTGTTAATATAAATATAGATTATAAGGTACTTACCAGGATATGGTTTCAATTTTGACAATTCAGGGGTCAAACTGTATTTGTATTCCTCAGGGCAAGGAGATATGTCTAGTTTCAGAGTTCCTGGAATGCATTTCAACTTCTTCATTATAGAGCACGGGCGCTTCAGATCTTGAAGAAATTTATACAAATCTTCATCTCGAAGTCTGTCACTTTCCTGAAGAAATGAACAACCCCAAAATCTATGAGAACTAAAATAGACAAATTGAAAAATACATCCCTAACTTCTATGCCCTAACTTTGTTAACTTTGTCAAATAATACTCCAGATTTAAATAGTTATATTGTGATAATATGTTAAGTTAGATATATAAAAAATGATACAGAAAGTAAGTCAATGCAGTGGGCAGGCGGTGGGGGTGGTGGTGTTGG
>BOPP01000173.1:1443002-1460314 GCA_017312745.1 Gryllus bimaculatus
TTGTACAGAAAGAAAACAATTGTATAAACAGGTAACTCAAAGGGGGAACTCCAGCAAGTAAAGTGAATGTACATATATAGCAGGCAGGAACAAAATGATGTTGCAACACATTGTGTGCACACTGCCATAACAGTAAATCTTCACCTAAAACCATCGGTGAAGATGTGATGCAAGTAGCCCTTCCGTGACATATAACCTTTTACAACTTCTAGTGTACTACTTTCAAGCCTGAAACTCACCTGTTTGAAGAAGCTCTGAACTGTCAACGTCACGGGGCGAAATGTATCAAGGCTTGAACTGAAATCCTCAGGAGACCAGCTGCGCCGTTTTTCTGATGCATTTCTTCTTTCCAAAGACCCTCTTCGAGTCAAAGATCCCATGTCAGAGGCCTTCCTCCGGAACTGATCGAAACTACTGCTACTGGATTTACGATCTAATGAAACAAGTATACAACCAAATTTAAAAATTGAATACAAAAGATGACATGTAAAGAAACCACACAAAAACAGATCAAAGTGATTTTTTTGTTTATTAGTACTTAAAAAATAAAATTAGTCACAAAGACATTCAATGCTTCTACTCAAATTTCCCAAAAAAATAGCGATGAAAGATAAAATGGTGTAGCAACACCAGCTACAGAAAGCAAAACCACCTTACATTATTTGACCATGCTCTTTCCACTTTCAGATACATGTGGAAGATCACTACACTACATGTATAAACAGAAGAATAACTGCAAAAATTATAGAAAATCAAGATATTAAATTCATTTCTTTGTGTTCCTAAAATTGTGTCTCCGAAAATGAACAATGAACACTCTGATTTAATTTTGTTATTGTGTGCAAGTACTTTTCAATCACATAATTGTCATGAGCTTAACATAAAAACTTGTTTGCGCTACATGGCTCGACTACTATAACATGCTTGTCATAGTTTTGATGTAGGATCACTGTCTTCATTTACTCACTTCAATGTTCCTTCATGTTGAGGCACAATTGTCCTTTGAAGACATAGCTTTCAATTAGATTTGAAAAGGGTTTGAAAGATAATATTTTTCAAATTTTACAAGGCTGAAATTATATTTTCTTTCCCAATTTGGCATTGAAATAACATTCCCGCAAAGTATGATGACTTTCTGTTGGTCATAGTAGCAGTTAGAAGTATTAAAGCAGTGCTCCCCATGAGACCATGGGTTGCTTCCTGAAGGAAAATAGTGCGTCAACTTGAGGTGAAAAAACAACTGGGAGCTGCGATTCTTTACAGTCATGAGCTCTTGGAGTTAAACGCAACTTCCTAGGAGAAACTTTGAGCTGTTCCAGTAAGTGATGAACACAATGTAAGAGAGTGAGCCAATGACTCTTAAACTGTGGTTATGCCATGCAGAGGAGCATAGGAGTGCCAACTGCAAGAAAACCTGTTCAGGGGGTGTTTTCAAATGTATAAAAGACATCTTTGAAGCAGAAGAGTTAAGGTATGGATGGACCACAAATTTGAAATCATACAAGTTGACATTCGAGGTAGAAACTCAAACTAGTGGTGCTACAATGGCACATACTTTCTTGCATCAGTAAGTTATATAAAATTATAATAACACAATGGCCATATTAATACATCTCACTCAACACTTGCAAAACTCATTACCAATTGTAGAGCATTAGGCATAAAAATTTAATCTATTTAAAGCCCATACATCATCACAAATTCGACAATCCAAAAAACTGCTCCATTATTCAAAAACACTGCCCAGCAATGAGAATGAGAATTCTGAGAACTGCCGTAACACAGCATATCACAATGTGACACATTGTTGTATTGCAATGTGATAACTACTGAAAGATTCCAGCAAATGAAATGCGGGAAATCGAATCTGCAAAAATAATGTATACTTCTCATTTTTTTTAAACTGTAACTGAGCTTTTTGAAAGAACTATTTTTTTAGAACAGATTTCATTCAACAAAAAACAATCATCAATAGTGGTAAATACAGAGTTTACTGATCAGCACCAGTTTCTGTGCAGTTCTTTCCTACATACAAAGAAACAATAAGAGCCACTGTTGAGAAAATATTTTTTTATAAACTACATAAACTTGCAACAGAAATAAACTCCTTTATTTATCAAAATATTTGTAATATCTTTTGTAATTTGTAATATCTTTTTCAAAGATCAAATTTTTGAACAAATTTCACTTAAGAAAAATATGTTGAATAAAGTATGTTTGAAAGTTTTGCTATTTTCATAAATACAGAGATCACTGAAATTGGGACCATCACCATTTTTATACTGTCTTTTGAGACATAAAAAGAGAAAATAAAACAAAACATTGAGCCATTATTGAGAAACCAATTGATTAATATTTGGCTAAATAAAATAAGTCTTGATGCTTGTTTAGTGAGAGCAAGATACTCCTGTGTGTTCTCGAAACACAAATTCATCATTTGTGTTAGGTTTGTAAATTGTGCAAACTATCTTTGGATCTTCACAACTGTATTCATCTGAGAAGATAACCCTATGACTCCAGAAATTGTGTGAATTCTGTGGCTGTTTTTCCTTCATATTTTCGGTGTCTTATCAATGGCTATGTCTGACAATTGTAGCATTTGTAAACAGTCCTGCAATGATGAAAATGGTAGACTTTTTGAATGTGACGGGTGTCAAAAATCTCTGCTCTCTAAATGTACAGATCTAACGGCCTCAGAAGTTAAAGTATTGAAATTTAGAGGCAAAAGGGAATGGCTTTTATTTTGCACAGATTGTAAATCTAGTATGAAGATCTTTCCACAATTGTTAACTCAACTTAAATGGTTTATCTACTACTGCAAAGGCCGAAGATCTCGAAAACCAAAAGCTAGTACTGGAAAATTCGATTGTTCATGAGGTTGAGGACAGAATTAGGTGTAGAAACAATCTCATTGTTTATGAAATTTGAGAGCAGTCATTTGCAGATGAAAAATTGTGCTCTAAAGCTGATAAAGACAAGGTTGCTTGTATCAGTGAATCAATGGATTCTAAGTCTGATAAAATAATGATTGTATTCAGATTAAATTTAATGAGAAGAAATAGCATCCTATCAAAGTCACTTTCAAGAATTATGAATCAGCTCTGTCAATTCTCAAAGTTAAGTACAATTTTTCTGAACCTTTTAAAATTATGAACAACCTAATTATAAGGGAACGTGTCTATTTGAAGTCTTTGAGAGATCAATTAACAAACTTAAATAAAGATACAGAGACAAAGACAATCAAATATGGTAATGGTCAGCCAAAGATTGCTGATATTCTCACTAATGTTAGGCAAAACAAGTCTAAAACAAGCAAGTCAAAAAACAAGTCTGTGATCTGTACTTAAATTTAAAGAAGTCTAAACTTGATCGTTGAAACTATGAATGAAACAATGTCTCCTCAAAAAAGTCCATAGAAGACACCCGACAACAGAAGTGAGCAACTGAGAAGTAGCACGAGGAGGAGTAGCAGGTGGACTCTGAAAACTTGCTGTTACTTTCACAGCCTTGACCAGAGCACTAGAGAATGAACACGTGAGATATTCGGGGTTCTTCACTAGGCATCGGCATTTCGTCTCAGGATAGGATACTTTTCTCACTCGGATCTTTTGAATTTCCCTCTCCCTCAGAAAGGTATGACACCTGTTAGAATTGGTCGCATGGTCTCCTTCACAATGAAGATAGCAAAGTGGTGATGCACAGGGATCTGTATCATGTGTGGATTTGCCGCATTTTGCAAAAAACAGGGCTACCGGCCATGTACAGTTGTTGCATATGGCCAAACCTCTGACACTTGAAGCAGCGCAGGGGGTTAGGCACATACTGTCACACACGGAGAGTATAAAACCCACAGCTAATTCTCCCTGAGAGAGATGGGAGATTGAACGTCAGGATCAAGATGGGAGAGGGAATCTCCCTCTCACGCTCCTTCCTCTTGATCCTGACCACTTCAGTGACCTCTGGTTCTTAAAGGAGAAAAGTTCCTCTTTGGTTCCAGACGCAAAACCATCGTGATTGACTTGCATAGATTAAGGGTAGGGTGAGCGGTCACTTCAAATTAGAAGCCAGCAATCTGCTTAGTATTTAAGATCTTTTTGATTTCTTCATCGGTGCAAGCTTCGAAGAGAAAAGTAGTATTTATTTGTTGCACAACCATTTGGAGCTTACAGAATAAGTCTTCTATGGCTCCCACGAGGACTGCACTCGCACATTGAAATGTTTTTTCTTCTTTGGCAAATGCCATAAGAAACGTGGCTTCTTAGGTCGATCCTCTCTGAGGGAAAAGTATTTAGGTCAACCGTTCTTACAAAGCATCACCTCTTCCTGGCATAAGAGGACAAAAGATTGGTTTTATGCTCCATTAAAAGGAAGCGATTTCGTCTCGGTGCTCCCCACCCACCATGGGATCTACTAAGGGGACACCCCACTGGGGTGCCAGGGTTGACACAGAGATTTAGTGGTGGAAGACACAGTGATGCCCCATCGTGGATCCCCCTGCTCACCGTGGAGTTCAGTGCAAGATCTAGCCGTGGAGTTCCATGCAACCTAGCCTAGCCGAATGATCGGGGAGTGCCCATCTCGACTGTCCATCTAGAAGAGATCAAGGCCAAAGATAGTGTGTTGGGACCTCCCCTCAGTCACCAGGACCCACCAGTGTTCATACAGAATGTGGCTAAAGCTGATTTAATCCAGGGTCAAGGCAGCAGTCGAAAGCACATACACAGACCCCTCAACTCCCAGTTCACCCATTCCCTTCAACACGGGTTGCTAGCACAGCAAACAAATGGGTGAGTGTTCAGTATACAGAGAAGGCCAGTGAGGAAGAAAAAAGAGTGAAAAAGAATATAGGTGTCATGAAATGAGAAACAAGAAGATGAAAAATGGAGAAAAGAACACATGAGAGCTTTCTCTGAATCCCCCCCGTCAGGACATGGACCAACCCAGGACATCCTGGAAGAAGCTGCACTTTGCAATGCGTATCCTAAAAAATAATAGTTCAAATGACTGATCCTTAGCATATACTACACTTGTTTATCCTATTCTAGTATAGAGAGTGACATGCTGGGATCCTCAATGAATGGGCCGGAAAGTTTAAAAATTAGAGGCATGCAGTCTATGGAGAAGTATCGGAGTCTAGCTAAAAGAAGCGAATGTGTGTTTATTTGTAATGTTCAAGACATATACACGGAACACATAATGGGTTAGATTTCAATAGATTACAGAAACCAGATTATAAAACCACAGAAGATAATCCTTAGAGAGAATACAATGTAGAGTGCAAAAAACTGATCCACGTTTGCTTTTGTGAAGTGTAAAGGCCCTTCCTTCTAATACAGTGAAATTTAAAAATATGCTTAATTTCAATTAATCATTACTGTTAATACTACGACTGTTATTATTGTTACTAATAAGTCAAAGGGAGAAAATGAAAAACTGTTCATTTACAGTTAATTAGAAATTAATTAGAACTAACTTATTAACTTTTAAATTTAATTATGTTTGCTATTGAGCAATAACTCAAAGTGATCTTTAATAATACATCTACCTAATCTATTTAAATGTTCAATTTTATGTCGTGTAATTTATAATAATGTTCTGATATGCTTAGTATGAGTAGAACTGTTGAAGTTTGTGAGAAAGTTTAATTTTCCTTCATTTTTAGTGAAACTGAAAAGTTGTATCAGAAACAATTCGTTACATATTTTACTCAAATGCACAAACAATTTCACTGAATTTTTAAAACTCCTAAAAGTGCAACAAGAATCTTACCCAAACTGTATGAGCTAGTGCTTTCCTTCTCACTTCCAGAGTCTCTCTCTAAGCTACTGACTCCGTTGATGATGCTCATCACATAGATTGCTGTCCATGCAAATGGCATTCGATATTTACCAAGTCGCTCACATGCTGCCACAGCGTTGGCTTTTATTTTGTCTTTATTCTGCAAGGCAATAAATTGTATCAATACATAATTGGGACAAGACAATAAGGAAAAAAGCAACGGGGTAGGAAGGGCGTTGGGTGGCATAGGAAGACAAATTTTCAGTAAGAAATGATTTTTAACATCTATCTGGGGTGCATGAAATAGTGGCAATGGTATCCATTATTAATTTGTATAAATTCAATCACACCAGTTCAAATTAAAATAAATTCAATTCTAATAAACATTATGAATGAGCTAATTTGTTGCAAATTTCAAGTTCCAATAGTATTTCATTAAATCTATCATTGGAACCTTGACAAGGGAAATGATTTGGCTCTAAGAAAGTGTTGTTTTTTTTCCCCATTGCCAATTAGATAAGATGTACATGGATAGCTTAGTAATCATCCCGTGCTTGTTCTCGGGGTGTGACTACCAAAGATTAATGATTGTGAAGTAATTATATTGATTTTCAACAAGAGTATATCTAAATTTCATGACGATAATGGTAAGTCATACCATCAAAGGCAGCTTATCTAAATAAAGTTGGATTAGAAAAAAGGAACATTCCTAGAGAAAAAAGAAAAATACGATGACCTATGCAACCAATTTCAATGATTTTCTTTGTGAGTCATTGAACCTTAATACAGTAGAATCCCTCTTTTCCATTTTTCAAGGGACCACAAAATATACAATCATCATCAGTGAACCACAATTTAATAATGATGAATATTTTGCCTCTTCTTGTGAATTCTTTCAATTTGCTTTTCAAGTTCATACACATGGCCAAAACTATTAACATCACCATCTGCTACAGAAATATATATTTTTATGGTGTTTATTGCAGAAACAAGTTCTGCACAATTAGGCACACTACTATCACCATAATAGTTATCATCAACAAAATCACTGTCATTGTCACTTTCTTCTCCAACAGAGTTTAATCAAACTTTCTACAGATACTGTTTGCACAGTCGCAAGTTCATCATCAAAATACATTGTTATACTTCTGTCTCTTGGGTTTGGAAGAAGCCAGCTTTTCTGAAACTGTTGCATATACGGTGGATTCACTCATGTCCCTCCATGCCTATGCAATATATGCAGTGCACTGAGGAGAAATATTTTGAAAGTCAGAGTGTTCTTCCCTGACTCCATCCAACCTAATAATCCTGCACAACACTTTTATTGCAGTAGGTCTTAAAATAATCTATTATTTCTAAATCCATTGTCTGTAACTTGCTTGTGCAATTTGCTGGCAAGAAATCAATTCTAATATTTCTTAAGTTCATTTTCTTTGAATATGCAGAGCACTGATCAATAAATAAAAAAATTTTTCTGTTCTGCACTCCCATCTTCGCATCAAGAACATGCATTTGCCTCTCAAATTGGTAGGAAGTTATCCAAGCTTTTTTATTGGCATCGTATTTTGTGGGCAATGTTTTCACAATCTTGAAGCATGGAGGTTTCTTGGACTTTCCTATAACAAATGGGCTAAGCTTTTCAGACCTGTCCTTTATGGACTTCAACTTCCTCTAGAATTTTGATTTTTCTTGAATAGAAAGACTCATTCTCTTTCTTTTCAAATCCATCAAAGGGCAAAATTAGCAACTATTAAAATTAAAACTTTCTTAAAAAGCACAAAACTATGATTCCCAAGATGTTACTTAGGCTTCAATACTTGTCCGACGTTATAACGAGGAGCACACTACACTACAACTGTACCATAATGAATGAACAAGGGAAAAGAGACCTCTTTACAAGAATGAACTCCAAACAAGATCGGAATTTGAAGCTGACAAGATAAATCTCGTTGCACAAGAGAACATTGCGAGAGATAGCAAAAATATCATACAAAAATGGCGTTCACAGATCCGTGATGGCTTCAAAAAGTGCCAACAGTGAGAAAAATTTAATTTTGAAAGTGTAAAAGCAGGGATAATCTAACATTATGAACATAGGAAAATTGAAGGTATAGGAAAAAAATTGGAGTAAACATAATTTCCTGGAACGTAAAAGCGGGGTTGTACTGTATTTTTAAATCGCAAAGAAAGCAATAAGAACTAACAATCTTTGATAGAAATAATATTTTTGTGAAAAACACAAAATTAAATTTAAGAATTTAATGAGCTTTGATTTTGCTAGACGCAGGACTAGAAGGTGTTTTCTTATTTCTTCAGCAGTTCTATTGAATCAAAACACGTCGGTACCTCGTTTGCCAATGTACTTAGTTTCCATGATAGAGGAGCAAAAATTCCTACTTATCAAATTTTGCCAACAATGGTAATTGCTTTCTTTTGTTCATGATTCAACTGTGGTAAGAAAAAGAGAGAAGGTAGGGATGTCAGAGCTCAAGAAGACATGCACAGATATATTTATATTAAAAAAAGCTTCTATGTAGTGCTTCAATACCAATAATACATACCTTATCATCCTTCATATATGGTTCAGCACAATCATTTATGTCCCCTTGCAAAACTTTCTCCAAGCGAATCACTAAAAATAAATCTGATGATGGAAATGTAATGTCAAATATACAAGACCTACTCAAAGTACTGATATCGCTGTAGGGAATATGAGAAGTCAACATTCGCTTAAGGCCCTCAGCATTCATATCAAAATAGAAGTTTTCTGATAATTTCTTCTTTTCTTTGGCATCATACAAGGCCAATGAAGCAAATATAGGTTCCACTTCTAAATCCAGCCTATAAAATAAATATAACGAGTCAAAGCAAAAACAAAATTTTTAAACAAACAACAGTGAGAAAAATATTGATTTCTTTTTGGGAAAAAGGAAAGGTTGTAGAAGAAATCTGATCAAAATTGAAAGTAATATCATAGAGAGAAAGTTTTCTCTTTCTCTCTATGATATCTATGACCTGAGCAGTCTACTGATGGAGATGTACTGATCTCCATTTTAACTACAAATTTAACACTTTCGACAAAAAACAAATGGTGCTACAATAGTACATATTATCTCCTGTTAGTAAAGGTCACGCAAAATTATACTACCACAATTTCTGTCCGTATTAACACATCTTAGCCATTAGTTGTAATACTACCAATCATAGAAGATTAGGCGAGAAAATTTCAATAATTTAAAGCAAATACATAAATACAAGTGTGACAATCCAAAACTTCATTCCAAACACCCAGAAACACCACTCAACAAAGAGTAGTTATTGTGAGAGTTTCGAACTTCCGTGTTGCAGCATTGCCATTGTTGTATCGCCACATGATAATTTCTGAAAGATTCTAGCAAAAGTAATGTGGGAAATTTGCATTTGCAATTTTGAAAATACTAATGTACTCAAAAAATGTACTTAACTTTCTTTAAAGATTTAACTTCGATGAAGACATTTCTTCTGTGACACAGGATAACTGACATTACTTCTGTTCAGATTTTTGCCCTTGAAAATTCATTACATTGTTTTCCATTGTGTAATGTGTAATTTGTAATTTGTGAAACATTGATTTATCAAGCATATGTAATTAACAGAAGCAAAATTTACATGTAACCACAACATTGGTAAACAAAACTATTCAATAAACCTTCAATAAACAATAATTTTGGGCAAACAAACTCTGGCCAATAGAAAACAATGTGTTGTGTATAGGGTATCTCAATAGAAATATATTATATTTTGCTTTGTGGGCACCACACAATATCCACAAAGCATTTTTAGGTACTACTTTGATTCACACTAAACACATTCTCTGTATTAGGTTCATCACTCCATGAAATAATCAATTTGAACCACATTCTTTTGACAAGCTGAATCAGTGCCAAGAATCACCAATGTCAGGGGACAGATTTTAACGAAATGTCATTTTTTTTTGTGTTTTTCGGTTGAGAACTATGCCTTTTAGTAGAATCGTTAATCTTATGTTATGACAAAAGGCAATGTCTCATTTTTATATGACATTTTGATATTTTCTGCAATTTTGACTAATAAGTCAGGTTTTACATTTTTCCATCATTTAAAAGAATTTTTGTTGATTTCATTGATTTTAATATCATTTTAATGGTATGCGTGCATGAAATAATATTAATGAAATGCAACAAGATAAATAGGTAAGATACAAACAGACATTGAAAGAAAAACCATAAAAATGTGTAGTTAAAACATTTTGAGTGATAAGCAAATTCAACAATTGAGAGCACAATATTACCCTTATTATTTTCAATATATAATTTTGAAAGAGTTTATGGAAAAATGATCCAACATTGTTTTCTTATTTGGACATAAAAAAAGGGAAGAAGCAGAGAAAGAGAATGAAACTGTATTACCACACACAGAAAGCTAATACAAACTTACTTGAGTTGAAGGCACTTCACCAAAATTCTGTGGCCCATATTTTCACTAGGAATTTCAGCCGGAATTCTCCTTTCAATAATTTCTTCTTCATCTTGCATAGGATACAATGAGAAAAGGGCATTCTAGAACAAATATGCACAATTATATTGTATTAATGAACTATCTTTATAAACATACTATTTGCACCAATGGAAACATTCCATACTTTGTAAATCAATGTATTATATGTGTAAATTACTTCCGTCCGGAAGCCAACTTCACAAGTTTCTGACAACCCACCCTCCAAAAACACAATTACATGCCCAAAATGATCACATTTGATAGACTGTCCATCAGAAACATAACTTTTATTGTCACTAAAACTATATTAAGGATTCCAGGCACATCATTTCTAAGTTTTATCAGAAAGTAACGTCTGTAGTGGGATATGTTGGAGCTCATCTTTTCTTAAGAGTAATCCATTTACGTTCACTATGAAATAGAGAAATAGGGAGAAACAAGTAATACAACATCAATAAAATTGTACCTCTGTAGAAGACGACACATTTACATTCAATTTCAAACCCAAGCTTTCTTGGACAAATTTTTATTAAAAATCTATGAAACAATGACAAATATAAGTTGACAATTCTATGATTTAATTAAGATTTATTTACAACCTTTATACATAATTCTCTGATACTTGCTTTGAGACAGCTATTTGTTTTGCTGTGTAATTGTTATGAGTTAAAGTGGTATTGTGCACTGCTTGCAGTGTTCTAAAGATGGATTGTTTCAAAATAGCCTTAACATCAGACAATCGTACAACATATTATAAGTGTAAGTCTGACCAAGTAATCATTTATCACCTACCATAAATACTGTAGAGCAGTACAACTGACATGACGATCAAAGTACGCAGACTAGATATAATGTTATTTAATAAAATGGCAAGAACAGCTACTATTATTGATGTATTTTTATTTCCACAATATATCCCTTATTACCCCATATTACCTTCCACAGATTATCAATACAATAAAAATTTACAAAGATATAATTATCATTATCTCACCTGTCTGTCTTCGAGACGTCTGGCTTCATTCAACTGATCAATTGTCTCTGGAGGTACACGCTCCAAGAGAGAGGGTATCAGCATATCACTGACAGAATTTCGAAGGTCAAAACTTGCCCAACTTCCTCTTGGAGTATCCACCGAATGCACGGATTGGCGTGATGTTGAAATGCCCGATTCAAGCTGCAACACAAAATCAGTACATGTATTTTGCCTTTTGAAAGTAACAACAGCAGGACAGGGTTGGACAGGGTTAAGGTTACACGGTTGTCCTGTCTTCCAATAGTTTTAAACTTGATGCTCACCTATTACGATCTAACATGCTGATCTACCTAGCTACACAGTAGCACCGTAGGAAACACCCTAGAACACACAGTAGCATGCCCCACCTCTTCCCTCTGGCCTTGTACAGAGGAAGCTAACCGGCTCATCTCGGTCTACTTCCACCTATATCAAGGTAGCCTGTGCGTCCATCGGCACTCTACTCCTAAACACCAGGGAAAAGAAATGCCGGCCCTGGTTTGCCGCCTCCTCGCCTCTTCGCAAGGTGGTCAGAACAGCGGGTGGCGTGGAGGCGTACCGGGCGTCATAGCAACGCTTGATCCGGGCGTCGGCGGCGTGGCTCACGACACCAGTGGTTCGCCTCGGCCCGTCGAGTCCTGGGCTTGAGTTCGGGCGCTCAGTCATTACCCGCCAAGCCCACTCTTTGCAGCTACTGCCCGGTCTGAGTGGTCTGAGCGACACAGGAGCGGTCGGCGACGTTGCAGCGATGAATTTGTGCGAGTCGGTAGTAGCGCAGCTGCGACGTGGCGTGGCGTCTCGCGGTGCGCGGCAATGCCCTTGAACGGCGCGTGGAGCTGCGTTCGGCGGCGTTCGCCAGGGACAAATAACTTTCCAACCCTCGCCTCTATCGAAATGAACTTTTCGCTCTCGCCTACTACATTCGAATGGCCGAGCCTGGTCCTCCCCCGCATCGCTTTCAGCGACTGGCAGGCGCGCATCACGCGGTGTCTTCTGCCCTATCGCGGTGTCATCGATGACCGCTTAGCCCTGCAAAGTTCGGTTAAAATCTCGGCGTCACCCGAGATCTCGGAAACGACAGCGATGAGTTGCCATGCTACGGCGTGCGTATTTTCCAGTGAGTCAGTGGCGACGCCCGAGACACGCCCCTGTTGCAAACAATAGAGCTTCTGGCCTTTGCAGTCCCCCAGCGCATACTAGAACCGCGCAGGTAGAGAAACACGTTTTCCTCTAATACTAAATAAAATGTTAAACTTCGTCTCGCAACCTGACGCGCGCGATCGTCCCATTACGCTATACCATTTAGGGCAGCTGAAATAACAGTAAACTCTATTTCTGATGTTAGTGATCTTGCTCGCCAACTTCCATCAGCTAATGTTTGAATCATCCTTATCATCCAAACTGACAAGGCTGACGTCAGTTTAATATAAAGTCCATAATAAATGTATATGGAGGATTACTCCCAAAAGCACTTAATGCTCGCCTAGGGGCTTAGAGCAACAAATTTTTAAATCTCGAATTATTGATGTGATACTATTAATAGCAACAGCAAACAGAGTAACACTCAGAATTTATCCCTGGGAACACCGTTTTCTAACTGTAGACTTGAGAATAACGTGTCACCCAGGCGGACGCGAGAAGATCTTGACGAAAGAAAATCTACTAGAAACGAAGGGAGCCGTCTCCTAAGGCCCGAAGAATCCAACGTGCGAAGAATGCCGTACCTCCAGGTGGTGTCATATGCTTTCTCTATCTCGAAAATAATTGCAACCAGGCGTTGTCGTAGCACGAAAGAAGTGGAGATCTCAGGGCAAGAAGAGAGCTAGTGGTGCATGGTTGACTTGTGCTTCCTGAATGACACTGAAAATATGTAGATACCTTTGCTCTAGGAGCCAGACGTTTGTTTACTATTCGTTCTAAAAGCTTGCACACACAGCTTGTGAGCAAGATTGGGCGGTAACCTGAAGGGATTGTTCTGTCCTATTCTTCTTCAGGGTTTGGAATAACTATGGCTTCACGATAAATCCTTGGTGCGTAATGTTCAACCCAAATCAAGTTGAAAATGCGGAAGAGAAAAGAACGAGCATTTCCCGGTAGGTGTTTAAGTTTTTGATTATGTTTCTGGTCTGGTACTAGAAGAGAATCGTTTGCACAAGAGAGGGCACAGGAAAATTCATCCATGGAAAAAGGATCATTATAATCTTCCTCCACGCGACTCGAGAAATCTAGTCTGCAGTTCTCCATTCTTCTTTTGGTCTTCAGAAAGCTAAGAGAGTAGTGTACGGAACCGGAGATATGCTCGTGGTGAGAGGCCAATTCTTCAACTATATCTTCTGGTGAGGTGAGGCGAAGGAAGTCTTCCATCGATCTATTGAACATTTCGCCACATTACTTTAGGGCATGAGAGTGACGAAATATAAGCTCTCCAGAATGCGGCCTTACTTTCCCGTATGGTAAATGTAGCTGTAGCTCGTAATCTTTTATAATTGAGCAGATTATGCATGGTTGGAACCTACTGAGCTTTGCCAATTCCCGTTTCCGATCACGCCCTGCGGTGGCACAGTCGGCATGCCACTACGGCACGGGAGGATGTCGACTTCGGGATGGTAATGGACGCCGCGTGAAGAACGGCATCAGTAAAATGGGCAACAATAACATCGATATCGTTTGGGCAGGTTTCCGATTTCCTCCTCTGCTCGGTGGATTAGCCAGCGAGGACGAGCGACGTTTGGGTCGGGAATATCGAAATGGACCAGAATGGGGAAGTGGTCACTACCATGCAGATCGCCAAGGACAGTCCACTCAAAGTGGTGGAGAGAGATGGATTTCACAGAGCCGGATCGACGGACGAGAAAGTATGCTGCCACCAGTATTCAGAAGAATAATATTCTGGTTGTCAATAATATTTTCAAGTATATTGCCTCTCGAGCAGGTCCTAGTGCCATCCCAGGCGGGATTGTGGGCATTAAAGTCTCCCACAATAAGAAAAGGGAAAGGCAACTGAGATAACACATCTTCAAGTCCCTCTTGCGACACGATTTGGCCAGAAGAGATATAGACGATGCAAATAGTTATCGATATAGTGCGGAAGTTCATACGAACGCAAAATGTCTCAAGAGGAGTTCGTACGTCTTCGTATTTCTTTGGACACCAGAGATTCTGTGACAAATGTAACGACTCCGCCATGTGCCCGGAGGCGCCATCATAAATGTCTTGCCTGAAGCAACAAAAGCCACGAAGAGAAAGGGAATGGTTAGGAAGAAGATGTGTTTGGCAGGTACTGCCGCACGTGCAGATTATAAAACCCACAACAAATCCTCTCTGGGAGAGAGGGGAGCTTAAACGTCAAGATCAGAGTGGGAGTAGGGATCTTTCTCCCATTCTCCTTCCTCTTGATTCTATTCCGTTACTCCATGCACGGCAAACACATGGGTGGGCGTTCTGCATACGGGGAGGGGGGGTGAAATAGAAGAGGTAGAAAAAAAGATATAGAATTTAATGAAAGAACGAGAATGAACGATGGGGAAGATGATGTCTGGTGAAAGAAAAGAATACTTGAGAGCCCTCCCTGCATCCCGTCAGGCCCCACCCACCTCAACAGACCCCTATTTTCAAATCATCAAGAGCTTATAACCATTTTGTTTGTTTTTTTGTACAAATTAATATATGACATCACTGACAGTCCACCATTTTTAAATGAACTGTTATGAGTTCAGAGGAAACCTACTAGGCAATTTGGGCCATTTGTATTGGATATTATACAGTGTATTACACATCGACTAATCCTTAAATAAAAGTTTATTGTACGTCCTTAAGTTATTGGAATTGTTGTTAGGAATTAGATTTTAAATAAATGATAGAAGCAAGAATTACAACTTGGTAATTTATAGCATATTAAAAGTTTGTGTCATAATACATTGTTGTAACATTATTATATTAGTGGACATATGATTAATTTATTTGTTGCTGTACGTAAATTGGACAAATTGGACAATAAATTAAATAAATAAAACAATATTTATATTTTTTTAAATAAAATGAAGTATTAGTAGTACTCCTTTCATTTTAAATTTTTTTTTCTAATCTGGAGAGGGTCATGTGAAGTTGACAAAATTCTAAAAACACACCCCCTTGTTACACGATTGGCTCTTTGACTTGCTGATTGTGAGAACGACAACATATATTACACCAATGAAAGATCTACTGTACTCTTGTAACAACAGTTTTGAAATGTTTCGTTGAGACTTTTTTCTCCAAATTCAAAGAAATTCCACTCTCAACTACCCCTCCCTTAATCCTAAACTCACTTTTACTACTGAATTGCAGGCTACAACAGCTACCAAAACAGTTGGACAGATGGCAGTTGGATATTCTCGGAATTCTCTGTCATTGTTTGTACAAGTTATAGCTATATGAAATGCAGTTTCAATTGTCAAATCTGGGTATATATACTAGGATTAAAAGAATTAATTTTTGTACTCAATGTTTGATGATTTCCATGTGGATGTACCATGGGGAAAGGTGTATTCTGGACATGATTTTTAAATTCAGGAATCACTACACTAACCCCTACCCCACCCACTTTAACAACGCCATGCTGGCAGCAATGGGCTGTAGTGACAGCCACCACTGGGTTGTATTATTAACCTCTAATTTTTTAAGCTAAAATACACATCTATTTTCGAATTTGTGTTGACATATTAGCTTTAAAAGAATAGTTTTCTCATCTAAATTTCTGCAATAAGTAATGAGTTTTACAAGTGATGACCGAGATGTGCTAAAGGTCCGTCTATAAATTGTGTAATGCTAATTTGGAGTATATTGATTATCCCCTCTCCGCCTGTAAGGTGCTATTGAACCCCCCTCTAATAATCATGCAATGCTTGCGACATGCTCCCCCACCCACAATTCAATTATACAGCAGCCACAAGTTGTATTAATTGTATTTGTTTTACATATTAAAATTTATTATAATTAACGTTAGAATTAGTTGGTGGTGCAGTGAGTGCAAACCAATAATTTTGGGGGACAATTTTTTAATGGAAGGACGTAGGTGAGAAAATCTCTGACAAGCCATGCACATGCCATCATGGATGCATAGACTCCGAGTCCACTGTGCCAACTAATAGGATTCTTGAATATACTATAGATTCAATCAATATATCATTGATGTAAAATATTTTCGTTTATCGTACCAATTTACAGAAGATAACTTCTTTAATTTATTCTTTTTTTATTTAATTTGTTAATATGGTAATGTTTTAGTATAAGATTGAATAAAAAGAATTATTTCAGGCAAATGTTGAAAACTTTCAAAAATAAATATCAGCACGACATAACACTAAACTATGACCCCCGCGATTCCTATGTAATGTAGCGTAACGGGGCTTCAAACCCTCTTCAGTCTCTTTAGCATTATGTAATTTATCGATGCCCCTAATGTGGTCAGAAATTGCTGTATTACAATACAGTAATACCTGTCTCAGCCAGAATCATTGGGTCCAAGATTTCCTTCCATCTTGTACAGGTTTTTGGCTTATTCAAGTTTGCAATAAAAAACATCAATTCAAGAAATGCAATCGTTCAAAGATGGAATAGGTTGTGCGAGTAGTTTGTCACCAAAAAACTGCATTTTAAAGAAACAAAGAAAATGACAGACAGAAACACAACACTAAATTGATTGATTGATTGATTGACTGATTGTTCATGATTCCGGGCATGTTAACTGCTAAAGTAATTCGTCCCGTAACTGTAATGCAGGTTTTTTCCTTGGAGTGGCAATGGTTTTCCCAAGCTGGATAGTGATATCCGGCACCAACGTACCATGACCTATCAGGGTTTTCTCCAACCAGGTATTTCCCACCAGCGGAGCATCACCCCAGCTGGGACAAGCTCTAAGCCCCTAACCGGTCTCCAAGCATGTGTGGTAGTGTAGTGCATAAAATAATTAAAGATGTTGTCATTGCCAACAATGTTTTTTAATTCAAAAGCAGCTTTCGATGGC
>BOPP01000173.1:1462665-1481904 GCA_017312745.1 Gryllus bimaculatus
GTTGGCAATGACAACATCTTTAATTATTTTAAAAATGCCAAAGATATCCTACCACAACACCTATAGTGTAGTGCATGTTAGTGTGAGTATAAGTAAGGGGTAAGGATAAACCAAAGAAGAAGAAGGATCCAAGGAAGAGGGAGCCAAATAAAGATCATGCACAGTCCTAAGCTCGTCTGTTAGGGTACTGCTCCGGCATTCACCTGATGTTGATCGGAGAAACCACAGCAAAAAACAACAGATGGCCACTAGAATTCTCCTCCAGACAGCGACTGAATTGGAACTAGCTGACTAGCTATTATGTAACCGTTACTAAGTGTGAGAAACATGCTGCGGTAGAACATCAATAGTTTAATATTAGTTTTTTATTACTCATGGGGACGTCTAAACCAAAAAATCTTTTGGTAGCATATTTTATATTATCATAAGTAATAACATGCAACACAAAAAACAAGTTTCTCTCAGGCTCCAAAGTAATGATACAATCCCAGGGAACCTGGAAATGATGTTATAGATATGTAATATACATGTATAGCTTACCCTGTACGATTCGTCATCAGGAGAGAAATTCGTAACAGGTTGCTCATTGTCAACTTCAAATTCCTGTCGAGGAATAGCCTGCACAAGTGTCAATCTTTCTCCACTTTGATCCCTTATCCAGCAGCTGCTAGAATGCTGGCGATAATTGTGTTTCACTACAACCCAGTCAGCAGTATAACATTGCACGCAGTCACGCACATGCGAAGACCACTGCTCTCTGAAAACATAATAACATAACTGAGATGTTTCTTTTTTTCATACAGCTCCTTAAAATAATATTTTGAATAATCAGTCATATCTTGAACTAATGTTTTTTCCTTCCAAAACAAAGTCCAGAGGTTAACCCCAATATCTATACATTAAGAAGCATATGGAATAGGCATAATTATTGACATTAGAGAAAAGACAAGTTATGGAAGCAACATCAGCATGAATTAAGAGTTTGAGAGAAAGTTGTTAGAAATTCCATAATTTTAAACCTTTAACTTTATAAAAAAAAAGTCATTTGTTGGAGGTAAGTAATAATCCATAATTACAACCATCAATTTGAGAAATTTATCATCAATTTATCACAGTAGAAATGGGATCTGCACAAAGCCCTGATCAGTTATAATAAAAAAGAGTTATTTTATTTGTTTTTTAAATTTATTTATTCATTTTTCATTGATTAATTCACATTGATTGATTCATTCGTTCATTTGTTCATTCATTTATTTATAACATGCAATCACCCAATTCAAATAGATATATACAATATAAAATTAAGTAAATCAATATTTAATTAAAGCCATTCAAAAAATAATTTTGCCAGATGCAGAAACAAGAATGAGATTTATCTAGAGCAACATTCATACCATTATAGGTTCTTAACATATATACATATAACATGATATCATATATAACATGATATATGATATATATATCAGATGATGATATCTATGATATCTATCTCACATTCTGGTAATAGATTGAGAATTGTGAGGATTGCCTGTCAATCATTTTTCCTGGGAAAATACTTTTCCAGAGCTTTTCACATATTTATCCACAAAAGTAGGAACTCCATCAATATATTCAATAAATTTGTTTGTGTTGCGATTCTCATGTTCCACTTTCAGCTGAGTAATAGTACTTTTCAAATGTTCACCTTGTTTCAAAGTATGGTCAGGACCAAATTTCACTGGGCGCTTGAACTTATTTTTATTCCTCAAAATATCTAAAACAATAACAGCTCTTGAAAATGTGACCTTAATTGGCCTTGGTATATGACTGGTATTTGAAGAAGATAGAGTAATATTACTTAAACGTGTAGATGAATAATTACTAAGATTAGAACTTGTTATTTCAGATAGCAACGATGAAATCAATTACTTATTTTTATCGATTTTTTGTTGCTTAGGTTGATGGCTTTGGCTCTCATCAATATCAAAGATAAGTAAATTTCTCAAATGTTGTTCATGGTCTACACACTCAACATAAATATCGTCAAAATTTAAATTTAAAGTGGAAGATATACTTTCCTGACACATGAAAGAACTTTTCAGATTCTGAACTTCTTTCAATAGTTTTTCATTCAAATCTTTTAGCACTTCATAATCATATGATTTCATAGACTCTATTTTGTGATTTAGCTGAACAAAAGAAAGTTTTACGTCCCCCCGCTATCAGTTACTTCACATTTATCACAAAAGAGAGAGAGCACAGGCACAAACCAGGTCGTGAGAGCAAGGGCCATGCATATGCATGTTGGATCCATTGGGTCACAACACGCGTTAGCACATCACTAACCATTAGATGACAAAATGCATTGGTTTATAACATTGTGTGGAGTATAAAATGAATTTCTAGCATGAACAATACAAACTGAAACAATCAGTTCATTGAGTGAACTGAATGAATGAAATACAAATAAACACAAAAAAGTTGTTTGCTTCGTTAATATTCTTTTAATACTCTCTACATTAATAAATTTAATAGTACTCTCTATTGGGGTCTAGCCCCCAATACACCACTATTGAAGTAATAATGAAGTAATAGTATTATTTTTAAATTACAGTAATAATATGTCTGCTTTGTGTAACATGAATGTTTAAATGTATCATGTAAATGATTGAGTTGCTCACATGTTCATCTGTTCACATTGTAAAAAATCAATGCCTTTCTGGTGTACAAAATTTTTCGTGTCAAAGAAACAGGCACCATAAACTTGCAATTTACTGAATTTGGAAACAGAAACAAGTAAAATTAGACCAATCTTCAAACTAGAAATAAAAAGAAATCGATTGTTCTTAGTCATTCTCCTAGGAAATAGGCAAAAAAACAGCATTAGATTGTAACCCTCTATGAGCTCCATGATCCCTATATCTTACCAACCTAAGGAGTTTGTCCAAAATCAAGAAGACATAGAAGAAACGACAATAACAATGTCAACATTATACTTACAATGGTTCTTCAGGTACAACAGGGTCTGCAGTTCGAATTTTGCGAGGTAATACCACAACCTCAATGTCATTTTGTGGAAAATCCAGGACGTCATGTAGTGGATCTCGATCTATAAGAAGTTGATGTTGCTGAATAAATTCCTCGTAATCTAATGGATCAACAGCATCGCACAAGGATACCTGTAACAAAAAGGTAAAAAATACCTACATTAACCCAAATCATTTAATATTTATTTACTATGAGTACAGAGAGAGCATTACAGAGAAATTGAATTTATAATTTTTGTACAAAGAAACTCTGCTTTGCCATTTGATAATAAATACTGAAATGTATTAGAAATTCAAACTGTCATTTACAAGTGTAACTTACGGGTGAAGAGGCAATATTGTGGAACGAACTATAATGATCATTCAACATACGACATCTGATGTTTTTGCGGTTTATTTTACACAGAAGAAAACATTTACAGTTACTAATTCAAATGTTCGATCACTTAAAATTCTCTTCGGAGTTTGAGTTAAAGAAAGTTCGCTGGATTAAACGGTATACATGAAATCAAAGAATGAAACACTACTATCAATTTTGAACCAATTCAGAAAGAACATTTGTAACAAAACACTTCTAAAGGTAAATTCTGCAGCAAAATTGTAACATTTACTGACATTTTCGAAAGAAAACAATTAGCAGATAAGGACATGCAGGAAAAAAAGGAATATCACAAAACATAATTGAATCGGTTATTTTTAAAACCCTTAAGTCAGAAATTGTAAAGTTGTGGGAAAAAAAAAAAAAATAATAATAATAATAATAATAATAATAATAATAATTAAGTGCAAAGAGTGTTTATGTATTTCTAGTTTATGACTTACGGCATTGCAAAAACTAATGAGGAATTTTTTACCTAAACATGTAAATAAATACACATTGCAGGTATTTGACACATTGATTACAATATTATGTGAAATTACAATGTACATCTACATCAAACATGATTCATAAGACAAAAAGTTGAAAATATGGGTTTCTATGTTAGTACATGGGAATATTTCCGTATAGAACATTCCTTTTAACAGATCTCTGTCAGAGATATCCCAGTCAAACACACTGTACATACATGCAAACAGTTGACTCCAGTTATAGTGAGCGTATGTCACTGGTCCCATTTTACTTACATTACAAATAAGCATAAGGAGATTTGGTTATAGTAAACTCTGAACTCTCTATAGTGATGTAGGAAATATGGCCTGTGAAATAACAAATGGATCTTGAATGTTATTAGGCCTTAATGTTAAAGGGCCTTCGGTGCATAGGACTGTATTCCAACAGAGGCATTGAAGGATGTCAAGACTACATAGTGATATTTAGAGACAGTGGACAATGCAGAATTGATTATGGAGAGAGCACAAACGCGACAAGGATTTAGAGATAAATGCTAATGAACAATGTACGCAGCAAACAATTGAAAATAATTTATCTTTTAAGATCAAATAAAGATACAGAAAATCTTCAGTTGGTGCTATTAATGTATTTTGCTGTAATATCTCTATATTAATAAAATTAATCATTCTGGAGAAATTTTAATTATTTTTATATCATTGGATGTAGTGCACCTCTGATATAGTAAACCAAAAATATTAGTCTCCAGAAATGCACTATAACCAGAGTAGACTATACATACATACATACATACATACATAACCCTGTAAGCCTTACATCAGTCGTATGCAAACTTATGGAACATCTAATTTCAAGCTATATCAGGAAAGAATGGGAGGGTAGGAAGTGGCTTTATCAGGGTCGGCACGGTTTCAGAAAACATTTCTCATGCGAAAGTCAGCTAGTCTCACTTCTACAGGAGCTAGCCAACGTGGTTGATGAAGGGAAAAGGGTCGACACGATAGTAATAGATTTTTCCAAAGCTTTTGATGTTCAACACGATCGTCTTATAAAGAAATTAATAGATTCGGGTATAGACACTAGAGTGGTAGCCTGGATAAACGAACTACTTTGAAACAGGAAACAGAAAGTTCGAATCGGTAGTGACTTATCAACCTCGAGAAACATCACATCAAGAATTCCACAAGGGAGTGTAATCAGACCACTCATGTTTCTGGCCTTCGAGAATGAACTGCCAACTAATTTAGCTTCAAATGTACGACTCTTTGCAGATGACTGCGTAATCTATAGGATTATCAACTCTGAGAAAGACGAGATATTTTGCAGCGAGACTTAGACAAATACAATCTGGGCAGAAACAAACGGCATGGGAAAATAAACAGTTCAAAGAAGAAGTTCCATCACGTTTGGTAGGGGTCGAGTTACAATGAATCTGCATACAAACTGAACAATGTTATACCTCGAGTCACGTCTTGCAAATACTTCAGGAATACAGCTAGACATTAATTGAGCTGGCGAAAAAATCAAGTCCAATTTCGTTGTAGGGAAAGCCTGGAAATCTTTACATTTTGTTATGCAGATACTGAAAAAGAGTACAGTGAGAGCCAAAGAACTAGCATAGATGTCATTATGCGACCTATATTAGAATATGGCACTTTATGTTGGGACCCAGTACAAATTTGCAACAAAGAATATAGAAAAAGTCCAGAGTTAGAGCATCAAAATTTACTTTCAGGGGTACCAAGAATTAAAGGGTATGGGAATCACTCGAAAGGAGGAGATTAAATTCACGTCTCTATGCAATGTATAAAGCGTACACAGGCCTTCGAGCGTGGAAAAGAATTCAAAAATCAATTAGGAAACCTTAAATATTGCGACAGAGCGGATCCACATGCACAAAGAATTCAGACAAGAATTCAGAAACACGGACGTTGGGAAATATTCACCACCCCCCCCCCCTCCGAATCGCACTATGAGACTGGAACAGTTTTGCCTGTGGGACAATTTCGATCCCTTTCCTCAAAGGCCTGAGCGAATGTTAAAAATAAATTAGTTTCTTGAATGTAATATGTGTATAAATATATTTAATAAAATTCAGTGTAATTACCTATGGTCTTCTTTGTAAATTAAAGTTACTATTATTATTGTTTTATTATTGTTGTTCAATCAATTCTTACTGGTTGTGTGTTATTATTATTATTATTATTATTATTATTATTATTATTATTATTATGTGCAGTGCAGTGACGTTGTGAAACTGAGAGAAAAAATGTGAATAAGAAAGACATTACAGCTCGCTGTATCGCAGTGCGGTGCAGTAAAGTGTGGTGAAGTGAAGTTTGATGAAGTGGAGTTCTATGAAAGATTGCATGGTGAAATGTTCATGTGATTTTGTAAAGTTTGTAGATTTTGTATAGTTGTTAAGTTCTGTAATGTTAAGTTAGTGTATTCTGCCACCAAGTTCTCATATTTAATTGCAGAGTTATTAATAAATCTAATCTAATCTAATAAATAACCCGCAAGTCAATGACTTGGTGATTAAAAATCTAACCAACACTTTGCAATGTCCTTGTGGCCATTCTATTGATCCGATTAACAGGATTTAGACATGGAAGGATGCATCTACCTTGCAGCTACTATTTTCTCACAAAAAGAGAACATGCTAATGTGAGTAACTTATGGGGTTTTAAAAATAACCAATTCAATTGTTTATGATCATACAAACATTATTCTCAGATATGATAACTTACACAAGAAGAGTATCCTGATATACTCCCAGTACTTTTGCTTTGGTCTCTGGAATACGACGAGGCAATTTGTCTTCTTACATCTGCAGCATGATGCCTGCAAAAGTAGATCAACAGACAGCTGTAAATTTGTGATCAGTTAAAGTGGACCTGTGATTTGAACCTTTCTTTAAGATAATCACATTACAACACAAATATCAACAAAAAAAAATTCAGTATTTTCTAGAATAAATCCTTGTATGATTTCAACATTTAACTAAAGAACAACGAGGGAGTGGCAGTAACAGATTCATATAAAGTAAATGAAATCTTTAATTGTTACTTTTCATCAATAACACAACCAAATTACAACAACAGAATAAGAAGTGTAGAAAATACAATAACACATAATGCACTTACAAATTCCATGTTCTTGAATCCAACAACAGCTAAAGAGATAGAAAATATCAAAAAGAAATTACCAAACAAAATTCAGCAAGGTGGGATGGAGTATCAATTGAGGCACTAAAAAAGTGTGTTCATTCAGTAATATTTCCATTTGAACATTTCATTAACTCTGTACTTGAAAATGGAATATTTCCAGACATCTTTAAATTTGCAATAATTAAAACTCTCTTTAAAAATGGTGAGACAAACATGTCATCAAATTATAGGCCAATATCACTTATCAATGTTTAGTAATATAACAGAAAAGGTCATTCTAAACAGGCTGATAAGATATTTCAAAGGAAACTCACTTCTGTCAGACAATCACCACGGTTTTAGAAAAGGACGCTCAACAGTCACTGCAATCACCGATTTGTACAAAACTATTCTTGATGATGGATTGAAGGTTAGTGGAATATTTATGGATATGTCCAAAGCGTTCAATAAAGTGAAACATACCATACTCTTAGACACACTAGAAAAATATGGAATAAGGGGAATAGACCATAATCTACTGAAATCACTTGTAACTGAGAGCCAACAATCGACAGATATGCTCTACTTAGAAAATAACACCATAACAACAGATGCAGATCAAACACAATTACAACGCGAGATGGAGTTCCACAAGGATCAGTGCTAGGCCCATTCTTGTACATAGTGTATGTCAATAATTTTCAACCAACCAATGACACAAAACTTACAATATATGCAAATAATACAATGCTTCTACGTTGGCACAAATCACAAGATGAATTGAATAAATTAACTAAAAGCTGCCTATTAGAAACTGTTCAATCATACAATAAAATTGGTCTAAATGTTAATGTTACCAAAATAAATATAGTAATGTCCACACACAATCCTCAAGACAAAGAATCCATTACAACAAATATTCAAAATGAACCTACACCAAACGTACAATCATCAAATTCCTGGGAGTAGAGATGGACACTACCTTATCCTGGGAGGGTCACATGAACAGTGTGTAATAAACTGAGCTCAAGATTTTTTGTATTACGAAAATTTAGTAAAATACTAGGAGAAAGGGAACTAAAAGCAATTTATTATGGAATAATATATCCTCATATTCTGTAAGGAATTTATGTGGGGTGGTATATACAAAGCATATATATTTAGAATATTCACTTTACAGAAGCACTCATTTTGCATTATTTGACATGTAGAATATTGTGGATTTCATAGAATTAAAAAAATAATGAAATGTATTACGTTGAATCTATACGTGCAAGTATATGGATAAATATAAATATGAAACTTTGTATTATATATTAAAAAATTGTATGAATTAAATTGTATATTAACTGTATTGTATGCAACAATGTATATATTTTTTATATTGAATGTAATTATTTGTATACTATAGTTTTAAACATTATTTTGTAACACAGTAGTCATCCTATTTTACGAGAAAATGTATTTTTTATGTTAAAATAGTTAAAATTTGTGTTGGTCAATAGTTTGTTAAACTCAATTCATGACATGGTTTAAAATGGTACTTGTACTATCAAAGAACCAAAATAATTTATTATTATTATTATTCAAAAGAAACAATGAAATGGGCAGATGGCTCATTCAAGAATATCTCAAAATGAATTAAAATAATTTCAAAAATTGTCTTGAATAGTCATTTCCTTTCAAGTAACAGACAGTACACGAGAAATACAATCAATATGCACAAAAAGTTTTTCCCAAAATTTTCATCCAAAAAACTGAAGAGGGCTTGTGTAAGGGAGGTTTATATTTGATAAAATATGGTAATTTTATCTCTGTTACAATGTCTACACTGACAAAATTATAATTTTTCTCTATTTTCATTCTCATCTTAAAGTTATTATAATTATTGTACCAACAATTAGGATTATTTATCTTTAAAAATTTCTGGTAAAATTAATACTTACAGTAACTATGGCACTGTTTACTTCCTTTGTACCTACAAATAACACCTATTGCTCTTCAACAAGTATTTGACTTTTGCAATTTTGACAATTCAGCAAATCACAGCTAAACAAACTTAAACGTGAATGAAGCACATAAAAGGTAACGAAGATAAAAAATTGTATGATAATGCTATACAACATTATAATTCATATTACATACAAGTCAAGGGTAAACTGGTGGGCAAGCGAGAGTCAGAATCACATTCAATTCTGTGTATTGCAACAATAAGTAACTATTGGGAATATTTTAATGCTAATGATATACATTTCTCAAGTCTCAAAACACATAGGTAAGTGAAAATGCAAGCTACGAAACCTTGAAAAGCAAGGGAAAAAATTAATGCAATAAGTCGAACAGGTATATGATAATCAGCTCACTGACCGAAACTGTCAAACATTGAATGCCAGTCTGTGTTAAGTTCAATAATAATGCTATTAATTTGTATAATGCCTTTCACACATACACTGCAAGGATTGAATAAGAGCATGAGAACACTAATTTGCACTTGAACTTGTATATATGTCACTCTGTTGTTACAAATGGGTGCAGCTTATAGGAATTTTAAAAGATACGCCTCAGTTACCTCAGGATATTGTTTCCAAACAACAGAAAATAGCAATAAATTTCTCTAACCTCAAAAATACACATCTGTAGGCTGACAATCAATGTAACTATAATTATGATATACATTAGAAACGAAAAATTGATGCATTACTTTGATAACTTTTGAGCAAACGCTCGTTGAACTGATGCCATTGTCTCTCACGTAAAAAGAAATCGCATAGTCCGCATCAAAACTCCAATGGCAATAATTACACAACGTTGATGCCTATCTGCATTTCTTCGCACAATAGAAGACCAACTGTGCTGTTCTCCTGTGCAGAAAAATAACACATTTGTTATACACACTCATCACAATAATAACACTATTTACTGTATACACTGCAACAATAATTACAAATTGGACAACGATTTCCAATTGTTTATACCGCGTTCATATCCATTCACATTTCCGATGACAGAAATCCAGAACCAGAGAGTGATACCAGAACCACCAGAGCAAAGTCGTTCACGATTGAACGAACGGGTTCCGAAAAGGACTAACATCACGATGTAAGACACTTTCTTACATAGTGTCTAAAATACACCCTCAGTGAATCCACCACATTCAAATCTGACTACGTTCGCTTACTCCAGAGAAGAATTTTAAGAAAAAATGTTTATTGGCGCGCCGTGACCTGTAAGTTACAAGTCCTATGCCGATAGTCCCCCAGACTACGACGAGAAGTTTAGTAAACCAGCAGAAACAGTTTTATTCTAACTGCTTTGTTCACTTTGACATTTCAAACAAAAATTCCTCAAAATCAGTAAAACTACTTACATATCAATAAAACTTTACAAAATTATTTAAAGAGCAAATATTAAGAAATATATTGCATTGAGAAAAATGTTCGCTTCTATATTAAATGCGTAATTCAGGTTCGAAAAACATTCAGAATAAGTCGTTTTAGATGGATAAAAATCACCACCGTTTTATCTTCAAGTAAATAAACAAATGTTCCTAATTCCATTGTGTATTTTTTTTATTATTTCAGTCCCGTTTTTAAATTGTGGGCAACCGTAAATAATTATATCAGAATCCCATCATGACATTTATTATATTAAAATGAAAAAAAATGTACAATTTATAAAATGGAGAAATGTACGACGTTTCGGTGAATGTTGCCCAAGAAAAAGTCTATTTTTTTCGGATTCAACAAAAGAAAAAAGTTGTGAATTTACGGAAGCGGGGTAATAATTACGGCAATCCCATATCGTGTGAGACCCCACAATCGCGCGTCATTTTAGCACACCAGAACCTTAGCCCGGCCGTTAGAATTGCAATGAACTTGCATGCTTGCTGCAGTAAGCGGTGCTTCCCGAATCTACAATAGCGCTTCTAGCCTCGGAAATAGCAACCAAGCTGCGGAGATATACAGCCTGAGTTCAAATTGTAAAATTATATAAAATACTTTCTAGGCGTATCTATGCTTCGAGGCCAAAACTATAAAGAAATTATTCATTGATAATTTTGAGCACAATACGTTCCTGAGGTTTTGTATTACTTAAAAAGATTTCCCTGTATAACTACTG
The DNA here is from genome assembly GCA_017312745.1 of Gryllus bimaculatus. Lineage (NCBI taxonomy): Eukaryota > Metazoa > Arthropoda > Insecta > Orthoptera > Gryllidae > Gryllus > Gryllus bimaculatus. Next base: position 1,473,810 of record BOPP01000173.1, read on the forward strand.
GCCAGCAGTATCAAAATCTGCTGTTGATATTAATATCCGGCAGCAGGAAAGAGGAACACTGGCAAAGAGGGATGGCAGTTTTCTTACTTCAGAGGAATGGCCTGCGAGTGAAACTGGAAATGTGAACAAAATACTCAGAACGTATTGAAATTTTAGTTGGATTACTGGGGAGTTCACCCTTCCGAAGATAAACTGCATGTAGCAACCCCAAAAAAGAAAAGTCAGCTGAAAACTTTTTTGGGCCTTATCAACTTTTACGAAACATTAATTCCTAATAAATCGGTGTTGTAACAACCCCTGAACAATTAATAACATTTGGATGTTGGTTGGAAATGGGACACACATCAGAAAACATTTTTTAGAGGCAAAACTGGTAATTACGCTCGACCAGGTTTTGACACATTATCACCCAGAGAAGCTGCTGATCTTGGTATGCGATGCGTCATCGTATGTGGTAGGAGTGGTTCTATCGCACTGGATGCTGAGTGGATAAAAAGCCTCGAAAGCGTTTGGTTCGAGAACACAGCTGCGGAAAAGAACTATGTTCAGAGGGATAAGGAAATTTTTTTAAAAGCGTTTGCACTGAAGAAATGTCATAGATAAATCTTGGGCCGCAGAGTCACAGACCATAATCCGTTACACGGAATTTCACAGGAAGGGAATCAGACACCCGACACATTGTCACTAAGAATGCGTCGTTGGCACTTGGGGAATTTGACTATAAATTGGAATAAAGACCTGGGAAACACCATCAAAACGTTGATGCTTTTAGTAGATTGCCATTGATTTGATTGCTGCAGGAAAGAGGACATTCCAGAACCAGCAGGATTCTCCACTGACGATCAGGACCATAGAAGAAGAGGAACATAAAGACAAAACTGCGCAGAGTGAAACGTAAAGTTCTCCATGGAAGAGTCGGGGATTTTCCAAATATCGAGCCGTTTGTCGCAGTAAAAGCCAGAAGACATATACTAAAGTTATTGCTCGGAAAGACGTCATATGTTTATAACAAATAATGTACTTCAGCTTCTGGGTCAATGACCCCCATCTCGTCCAGTTTCCCTGATTCTTGAGCAAATGTTGAGACGGCCCCTTGTTTTGCCTCTGGACGCAAATGTAGCTTGTACACGTAGGCTTCCGCGGCTCGAGTCCATTACTTCTAGGCTGTCCGGGTGACGCCGCGTCGTTGGCAGATAGGCCGACGTTTCGCCTGTCATGTCGCAGGCTTCTTCAGGGTACTGAACCTTCAATAACTGGTAACTGACATGTGTTATAATATAACGAAATATAACTGTCATGTTATATTTCGCTCCCTAAATATATGCTTTACTTTCGCCCAAGCAAGTTCATCTCACACATGTAATTGGGTTCATCTCAGACATGTAGGGAGGGAGTCGTACAACTGTATGTCCGTGTGCTGCTAGCAACTCATCGATCTTTTACTGCTTAGCCAGTGGTTTGAGAGGTGCAATTAATCGGTACAAATCAGTCTTACGCATACTTTCTTCATAATGCACTCCCTTTCTTTGAATCATGTCAGATTTTCGTGAGTATGCGGACGGCGTTTTGTTGACTTCCATACTGTGGTATGGAGCATTGCCAAGGATTCCATTTCTCAAAATTAATGCCATTCATTTGGCCGTGGTAGTCTCCCACAGTACTACTAGCTCGAAAGATTAGACACGTGTCGCAAAGAAATCCCTTTTCTCCCCCCTGCATGAACAATTATTAGTCTTGTACTTGTTGCATTTCCCATCACTTTGACACCACAAACGTTATCACTCTGCCAGCACTTTTGAAATTTAAGGGTGTTATCAACCCATGTCTCATCCACATAGATGATATCTCGGTTCTCTTCTCGAAATTGTTTCAATTGAACAATGAATCTGGATCTCCAATCCACTGTCCGATCTCTCTATCAGCACCCGCCGCTTTGATTGGCACCTTTTCCATTTAAAACCCATTGATTTCATATCCCGCAATAAAGATTTTGGGCCCCAAGGAAAACTAATTTTGCCCTTAATAATTGGAAGAAGCTTTAGCACCGTGGGCACTACCTTTTCTCTCATGAAGAAATCCAGAATCGTATTTCGAATGACACACTGGTCGAAACTATCAACATGGACAGAATTGCCACGTGACACTCTTCTCTTCTCACCAGGAGACTTGAGCTTCCGATTTGCGCTAATCTCATTCCTCTTTTTATTTTCTTTCCGAATGGCTTTGATGGTGGTGAGTCGAATTCCTGTGTATTCGGAGGCTCTTTCACTCGCTTTCATTAAAGGTAAATTTAAACATTTATCTTCTTTCTCCTTATCACATATTTCAATCACACGGGCAATGATTCGCGACCCTCGCTGTGTATAGTAGTGTTAGTAACTCTCTTTGCCATGATGAGAAACTAAAGGTTTTCACATGTTAACACTCGGGTCCTGCCACAAGCGAACTAGCCGCTCCGATGCTCTTGGAACGGTTGCGATTATGTTACGTGACATTGTGGGTGCAGCGGAAGCCATCCCCTCCTACCCTGCCGCTGGCCCCGCGCGAAAACTAGGACCCCTCTCCGGCGGTCGGAAAACTGGGACCCGGACAGTGGTCAGTCACCTACAGTCGCACACAAAGATGGAAGGGTGCGTTTCGGGGGCGGACGCTCGCTGGGGAATAATGGGTTAGCGGCGCACACGCAGCTGCGCGTGTGGATTTGTGTTAACGGCGATCTTCGCCCCGAAATATGTTGATAGAGCGTGACACAAGGGTCGCGCTCGCGACGGGTCATTAACACTCATTGCATTATCCCCCCCCCGTAAATTGAGATTAAAAAACGCATGGGACATGTTTTTTTAATCTACAGGTGGGAACAGAGAATGAATAATAATAATAAAAGACACGTTGAGTTGGGTAAACATAACTAAACAACTGTTGTACTGCAGGCACCAACGTTGATATGTCGAATAAAAAATCGGAGAGTGCAAATGAAGTTAAATATATCAAGATGTTAGGAAAACGAAAATAGAAAAAATTCTGATAACATATAACAAACCTAACACGATATAAGATAGTAGTGAACTAATTAGATGAATAAAATTCATTGACAAGTAATGCTAACTCTGAACACTCAATAACCTATAAACTTAGTAAACGATACCTTTAAAAATAATGGAAAACGATAAAATCAATTATTACAGAACAAAATTGAAATAATTTACTTAGTTTAATTGGACAATGCAAAATGATGAGGTCGTGAATGCCACAAGGACATACTGAGTGCTAACTAAAATACTAATCGGCAAATCAACCATAGGAGTAATTAAATACAAGGCTTAAGATAAATTAAAAATAGAAGACATCAACACAGTACCTAATGCTAGTTAAACTCTACTGCAAAGGAATTAGAGTGATAAGCTGTGCAAGATAGTTTATTTAGAAGTTGGAACCTCATTATTAAAAACGTCTTTGAAACAATTGAAAACGTTTGATAAGATAAAAAATTAAAGAACTGTTATTTTTTCATATTAATGGATTTAACATAATTATCAATTGTTATCAAATTATTTTAATCTCACGGTGTGAGTAAAATTGTCAATAAAATAGTAACTCGACAAGTGACTGGTAGACAAGAGAAAACGACTTTTAAACATTTTTTTGGGATTGTCAAGAAATTAAATCTCTGGCATCAAATAATAGTTTCATACATTACATACATACAGCAGTGGCTACAACTTTCTTCAAATCTCAACAATAATACAATTAATGGGACTTCTCAATTCTTCTCTTTCTTTTCCATCAACAATAACGCATATAGCATAGTGAATGACTTATAATCTTTCTTATCTTTTTCTTAACAGGACATATTTAACTACGTTCTTCTATAACAACACTTCTTTCCGAACTATTCAAGTAGTAGCGATCCCAAGAAATTAATTAATAATAAAACGTGCAAGAGTGACCGCGCGGTATCTACACAAAATAATGTAACCTAGTCAGAGCGACATAAATGAGAGCTTTTATTATTCTGTTAGCCAGTTAATCGGTCTAATCTCTGAAAGGAACAAGGTTATAAAAATTGTGAGGACCGACATCTGTACTACGTAATTTGCAAGCGGGCGCTACAAGCTTAATAATTTGGTAAGGACCTACGAATAGGGGAAAGAATTTACTGATTAAGCCTTCAGGCTGATTTGATACTCTGAGGGCTTTGACCAAAACTTTGTCACCTACTTCAAATAGATGGGTTTTACTTTTCTGGTATTGTTTTCTCGAATTACCAGCGTTATTTAAATTGGAAAGAATTACTTGAAACCTATCATCAGGGGAAATATGTATCTGGGTGACCAATTTGGCCAAAATAGGGAATAATGGTTTTGGCTTCTTATTAAATTGACCATCGAAAGGTGTGAATCTGGACGATTCATGAGGAATGTGGTTAAGCGACGTATTAATTTTCGTTAATAAATCAGACCAAGTAAAGTCATATGTTTTTACGTCATATATGTTTATGCGAAACATAAACCCGAAACAAACGTGAGAATTCTTTCATGACTCTTTCGCTTGGGTTAGATGTTGGTAATCTGATGGAACTGATCACTGTTTGTACACCTAGATCATTCAGCGATTTCTGCCAAAGAGCACTCGTAAACTGCCTGCCATTGTCCCTAAGGACACGCTGATAAGTTCCACATTCTTTGAAGAAACCTTGCACTAAGTGTTTTAAACAAGATTGCAGTAGGTTTAACAACAGGAAAACACTTAACATATTTGGTAAATGCATCAATAATGTAACGGTACAAGCTCCTGCGTTGGGAAATTTCCATGAAAAAAAAAGAAAGAAAAAAATAGTAGACGCCCGCGACGCAGCTGCGAGAAAGGGGGGTCGTAGGCATTCGCGCCCGTTCGCCTATTGAGGCGAGGGTTGTATAAAAGTTGATGGCAGGACACCCCCGCGCCAAATGTCAAGTGGGTGCCGCCTATTCAAGCGACCACTCGTAAAATGAACCCCAACGCTAAGTGCGCCGTCTCGGGGGAAGAATTTACAACCAGCGGCGCACGTGCGGTGCGAAGAAAACAGGCCGATAGTTTTTTACAACAGCAACGGACATTCTGACCGTTTAAGAAAGAACTCCCGTGTGATTGGTCAGACACACGCCTCCACCCTGCTTCGGGAAATTCAAACCCGTGTATCGGGAGGATACACGTTCTTTGGAGGGAGGGGGTATCGAGGCTTGATGTAACTAGGCCGCCGCTCTGTAAGCACTGGGTGGCTTGAGAGGGCCGCGAGTGGTCGATTCGAAGGGGTGGCTTGAGACGGCCGCGGGTGGTCGATCACTTGGTTGCTTGACACAGCCACGAGCGATCGATTCGACTTGGTTTGATAACTCGGCCACGAACGGTCGATTTCAACTTAACTTCCTAACTCGATCGATTCGACTTGACTTTATAATTCGGCCACGAGAAGTAACTCAATGTCTTGACTCGGCCATGAGTAATCAATTGATTTCGATCTCGAATTGATAGTTCGGTCATGAGTATTGACTTCGCTTGCTCAGTTAATCAAGTAGCATTCGAAGCATATTGCGGAGGGAAGTTGTTTGGCTTCCATTCATCGCCGATGATCACCGTGGCTGTGTGAGGTTGGTGACGCTGATTGGAGTAGTGGGCCCCAGGGAGCGCGGCGACATCAAACGGCCACTCTGGGAACCCCTGTGTTCACCGCCTCTGCCTGGAAGGGGGCGGCCCGAACAGGGACGACGGCGGACTACACCACCGGGCATGCTATGAGGCCCGCCAACAGAAACGAGGGCAAATAATCCGCTTAGCTCCCGCATAAATGCGGTCGAACACTTACTGAGCGAAGCGAGGGGGTGGAAAATACGCTGCAAATTCATTGGTATGAACTCCTAGCCACCATGATGGCATCTACCAGAAATGTATACTTCTGAGTAATACATTTCAGAATCACTTCGTGGTTTATCTGGGAAAACATCTGTCCGTATGTGTTCCACTAAGTCTGCAACTTGAGAGGAGAACCAAGTTGCATTAACAGCATTTGCTGTATACGACTCTTAGTTTTTGCCATTTTGAGGGTTCCATTTGCAGTGAGCGGCACATTTCGAATCAGCTTCTCAATCTGCCTGACATAAAATACAAGTCCTTTTTGAGGCAATAAACAGTCCTCATTATTCTTCTATTTTAAAGATCTGAAGAAAGTAATGTCATCATCACTCTGGCAGCTAAGTCCATTCCCAATGCAATTCCTGGGCATTTCAAAATGTTGACACTTTTCTTGCTATAACATAACCAGCAATGTTAGAACAAACTATGTTATCTGCTGTATTGACATAAATCACATAAAAAATATATATAGCGGAAATCACTTTCTGTCGTTGGTGGCTGTAGATTCGTTTTCCAAATCTAGCCTTCGTAAATTCCAAGAAAATCACTGGATCACAAATCAGGTGTCTGCACTTCATTACCATTAACATAAATCGTGACGCCAACTCTGGAAATTCTTTCCAAGCAGCATTAAGGCTATCAAACATTATTTACAGCTTACTCTGCGCTTGTTGACTTTCATCATTGTTTCATCACTACGTTATACTCCAAAGTTCAACATGCCAACAAATTGTAGCACACCATCCCATTCATTGAAACTTTTACATGGGACATTTCGCTCAAATCATGACTGTGTCCCATAAATTGAATGAGGAGAGTTTTTACTCTCTGCTTAAGGCTTCAAGAGCTTCTGAGTGAGAAACCTGTGCTGCCATCAAACAGTGTTTGTACCATCTACGAATATGCTATGCAGCGGCAACGAATATTGAAGAGCTTCTCTAACAAATCTGTAGCAGCAGGAGAATAAAATTAGATTACATGCCCGAAAGATTTAGGTGTGTTTACAGAACTGTTTGTTGCTGGATTTTTTCAATTCCTGATCCAAACGAGTCTCCCAGAACATCATGATCAATACATTCCATTAGTTCATATCACGCAGACTTTGTATTCATCAAGACTCTTTCTTTCTGCAATGCACATGCAAGCAACTCTCTTAGGTGTTAAGAATCTTCCTATCTTAAGGGCCACTACATTTCTGTTGTTTGAAAAAGTTGCTTCCTAGGCTCGTTTCAAACAATCGTCCTTTACGCCTGAATAACACATCAAGTTTCCGTTTTCAGAAGTCTTGGGACACTTGAAATGTGGTAACCATGCTCTTTTCAAAACATGTTCCAATCGATGAAGATGGTTGGATTTCATCGTGATTTTTCATGCGTTCTGCTTGCAAGTACACTGGCGCTAGCTGCTGGTGGTTTTCGCTCTTTCGACACCTGCAAAATCCTGACAATAGAATTTAAACTGACAACATTTGATAAATTGGACGTTATTGATACATATTTTCAATTGGAATAACAATTTCAACAATGCAAAGTGAAGAATAGTTTACTAATATGTTTATAACATTTTGTATCCCAAAATTTATTATGACATTTCTCCCTAATAAATACTATAACATATTTATAGACATACTATAATTAGTCATGCTATGGCACAAATGCTTAGAAAAAAGAGCACGTACATAACCTCTCACATTGTTGTAATAAAACAACTGAATTTGGAATTGAGCTTGGTGTAACATACATTACATTTACAAAACATTAAAAACGAAAAAAATAGTACATACCTAACCAATGTGGTTTGGATACATTAAACTTTGTAGGAACAGCATCAGGTTCAGCTTTTATTATATCTACAGAGTAACCTGTAGAACGCAGCTGTCTTCCGAAATGTCAGAAACAACATGGCATGGTGGTGCGGTAGTTTAAACCCCAATCGTCTGGACATTCCCTTATCCACTCCTCGCAAAGTCTTGGTCTTCGCAAGAGGGAAACTACAATAGAAATTTAAGTTAAAATACGGAAGAAAATGTATTACGCGTAATATGTTCCCACATAGTCAACAAGTTTACCGTTAGAAGGAATATTCTGCTTCCCTTTCTCCCTATGCCTGTTGCTGCAATTTATTGCAAGCACAAGGAAATCCACCATTGTTAACACTGCACAAAATACTCACCGCCAAACAATCACTCCTTACACTTCACAGTAAG
>BOPP01000173.1:1485791-1533665 GCA_017312745.1 Gryllus bimaculatus
GGGAGAATGCCTTAAAATCAAGAACAAAGTAGCCATGACGAACCTGTTTTTTTTTTTGCTGTATTAGATTCAAACAGATGACCTGTACCCAATGAGATTATATAAAGGTGTTCAGGTACGTTGGAATGAACGCCGGGAACAATACGAGTCTTAAATATAGTTTCCGTATATCGTGCCTCCTAACGAGAACTTCGTCCAGCAGTACATAAATTAGTAGAAATAAGTAAAAAATCCGGGGGTTACTTTCAGGAAATCTCATAATTTGGTGGAGATCTAAATTTATGGATAATCTGGCAAGTGTGGTAGATGCAAAAAGCAATGACAATCCCTCGTTAACGAGGGGTAGTTGCGTGATGTTCCTACAAGAGCTAGCCGTTGCTTTGATCTTATTTCTTAGTTTCGCCCAGAAGCAGTATTTGCACTAGCTCAAATGAAACAACACCGAACGTATAAAATTTCGTTGAACCACGAGGTCTACGTTTGCAGGAAAAGACCTATAGGCGTGGCAGGGAAACCAGGGTACTCGAAGAACAACACGAAAACTATTATTCAAGTACAGTCGTGCTGAACAAAAGGTTTTCAGGAATACTTTTAGAGGAACTACGGCGATTTTGGATCACATTGGTTAAGAAACGTAGAAGAATTGAATATGAGAACTCATTATAACAAGGTCCAAAATGTTTATAGGCCAGATTGGTGTGTGCCAACTAAGTAGTAAACCAAAATTACTGACCTACCGAGATGGCTATTTATTACGCAATATTTCTCTCTATGGAAACATTCACACGTATTGCCAACAAAATGGCGTAGGCGCACTCTTTCAATCTACAGAGGGAACACTAGCGCACACAATTATTTGGAATTGTTTACATCCGTGAAAGCTGGTAACTATGTCGTGAGGGGTGGGAGCAAGACGAATGCATCGGCGGCGGGCATCACCGGGCGAAACCGAACGTCCCCGGGACAACTGTCAAGGAAGAACAGCATTAGAGCCGGCATATAGAGCATCGACAAGTATTTATGTAACATTATAATGGGGATGAGGTTCAGATAGATTCTCGTAGACTTCAGGTCAGCATATAGACTTTACGTAATGGTGATGGGAGTCGTGGAAGGAACCCACTAATGTTAATCAAGCTGACATACTTGTAATGATTTGGCAGGTTATATAGTAATTTCAAAAAAATTTAGCATGCGATCGCAAAGGTAGAGAAAAATTAAGGGTAATCCGAACATTTAGCGGTGATCACCCAATTCAATCATTTTATGTAATATTAGTAATAAATGTTTTTTCTTTAAAAAAGAAGTTCCTTTTTTGGTGCACAGCTAGTGCATGCAACCAACAAGGTCACTCCCCCTAAAATTGATTTCCTGCTCGATCTTAATAATTTTATATAACGATAAAATAATGTGTCAACATCTGTTCACCTACGCGCTCACAGACCCCGTCAAAGGAGGGTCTAGGGTGAGTACGGTCACAAGAATTTTTTATACACACACACTATCATAAGGGGGAATTGCCGTCACACTTAAGGTCCGACGGTCACTCTCAGATAGCAGAATGCACGCGCTGAATTTATTTGAAGGGCGCCGAGCGCTGTCTTACCTGCTATCCGGTCACCGGCGTTGAGCATCTCAGGGGGAAGCGCCCTGGGTCGAAGGATTGCATTTGGCTCACTGGCTACAAGTAATACGCAGGCTATATTTCTTTGTGTTCCCACGCGACAAAATGGCGGGGACAGGTTTATTATCGGTAAACTGTTTCTCAAATACATTCAACTGTTGAGCTTTCCTCTGGCTAATAATTGTGGGCGTGAATTCACGTACAGAATGGTGATGATTGTGATGTAGCTACGTCCCCCCGAAAGCATTACACGGCGGCTGCAGCGGAGAAACGCCTTGGAACGCCCTGTAGGCGGCCGGAGCGCCTATATTTTCTGATTACACCTCAGTTGCAAATTTCTGTTTACAACAATGCTCCTGGTCCCCGAGAACAGCATGTGGTACAGCAGCTTTGCATGGTCTTGAAGAGAGAAAAAAATAAACACTCGAAAAAATGTGACTTCTCTTTTTACCATTTCTAATTACAATAATTCCAGTATTTATTGTAGCACTACAAATGGCAGAAATGTGGGAGAAAAAGCTGTATGTTTAATAAAGTCAGATGGATCTACGCCTGAGATTTCATATTTGCGTGGATAGGATATGTCTTTTAAGGCGGAAAAAATTGTACAAACATAGTCTTTTCAATTACGTTACTGCTCGCGGATGAACTACGTCGTTTTCCTGAGAAACGCTACAGTTCTCCACAGGGTTTCTTCAGGATTTCTCTTCTTTTATATCGCTCAGAAGGCTGAGCTTACAGCGAGTCGAAGCAGCTCTGAGGATAGTTCTAAGTATTGGCCAAAATCTACTTATTTCGAGGGAGATAAAACAACTCAAATTTGTGATTTGACGGAAGGCAACATCGTTCCACCACCCTGCATTGGCGCCCGATTTAACAGCGCCCTTTATGGTCCCGATGCTACTGGCCTCCCGAGTTTAAAACAGTGCTGCGCGTGTCGGAAAGTGTATGTTGAGGCTGCGCCGAAACCAAAGAAACACGCTGGTGTTTTTTTCTTTTTTTGCTTTCGAAATGACTCACCCGTTATATTTGTTCAGTCATGTTCTTTCTAAAAATACTTTTGAAATTCTTTCTAAACAATTTAATCAACACATACACCCATAAATATTACCTAAATAGTGCTAAGTTTATTGTCCATTAAAAGTGTCAACTCATTTTTATTTCAATAGCATCAAATTATTTTCAACAAATTTTTCAAATGTGTATTTTTTTAAAAGTGGTAAATAAATTGAATGTGGTAGGCAAATGTTGACTCCAATGATGTTGATTCATAGGAGGGCATTTTTTGTAACAGGGCAAAACAATAAAAGAAAACATGATCTAAGGATCCACTTCTATTTTGATTCAAACATGTTTACATTAACACTAGCAATAAATCACATTTCTAAAACTCTTTATAACATATCCGATAAAGTATCAACCAGGAAGAACTTCATTTTGTTTCAAGTGACAAACATTCTAACTCTGCTATCAAGTCCATGTGTTTAAAGTCATTGGGATTGCAATTTAATCTTTCCAACAGCTTCAGCCTCTTTTCATCGGTATTCCCATAATACAGTTGGAATTGATTTGCTAAACATAGCGCTTCTCTTGCATTCTGGAAAGAGATCTCTCATTGAAAAATTAAACCTATCACAAACTCAAAAACATAATTACATCTAAAAAACTTTGTACTTACTATAACATCTTTATTAAATTCACCTCGCATCAGAATTATTCCTTTGCCTTCAAGTTCGGTGTAATGAACAATAGTTAAACATTCAGGGGCATTCTCCTTGTGAGCCTGCACATACAAATAAAACTTCAATATATACACACTACGTACTTATATGTAGATTAAGAGAATGAAAATCAACCTTATTTAGTATATTTAAAAGCAATAAAAAAATTTCATACAGGTCAGAGAAACTAGTCAACAATCTTCAAGTTCCCACCTTTATAAGGCATTAATATTTAACTCTGAAATAAATTAATTCTATATTTCTCTTACGTATTTGCCATTTTAATGCAGTGGCACAGCTTCTTAGTGCTTCTTCAAGTTATTTATAAATCAAGGACGTTAGAAGATCGAACGGAGAGACAAAGCGCACCGAGAGCTGTTGGTCACTCGAGCATTAGAACCACTTTACGCCCGTGGTGCAGACATACTTTTTTTACCCAATTTTATTGATTCAGGTTTACGTATTTACTAATTAATTAGCAGTTAACTTGACTCGGTTTGTCTTTTCGTAACTCCCTCCATAAGAGAACATGTAGCATCATTAATCTGTTTTCATATTTCCCTAGTAATCACGATTATTTCGATATCAGTAAGTTGTGCAATGTATATCGAATTCCTATCGAAGGCAAAAACAAGCAAGAATGTATCAATAAAACAAACTACAATAGGTATAGATTCCCAGGAATCCAAAAACGATGGAACATCGATAAGAAAGTGTGCAGATATTGTATCTTCCTCGTTCCGTTACTTCTTCATTGGATTTAGAGTTTATTAGCTCCAATGTTAGAAAACGGCATTATAAAAAAAATCTTCACACATTCTAGTTACTTCTAATGGTATATTTTCAACTCCTCGTTCACTTCTATTTTGGGCTACAAAAACTTTGCGACGAATGAGAAAAAGTACAATCTGCGTCTGCGCAATGGCTCAAGGAAACCGGATAAAAACCTGATCAAGATGGGAATCATTGACTCATAAGCCGAAGTGCATTACTTGTTACAAGCCTATTACGTATTTTTACAATTATACAATACAAATACAAACTAATGCGGATGGCAACATCTGTATCTGAAGTGACGTAAATACTACCCCGGGATCCGCGTGTACGATGCAACTTGTATCATAAATTCAAGCCAGGTTTGTGAAAGCCCCGGAAACCGTTACCATTAACCCAGGCACCTTTAATGAGATGCTGTTCATTTGACTACCTCATGGGCGACATCTACGATCTTTCATAGCGAAAGGCGCGGATCTTTCATAGCGAACTTCCGCTCGCATAGTTCTAAGCTGTCATTCGCTGACGGGATGTTTGGTCCGCGCTATGGATTGGGTGGCAAGAAAGCTCGGGTCCGCTTTGTGGAACTCGGAGAGCGCGCAAGGCGAGACGGCGCCCCTGTCCACCGGAGGGCCGTTGCGACTTGCACCAGCCCTCCCGCCACCCATTGATGTGGTGTCCGACGGACTCGCGCTCCTCGGTCGCACTAAGACTACGGGCCTAAAAAATTCCGCCATGGGGGTGGTGGTGGTAAGGGATTGGCTTCGGTGACCGCGGCTCCGCGTCGACGTGTGTGACGGCGGAGTCGACGGCAGCGGCGGAGATGCGTTGACAAAAGGTCCGACTACTGGGTCGGTTATGGGTGAGTCGCTCCTGCAGGTTAATTGTAGAAGTATGTACAATAAATGTACTAATTTGTTAAATCAATTACACATTTACCGTCAGGACGAAATAATCGGGATGGAATCATGGCGTGCAACCGGTACTCACAACAGGAAAATCTTTCGATGGGACTTCACGTGTACAAGGGCTAGAAGGGGCCGCGTGGGAGCACATTTAGCTGCGCTAGTAATTGTCTTGGGTAGAATCATGGATGGACGATTATGAATTACTGGCCGTTGAAATGTGAAAAAGATGATTAAATTGTTGCGAAATTGTAGGCATGTTCCGTGCTCTCGATATTCGCGCAATAGAGACTATCAGACGGTTACTTAAAAAGCTACGAAGCGAAGCATAATAGGCGGCAATCTTAACTTGCCGCAGGTAACGTGTGTGTGTGTGGGGGCGCACAAGAGATATCGATGCCACAAGTGATCGTTAGTGAACTTGTTTGGGACTACGGATATAGGTAGGTAGTCGAGGATAGAACGCAAGAGGACGCAATTCCGGAAATTTTCTTTGTTCTCACAGAACACTTAGCTTCCTGCGAATGTGTTTCGGGCATAACCAACAAGTGGTGCTTTCTGAAAATGGAACGGGGCTAAATTCAAAATGGAAAAGATCACATATTTTTCTTGAACCAATGTACGCAGATTACAAGAATATGTTCGTGAAAAATACGCCTGCTGGGTGCGAACTGGCTCTAGTCTTGAGGAAATATGGAGTAACTTCAAGTTCACTGTGCTAACGTGTTTCGAGCTTTATGCTCCTCACAAAATATTCAAAAAATAATCCGGATCTTGATTATAACGAATATATCAGACAGCCGAAAAGAAAGGAAGAGAAAAGCATACAATACGAGAAAGACGAATAAATGATCAGGAAAATATTCCCGTTTTGGAAAAAGAACTGTTAAGCGAAGAAGATTGCACATGAAAAAATTCTTAATTCGGTTTTTCATAAGGACAAAATATGGGGAAATTTTACAAGGACGTGAAAAGACGCTGGGGAAACAGATATTACATTCCAAACCGGAGACGAGATGCATTTGCAATGTTATAGGGAAATCAAACTCACATAATTTGTAATACGCGACAGTATTTACGCAACCAAAGAGTGGCAAAGCGACACTGTAACAATTGCTCATGTAATGAATATAAGGGTAACCTGTTTACAACATATTTTATTACGAATACGAATCTCGGTACTGGCTAAAAAAGAAATCTGCGGGAACTGATGGAATTCCCAGGGAAAATCTACGATTAGAAGGGGAAGGCATGATTTCGTACCTTGCGATAATTCTCGAAGTTACTATTAACAATGGAAAAGTCCCTAAAAACTAGATGAAAGCTACAGTTGTTTCTATTTAAAAAGGCGTGGATCGGTTATTGATGTGATGGATTTATTAGCTTAAAATCGGTAGAATGGAAACGTGTAGACCTCGAATTTCCGACTACCTGCGAATACTACATGGAATACGAAGAACTTCCTAGTTGAACACAAACACGGCTTTAAACGAGGCTATTCTTGCGAAAGTCAGCTAGCTACCATTTGTCCAAGTCCTTGCCGATTCGCTCGACCAAGGACAAAGGAGTGAAGCAATAGTTATTTACCTTTCTAACGATTTCGATTTAGTTTCTCAGAACTGACTTCTAAATAAAATTATTGTATAGAATGTCGATCCGTGAGTAGACATCTGGACATGGGGATTAATCCGCAGTCAGACGCAGCGAGTTCCAATAGATGGCTTTCTATCCGACGAGGTTTATGTGACGTCCGGCGTCCCTCAGGACAGCCAATTAAGGCAACTGCTTTTTCTTATGCATAATAAGGATATTGGTACCGATATTCGATCGACAAACTTTCCGCGGATGTCTGCATCTTGTATCGAAAATTTAGAAACACATCCGACTTTGATCAATTGCAAAAAGATATTGACGAATCTCTCTCTCTTAAGCATAAGCGGTTATCACAAAAACAAATATTCCAATATTTAGAACAATTTAATCGCTAATTAATGTCGCAAGAATTAAATTAATTGTTCTTCAATTTCTTGCGTATTTAAGGGTCAGCTGCCTTAAAATTAATTTGGCACCACCACAATAGTTTACCACAAAAACAAATATGCCGTCATGTAGAACGATTTAATTGCTAATTAATTACGCAAAATAATTGCTTTCCAAACATCCGAGAAATAAATGGTGAATGGTAGTATAAAAGAGAGAGGATTGATCTTAAGAACCAACCCTGCGGGACATCATGCCCAGTTAGGAATGAATTGCAAAGATAAGTGATTTATTTCTACTTTTTGCGATCGTTGTTGAAGGTACGAGGATATCTAATCTACGGCATAATTACAAATTACATTTCTTTCAGGTAATTTTGACAGCAAAATGTTATATCAATGACGTCAAATGCTTCCGAAAGATTTAATAATATTCCAACAAGTGATTTACTTTGATGCATTAATGAAGCGACTTCTTTAAGAAAAGAAAGTATGGCTGATTTCCTAAATCTACGTTGAGTCTAAAAACGCTTCGTTTTTTTCTGAGAAAAGTTTCTATTCGTAAACTCGAAGTCCTCTCTAATATCTTAGAAGGAACTGACAAAAGAGAAACTGGATAATTTTTAAATTAATTTTTTTAAGTCTTTTCATTTTTTTTGTTTGTTTTGATATTTAAAAATATTCCTGTGGACAAAGAAGGATTGAAAATGTGAGTTAATGGGTACATAAAGGTAGGTGAACAATCTGGAAATTCATCAAACAAATTGAATTATGAAACTTGATTTTTATATTACGTAATTATAAGTTTTAGAACGCAATTTCACTATACATTGCTTAAAGTGTAGGGGAAACGTGTGTCTGCAAGAGAATGAGAAAAAATTCAATTTAAAAAAGGTAAAGCAAAAGGAATACAAATGACAAGCACAATCCATTGAATAATATTAATGAGATTTATATGGAAAACAAATTAAATTAATTATAATTTAATGATTGTTTACTTTTCGCTCTTGTGGATTTTACAAAAATATTTTTTTGTACTGCGATGGTTCAAATATTTTTTTAATTAAAATGAAGATAAAAGTAGGGGAGAAGGTCCAAATATGGGCTAGCTTTTGATTTTTGAATGTAGTTGGAACATTTTTGGACATATGGGGGAATTTAAACTTTGACCCGTAGTTAAACCCTTATCCTACAATTCTAGAAAGTTTCAAAATTAAAAACTAACAGTTTCATAAAAAATGCTTTATTAAAAACAAAAATTGCAAAATGTCGCATTTTGAAAATGGTGTCCAAGTATGGGCTACCCCTACTTTTTGGAGGAAGAAGTAATGATAATAGTAATGACAGTAAAATTAACTTACAAATAGTATAAAGTAAGCACAAATTCGCAAATTCACATGCAAAAATCACATGTATATACATCTCTCACCCAACCAGCACATTCTGTATGTGCCCACCCATGACATATAGTACTGTACCCAATCTTCACCATTTCTGTCTTCGGAAAACAACCGTCGGCAAAACAAACGGAAGCATCATTTGTTGAAGGGGTTCTTGTGGGCTGTGATCCCTCAAATTCCGAATCGGATCATCCAGGGGTGGCTAACCTCACTAGCCCATACTTCGATCAAACTCCCTTTTACAAAATCATCGTGGCAGCCATTACTGGTTTACAGTAGGTTTAATAAGGCATTGAAACAGTTCGTCAACTCAACGTTAACACAAACCTGCTGCCAAATAACATTTACAGCCCACTAGCTAATGATGAAAAAAACAATTTTGTTCATACCTGCTGAAGGTTTGATGGAAAAACACGAAACCGATAGTCTTTTTACAGCTACTAAACGCGTTGACTGATGGACGGCCAATTCTTGTCGCTCTTCAGCAGGACCGAAGGGAATAGTTTCACGCCATTCCCGATAGAGTGCGACATCCTCGGACTTCACAACAGAAACTAGCCCGTTTTTTTGACCCCTTCGGATCTTCTCTACGCAAAAAGGATACTGCGAGGGCGCGGTACATGCGGTACTGGAAAGTCTTTTTCGAAGCACAGAATAGTAAGGACCAGCCGGACCAGTAACGAGGGGACACTTGGGGAGAGGCCGGTTCTCTGCGACTGACTATACGCAAGGGGAATCGCCAAAGAACAGGGACTCGACCTGGATACGAAGCTGAAACTCTTGTTTCAACAAAAGTGAGCGACATAAAAGAGAGACAAAGCCAGGGCTCGTTCGACAGCAGTACGACACTCAACTACATGACAGAAAAGTTCGACCAATGACATCACACTGTGATTAGTTCGCAGCGTCGCCTCCGCCAATTTCAATATCTCGAGTTGGAGGTGGGTGTAGCGACATACAAAATTGGAATTAGGCACGGAGGTCAAATCGAAAGGAGACCAGTTCTTTATCTAAGCTCGCGTCTAGTGCGTCTCCCAGAACTTTAATGAACGATGCACAATCTCGAGTTCACCCAGGTGTGCCGAATGACGAGAGCAAGTTGACGTCGTCGTAGTGGTAGTAGTAGTGTGGTGGTGGTGGTGGTGGTGGTGGTGGTGGTGATAGTGGTGGTAACAGGTGGTGATAGTGGTAGTAGTAGTGGTGGCAGTAGTGATGGTGGTGGTGGTAGTAGTAGTAGCAGCAGTAGCAGCAGCAGCAACAGTAGTAGTAGTAGCAGCAGCAGTAGTGGTAGCAGTAGTAGTAGTGAAAGTAAAGATAGTTTCATGTGTTTTGTTCTAAGCAACGTTTCGACCATCAATTATATATAAAAATAAGTAAAATAAACATAGTCATTGTGAAAATTTACGTCTTGAGTTTCAATGGAAGTTCCTGCTCTCCCGTAGTCTCCGTAGTATTGTGCGGTAAGCGTAATTCCTCCCCTGCCTGAGAGTAAATAATTCCCCATGAATCACGGTCTGAAGCCAGTGGGAGACGCGTTGCTTCACAATATACAAAAGCAAATATAAGTAACGTATTTAACGTAGATAAACTTACATTTGTTTGTGATAACTAATTGGCAGACTATTTTACAATAGACAATGTATCACATTGGATTATATCTCGTTAATAACACTTTTCAGACACCAAATGTTGCTGTCAGCGTCGCCATTTGGCAACCTCATTGCTTGCTGGTTTCAGTTATAATGGAAAGCAATAAATGACAAAATGTACAAAAATCGTCACATCGCAAATCTATCTTATGTCTTTTATTCTACAACATGACACTTGAAAACCAATCAGCCATGAATCTGAAGAAAAAATGAATAATTATATTATTTTTACATGTTAACATACCTGATAATTTATGAGAGAAGTGAAGTGTACTTCGTCTCTTTCAACTTGGCACAAAAAGAATTCATATCCTTGTCCTCTTGGAAGAGGGAGAACAAACTGAGAAACAGAAGATAGTACAATAAACACATTTAATCACCTTCTACTATTACATTAGAATACAAGATAAGTTGATTCTTCAACATGTATGAACATCTATTTCATTTTCACCAAAATATTATTTGTCATTGCTCACATTTGTCTTCAGAAAATGTAATCACTGCCAATATGATATAATTTTATTATATTCTTTTAAAACAGTACTTAAGATTTTTTCACTTTCTACCTTTGTTTTTAGTAACAAAAAATAATAATACAAATATTTCCTTATTTATTAGTTTGTGCATATCAATATATGACAAGTGACATTATTTTTTTGAATTAACATGTTAATATAACTCCCATACTACCTCAAACGTTTGATACACATAAATGCACTTATGCTCGTACCTCAGTATAAGCTTGCAAGCACATACATTCGTACACATATTTTCCCAATTTTGCATTCTTTATCTATATAAGATTAAGTTTTTTCGATCTGGCAACTACCCACCTGATAAGACAAGATCTACAAAGTTTTTAGCTTAACTCACAACCCATGACTGGTAGCATCTGTTTCTGTTTTGGCTATTTGTCAACCGCGTGTCTTTGCCTCCTTTCAAGACAGCCGTGGCCAGCACGTCGATACAGCAGAGGAAGTGAGCGTCAGATCATAAGCTGCAGCATCTTTCCTTTCTGTGGACGCGGCTCTCACCAGAATCTTTTCGCACTGCGCAGGGTTGCTGGGGTGGGGAAACATCTCCTTAGGCGATTCTGCCCAGTGTTTAAGAAACACTCTGTTATACTGAAGATGTGGAAGGAAGTTATGACTGACTTATCAACGTATTATCAGCAACGTAAAACATTTAATGAAAGCCGGCTCAGTGAGAAATCAGAAAGATAGCTCGTGAAGCATGACAGCCAAGCTCTTCATTATTTATAACATAATAATAATAATAATAATAATGGAACCAGGAAATTTAAAAAATGGAAAATCTTAATAAACTTAATAAAATAAAGTAGTAACTTAATAATTATTGACAATAATTAATGAAAATTATAAAATATTATTTTGTTAAAATAACAATAACATTACTGTACCTGACCTTAGAGTAAATTCTCAAAGTGACCACTCTGTGATGCGTCGTAAATCAAGATAAGTTGGTTTATTTGCATACACTTTACTCTTCAGAAAACCCTACAGGAAAAAGTCCAATGGAGAAAGACCTGGGGAACGATGTGGCCAGAGACCTTTCAAAACGATTCGTTCTCCAAAAAGAAAATACTACTGATCGCCGTGAGACATGGGCCGCCGTCATGCTTAAACGAACAGTACCTATTGTCTTCTTCTAAAAGAGACAAGTTTTCTATAATGTCTTTATACTTTTCCGAAGTAATTGCCTCCGTTAAAAAAATTGGTTCGATAATCCTAGACGGGATTTGGCACACCCAACACCAACTTGTGGAGAATTGTATCTGGTTTGAATGTGCACCACAAATGACAATTCTGTTTATTTTCATTACCGCCCAGAAGAAACCAAACTTCGTCACTAAAATACAATGTGTCAAGAACGTGAATCCATAATTGAATAAAGCTCCTAAACCAATGGCAAAAATGCATACGCGCGTCTGTCTCGTGTTTTCAGTTCTTGAACAATCTGCCACTTGTAAGAGCGCATTTTCCATTTCTTTGTTTGCAACATATGCAGTGCTAAGAGAAACATTGCACTGCTAATGCAATTTCGACAGCGACATCTCAGGAGAGTGCTTCAAAATCTCCTGAAATCTAATAATTTATCTTCCTTTAAAATCCTGCTTCCCGCACTGCGAATCCCCTTCCTGTCCACAAAGATCCCAGTGTCCCTGAAGAGCTGGATTAATCAACAAATTCTTGACTTGTAGGGAACTGGCGTTTCGGGAAAGTTTTCTTAAAACATTTCCCGACTTTAAAATATATTTAGGGCCGAAGTAAACTTCCACCCAAAATAAACGTTGATACTACGATAACATTTTCGAAGCGATTCTTCTTTCTACGATCATGAATGACTGCCCACGTGCTTTCTCTTTCTTTCAACTAAAATAGCCCCGTTCTCCCACTCCAAAATCTGCGGCCATGCGACTGCGACGGGGAGTGGGTCGCTAAAATTGAAAAGGAAGCCAAAGGTATTTCACGCGTGTCCGAATTGCCAAAATAAGTTTCGTGTTCTCAAAAACGGGTTGTGAGTTAGAGTAAAGACCCTGTACTTTCTATTTATTTCATTTTTTTACAAAGACACCATTCACTTGGATCAGAGTAGTGAGAAATGTAAAGGAAGAAATTATTGTTGACTAAAAAGAAATCATATTTTTTTAGAAACCAACGTATCCCCTTAGGTTTATGCCAAAATATCAATATTTATTGGTATGTAATGTAACGGTACAAGCTCCTGCGTTGGAAAATTTCCATGAAAAAAAAGAAGAAGAAAAAAAAAATAGCAGACGCCCGCGACGCAGCTGCGAGAAAGGGGGGTCGTAGGTATTCGCGCCCGTTCGCCTATTGAGGCGAGGGTTGTATAAAAGTTGATGGCAGGACACCCCCGCGCCAAATGTCAAGTGGGTGCCGCCTATTCAAGCGACCGCTCATAAAATGAACCCCAACGCTGAGTGCGCCTTCTCGGGGGAAGAATTTACAACCAAACGGTCAGCGGCGCACGTGCGGTGCGAAGAAAACAGGCCGATAGTTTTTTTACAACAGCAACGGACATTCTGGCCGTTTAAGAAAGAGTTCCCGTGTGATTGGTCAGACACACGCCTCCGCCCTGCTCCGGGAAATTCAACCCCGCGTATAGGGAGGATACACGTTCTTTGGAGGGAGGGGGTACCGAGGTTTTATGTTACTAGGCCGCCGCTCGGTAAGCACTGTGTGGCTTGAGAGGGCCGCGAGTGGTCGATTCGAAGGGGTGGCTTGAGACGGCCGCGAGTGGTCGATGAGACTTTATAACTCGGCCACGAGAAGTAACTCAATGTCTTGACTCGGCCATGAGAAATCAATTGATTTCGATCTCGATTTGATAGTTCGGTCACGAGTATTCACTTCGCTTGCTCAGTTAATCAAGTAGCATTCGAAGCATATTGCGAAGGGAAGTTGTTTGGCTTCCATTCATCGCCGATGATCACCGTGGCTGCCTGAGGTTGGTGACGCTGATTGGATTAGTGGGCCCCGCGGGAAGCGCGGCGACATGCTGGGAGCCCCTGTGTTCACAGCCTCTGCCTGGAAGGGGGCGGCCCGAACAGGGACGACGGGCGACTACACCACCGGGCGTGCAATGAGGCCCGCCAACAGAAACGACGGTAAATAATCCGCTTGGCTCCCGCATAAATGCGGTCGAATACTTACTGAGCGAAGCGAGGGGGTGGAAAGGGTGCCTTCAGAACAAAGTAGCCATGACGACCCGTTGTTTTTTATTGTATTAATTTAAATAGATGACCATGTCATAATAAAAGAAAGGGTCGTTTTATATTTTTATAAAAAATTGTAAAATAATTGTAATTCATCATCATCAATTTTTTTAAAGTAAATGTTTGTTAATGCAAATGTTTTTGACAATTATTATTGAAATTCCCATTCCCGTTCCAGACAAGACACGCGTGGGGTTACAGTAACAAGGATTTACAAAGAACAACCCAAACACAGTGAATACATACTTATAATCCAAACTCAATACATACATCTCGTGTAATAGTTAGTTCAGCGCGTTAGACATTCCTCCCCCTAAAGATACGCTGATACCCTGGTTTGTTGCGATCTCTAGTCGATCGTCTAGGGGCATTGTCGGCTCTTCTTTTGGAATCTTTTGTAAGGACTTCGAACTCGATGTGGTAGTTCACCGACTTGTTTGAACGATCTCGTCCTGGTTCATCACAGGAACACTTTGGAAATCTTGACACACTTCTTCCAGACTACGTTGGTCATGCTCTCTAAGGGATATTAGTTGCTCTTATTGCTATCAAGTCGCAATTCTTTTTGATTTATCCCACCAAACTTCATCAATGTGTCTTCTCGGAATGTCTCCTTAGAGTACCGTTCACCGTATTGCTCCTTGCAGCCTCTTTACCACATTTGGTTTCCACTTCCCCTTCCCATAATTTCAATATAGGAATGCTGTACTAATCACAAACTTCCGCGCTGGAGTAGGTTTTCTTGTTTTCCTCCCCACAGCTGGCGATTTCCCTGACAGAAGTCGTACGTAGCGTAGTCAACCTCCTTCCCATAAGAAGTTCTGATGAACACTTCCCCGTCGATTCGCAAGGAGTCGTTAACGAATCTACGCGTCCGTTGGTTTTCCACTTCCACTCCTGAACAGGAACTTTCTTCATTAAATACTAAACTCAAGTGTTTAGACCATCCCCTCTGCTACTCCATTTGTTGATGGATGGAAAAACCCGTCCTTGAGTGAATTGAATTTCCTGAGTGTAGAGATGCTCCTTTATCTCCGCAGTGATGACTCCGATGATGGTTCCACTGACCGAAACCATGGTGTCGCCCGCGTGTCTCTCAAGTTGATGGCCGTTGTGACAAAAAAGATCGCATGGTCTCCATTACCTCCGACCACTTTGAATCCACTGCAATTTCAAACGTGTCATAGCGATGGCCAAATTGGCCAAAACCAATATGAATCCTTGACCACGATTTGTCAGTTTTTGGCCAATTCACCGGTTTACTGTGGGAAAATACGCTGTTCTACGCACGTCTGACAATCTATAATCATCGCCTCTACATGGCGGTCAATTTCCAGCCAATTCAGAGCAATAGCTTTAGTAAAAGCGGTTCGCTTCCTTTCATGTGTCCAGAAGACCGACACGTGATGGGTAGGGTGAGCACCGAATGTTCGCCGCCTGGCAAATAGCAACTCATTCACATTACTAGATATTCGGCTAGCACTCGCTTGCTACATGCCGAATGTGCGGAGCTGCCTTAACAGTCATCCCTTGATGGACTTTGTGCAATAGACTGATCACTTTTAGTTTGGGTTTTCGATGTACTATTATCTGACTTGCCCACAAAACGCAACCTCGATATACTGAGAATTCCTCTCTGTTTTGTTTTTTGCGACGAACGGCACATTTGCAAGAAATTGACTGGACCAAGGATAAATGTGCGTTTTACTCTGCATAGTTGTGTCCTTGTCTGTTCTTCTATGTTCCAGAGCGTCAATGGAAAATCATCTGGAGCGTCTTCTAGCAATACCACTGCTGCTGGATGTGGAATGCCCTCTTTCCTGCTGGGCAACGGTAAATTCACATTTCCCGGCTTTTGCTCATGCACCATTCCTGTGAAGTTGTAAGAAAATTGCCATCACTCTCAGCCAGACTTCCACTTCTGTCCTGCAGGTTGGATCCCTGTCAACAAGTTCTCCTCAACCGTTGAAACAACGACGGAGCCGATGAGATCGCAAATGGCAGTCTTTTTGCAAGGAAAACTCCCTTTGTTGTGTTCTTGGCGAGGATCACTGAAGATTTTTCAGCCACGGATACTTGCGTATATGGAGTCTAAATATATTTTTGTAAACAGCATTCCTAGTGCCAAAGTTGTCAGCGCTTTAATAACAATCGGTAGGGGTATATTCGGTCTTTATTATTGTAATTATCGTCGCCATCACAGGTGCGTACGTCTGTTGTCTTCCGAATTGGAGCCTATTGCGACGGCTTCACCGTTTCGAAGACACTTTTCTTTCACTGTTCTTTCTTCTCTGCTTCAAGTATGTTTGCAGCGAATAATGCATCTGGTGCTCTCTTCAACATCGATTGTGCCTTGTCCTCGATATCAATGTGCTCTAGATCTCCAGTATATTCCCTTCTTCTGTAAAAGCGTATATAAATCTACGTAAAACAGTACTGAAAGTCCATCTACACCCATCCTGTGCACGTTGTCGATCGAAATAGTCAACACCTTAAAACACTTTCTCCCCATCAAACTACACCCCTTCAGTGGCAGTTCGTGACTTTGTTGCAGTGTTGCATAACCACCTTAAATTTTCGGCCAATGTCCTTACGCGTCAATAAAAAAAAATCACTTTAATAACGTGCGAGTGGTCTATCATCGAATGAACGTCTTGTCTACAGGCGTCAACAGACGAAGAGAGTCCCCAGCGAGCATCCGAGTGTTGACGTCATTGAGGGAGTTGGATTTCAGCTACAACAACCGGAAGTCCTAGCATACGATACTAGCAGAACATTTTTTTATTATCCCATACACTTTCTAATGTGGTGCAAATTATTCTCAACACCGACAAGTGGAGCTGCGCCTCTCAAGCGGATTTCTGCCACCGAGGTATATGGAATTTCGAAGATAGTTGGCACAACTGCATATGCTGGTATGCTTCGTGGACGAATTCTGTCGAAGTTGTTTCGAGTATACAGTGAATTACGGTGATTAAAAGTACTCAAACTTCATTTATTAAGTAATTCATAGGTTTATGGAATATATATATATATATATATATATATATATATATATATATATATATATATATATATATATATATATATATATATATCCCAAAAGCAATAACAAAAATTAACTAAAATGTAACAATGAACTATACCTTAGAATTATGAAACCACATATGTGTCTTTCTTAGAGAACAGCAACACTTAACAATCACACACACATGCAGGGCTCCTGATCATATGATTTAATGAATAACAATTATTTACACGTTAATGCAGTCAACTAATACAACATATCTACAAGTCTTCCACACAATTTCATATTTGTCTTTAGCAACTGGAATAACAATATTTATCAGAATATGTTTGTTAAAAGAACATACATACCACTGGAAATTTTGCTCCTCTTTGGTAAATAACTTTATACACTTCCACAGGGATAGTGGCAGATATACCATCCTTATCTTTGAAATGAGTTTCCCATATCTGAAAAAGTCAAACAATTCAAAAGTAATGTAAAAAAATGAAACTAAGATGTATTTTAAAAGGTTTCAGTAATCATTGTCCAGGAAATCAATGTTTTTAGGACACTATGGGATATTAGCCACGAAAGGATTTTGTCTCCTCTTTTGCGACTTGTTTTTCTTTCTTCAATGTATCTAAATACGAAGTTTCACACTCATTTGGTCAATAAAAACAATGTAAATATTCCTTTCAGTTTAGAATAATGGACTCAAGCGAGCACTTTCTGAACACTTTTAAAACACTTTAAAAAATGTTTAAATGAAAGTGGAACCTTTGCCACTGAACTCCCTGTATGGTCTATTCTTACAATAAGTTTTTTCAATTAAATATTTTGATTTCTCGGTATCGGGGACTCCCAAAAACTGTATTTTAACAAAAATCTTAACAAGATTTTTTTCACCAACAGATATTTATCTATATTATGTATACAAGAAAGTAATAAAAGGTCCAGACAAACGTGAAAAACTAAATTGAGTAATAAGCGTTTCCAATAACCCATTGAAAATTATTTGCAATTCTATGGTAAAATGGTGTCAAGTCCCCCCCCCCCCAAATCAACAATTTTCATAACATGATTTTCCTAAAGTAATTTTAAAACCCAAAGTGGCGTTCAATATATCATACACGTACGGCAGATGACAATAATTTCTATTGCAAACAATTTTCCATTGGTTAAATATAATTTATTGATATATAAGTAATATTGTTAATTGAATACTGAATAACTAAGTAAACAATATTGAAATAAATATACAATGTATATATATATATATATATATATATATATATATATATATATATATATATATATATATATATATATATATATATTAATCCCGAGAAATTAACATATTTTTTACCTTAGAAATTTCCTCTGCAGACATATCTTGGATGAGATCAAGTTTCATCACATCACTTAAAACCTGAGAAGAAATTAAAAATAATTTTAAGTACATCATTATTATATGCGAAGAAAGGATTTTTTAAAATAAATGTTCTTAAATTTCCAGATGGCATTCAAAGTAACAAATTAATTCATAATACATTACGCGAGATGAAGAGTCATTCAACCTCTAATAGATTGGAATATGTGATTTAAATTTTGTTTAATATTTTCGAGACAAATTCAAAACAGTTATACTCTGTGATGTATTTACGATGACGTATTAGTATTGTCCACTAACTTTATGAAATAGTTGGTGCTTAAGTAGCCTGAAGTCAACATTATTACATTGCCAAATTTCGTCGGAAGGCTAACTCCTTTCAATCGATTTTGTAGGTAGTCACACAGAGATGTCTCGATATCTCACACGTGCGCTATTTGACAGCTCACGCGAGCTGGCGCTCTTTCCGCCCTCTCCCCCTTGCCACCATTAGCTACACCCAGCTGCAAGGCAAACCGAAAAGGTACCCATAAAACCCGGAAGAACTGCCGGGCTGCCAGAGTGACAGTGCCATCCTCACGCAAAGTCTGAAGGCAACAACCTCTAGAACTCCCGCCTGCCATGAATGAAGAGGTCTCTCGATGTTCATCATACCATGCCTCGCTCACTTGACACCTGCGCTGCCAGATTACCTTTGTCTAGCAAATGTCCCCTTGCTAATCTTTGGGACTAGCTATAATTCTTAATCCACGGTAGCGACACCCAGATGTCTCCTCGGCCACCCATCATCAGTAGCTCAGCAAGGAAACCTATTAGAACGATCAGACTAAGTAGGTTTCAAAGTAGGGTCTACCCTAACCAAAAGGCAACTACAACAGCGTAGAAGTAGCTAAATAAACCACAAGCATAGGGCAGTATGTACGTGACCACATGAACGCTCGCAGCAGTGGCCTTCAATCCAATCACCGGCAGACAAGTAACGACGACGACGAACCTTTTCGACTGTAATCGACACGGTCGTAGGCTAGGCTAGGCTAGGCTAGGCTAGGCTAGGCTAGGCGAGGCTAGGCGAGGCTAGGCGAGGCTAGGCGAGGCTAGGCGAGGCTAGGCGAGGCTAGGCGAGGCGAGGCGAGGCGAGGCGAGGCGAGGCGAGGCGAGGCGAGGCGAGGCGAGGCGAGGCGAGGCGAAGCGAAGCGAGCAATCTCTCCTCCCGATGACATCGCCAGACCTGCGCTTCTTCGGCGCAAAACCTACGGAACGGCCGACGAGCAATTCTCTATAACGAACTAATCCATATTTTGTAACAGCAGCCCCCTGTTCAGTATTAAAGATTGTCACACAAGTGGACAAAGAAGAGGGTTACTTCGTTTCGAAGGAATTATCTCCCAATGTAATAGAGCAGAGCTATTTTAAATAAACGTGTGCCAGCCATTCGTGCGGGCGACATTTAAATCATCAATTAAAGTTCCCGATCTAGAGCGACTCACAAATTCACGACATCGACCAATTCACGAACAAAACAACAAAAAAGGCTAGGAAGCGAAACAACGCGTAAACCTGTTCATCCTACCCTCACTAATTTTGGCAGACCACAATGGTCGCCGTTTTCCCTTCATTCCAGTTCTTAGAAAGTTACAGTTCCGCTACTCGGTTTTATCTATTTTTAAACGTAATGGAAGGTTTGCAGATTTGGATTCCTACACGAGGATACTACCAATCGGGATTATCAAATGTCAGTATTCATTCATTCATCTAAGTCCAAATCCCTGCTATTGCTCTGGCGTACGTTTGGGTGGGAAGCGGTCGACTTCTAGTCGTATCCGTCCACTACCCAGACCAAACCTTAGATCAGACTGGAATTGATGCGCTTCTCGTATTCAATTCCGAAGTCATCCTTATGGGCAACGACAACAAATTGCCAACCTTGTACAGGTCTGCGCACCGAATAGTCGTACACATTTCTCGGAAGTACAGAATCGAAACGCGCCCGTTATTTATTTTATGCTCGTGAAAGGCGTTCAATGCGTTCAATAGCCGCACTGGATTCGGACCGTCATCCAGTAACATAAGTAGTGGCATCTCTTTTATTTATTTATGTCAAAGACAGTTAAAAACTGTGTATGAAGTGCTATGGGGAGAAGTTAATTTGAAGTGGTATTTATGTCCAGAAGGGGGGGGGGGCAAAACAAGGGGCCATCTCAGCATTTGGTCGAGGATCAGGGAAACTGGACGAAAACCTGATCCAGATGGGAGTCATTGACCCAGAAGCTGAAGTACAATACTTGTTACAGGTTCTTTACAATTATACAATCCAAATGGTATAAAATATACATTAAATAACATTGTTAAAATTAATATTACTTTTCTTTTGGATGCTCGGTATAGAGTCTAATTGTATAGAAACAGTTGTGTAGCAGAAAAGATTTTACTGGGGATTTAACTTTTGTACCGAATTTAATCGTTTAATGTCATCTGGCAAGGTTAAAATAATGTACATGTATTATATGCGAATTTGTTTGTAGTAAGCTGTTGATACTGTCACATGATGAATATGATTACAACGTCGAGTGTTGTAATTATAGAAAACGGCGTTTACTGAAAATATATTCCCGCCCGTAAGTCATTTTTGACAAAAAACACTGATTCATATGTGAAGAGACAATGTAATGGTATAATACCTAGATGAATAAAGAGAGACATACAAGAATCACGTGGGAGGGATTTACTTACTATTCGTACAATTCGTTTTTGTAACCTTTAAGTCTGGGCACTATGAGATGTTTGCCCAGAATATTATGGCATATCTCAGGCGGGAATGAACATTCGCGAAATATATCTCTTGTAGCGAAACGCCAAGCTAACCATTGAAACCTCGAGTGACTCCGACTGGGCAGGTTTCGTGACAGCTGAATTCTTGGCTTGAGCAGAAAGCACCATATACGGAAGCTGAGGTCAACAAAGCAGTGAGTCACTACTGTTTTAGTGCAATCGATGGGGAGCCAAAAGGTGAGGTAGAAGATTATTTTTATTTTGTTTATATTTTTATTAATAAGCAAATCCCAAGTCTTCCACATCGAAAAAACGTTCGGGCGGGGACGAAATTATGAGGAACCAGACTATCGTTTAGGTGAGGTTATCATCCCAAGAGTCTCATCATGCAAGTATTTAGGCATTCATCTAGATAGTAAATTAGGGTGGGAGATGCATATAAATCAGACAGTAAGAAAAACGTGGAAATCTTTGCATTTTGTAATGCGAATACTAAAGAAAAGTTCTGCAAACGCCAAAGAGTTAGCATATCTTACGCTGGTTCGCCCTCTCATGGAATACGGAGTTGCGTGTTGGGATCCATACAGAAAGGCGCACCGGAAAAATCTAGATAGAATACAGAGAAAAGCGAATAAATTTACCTATAGAAGTAACGCAACAAAAAAGTCATGGGAACCTCTAGAAACGAGAAGAACAAAGGCGAGGCTTTGCGCTCTTTATAAATCGTACGTAGGTCAACCAGCTTGGAAGGAAATTCAGGTTAGATTAGAAAAACCAAATTATTTCGGCCGAAGCGATCACACCCACAAAATTCGAGCAAGGAAACAAAATTCAGATCTTGGGAAGTTTTCCTTTTGTAACAGAACAATTAAGGATTGGAACAGTTTACCTGCAGCAGTTTTCAAAGCTTTTCCTCTCAGTGTCCGAAGTTTTAGAAACAAATTAGAAAAATATATTAAATAAGTATGTGCTGTGTAGTGCGGTGAAGTGCTGTGAAGTGCTGTGAAGTGCTGGTTAGGGTGTAATTCAAAGGTAATCCAAAGCAAAAAAAAAAAAAAATGTAGTGTAGTGAAGTGAAGTGAAGTGAAGTGCGGTGAACGTGATCAATGCTCTTTTCAATGCTGCTTTTCGTCTTGTACTGTATTGTACGGTATTATTATTATTATTATTATTATTATTATTATTATTATTATTATTATTATTATTATTATTATTGTTATTATTATTGTTATTATTATTATTATCATTATTATTATTAATGTAAGTGTTGTAATTATTGCCATTAACTGCCACCGGGTCATACCCAATTGCAGTTCTAATAAATGTATGTATGTATGAAATACTTCGGGACACGTTTTGGTAGCCAAAAAACCAAAACGTTTTTGTTTTTTGCGTAATAACTTTTTAATAGTTGATCTTGGTGCAAAAATAGTTATGTACAAATTCAAAGGTCATACATTTCTCTACCCACTGGCTCTGTGCACTCCTTTATGTAGTCGAGGCTCACGTGACCTACTACGTCACGCCGCCCCCGCCGCGCTCTATTGCTGACCATTGAAGGTTTAGGTCTCCGTTTCTTAAGACTAGAAGACCCCAAAGCCTCGTGTCTCTCGTTTCCGCGTTCTTGTTTTAAGGAAAACCCCTTCTCTCCCTCCTGTGGCGAGGAGTTTCCTCTTACTAATCCCTTACCAAGCGTCCCCAAATAGATGCCACGAGGCACGCTGGCTAATACGTTACAATATCACCAAATATTAAGTAATATAATTTAAAAGGAAGTTCCAATCCAATTTATAGAATTCAGCAACTATGCTGTTAGGTAAACTAATGCATTAATAATCAACACAGTAATAGAATTAAAGCTTATAAAGAACACTCCGATTTGTAGGCATAAGCAGCCAAAGGAATTCAAATTTGACGCCACGCTTGAGTTCATTCAGTTTGTCTACTCTTTGAAGAGCTTTAAGAAGAAAATATACATTCCAAAATTCTCGCATTCCAAAAATATTTTGGCCCAAAAAACTGGGAATTCTCACACAAGTATGTTTAATTTTGGCCCAAAAACCTGGGAATTCTCTCACAAGTAACAAAAAATTAATTTTGTGTCAATCTTTGAAATAAACCTTCAAATTGCTTCTAAAAGTGATCGGTATATCAAACCCTAGCCTGTCGGTGGGAAAGCGTGCACCTAACTTGCACATTGTAGAAATTTCCAAGAAAACAATTTTTTCCACATGTCACGACGAGATCGCATTATCTGACAATCTGGATCCGTGAACAGTTTCGTAGCAATCGTATACACAAGCTAAGTAATACGCGTATTGGCCACATTTTTCCTTCACAAATAGAACAATTACGGACTGGAATACGTTGCCTGTGACAGCCATGGAACCCTTCTTCTAGGTGTACAGAGATTTAAAAGATATTAACTAACGATATTTGTAAACTTTATTAATTAGTAAGTTAGAGATATTAAAATAGTTATTTTATTATTAATATTAAGATAATTACAATAAAATGCATTGTTTTATTATATATATATATATATATAATATATATATATATATATATATATATATATATATTTAGAATAGAAGTGTCCTGACATGTTGTGGAGTGCAGTGTATTTATTAGTTAAAATATCTGTGCAGAACATCCATAAAATGAAGAGTGAATGCTATTAGTATTCTTTCTGCTTGTTTTGTTGTTTCATGGTGATGATTTTTGTTGTTCTAACTTTTTAAATATAAATAGTAACATCTGATGTACAATATCAATGTAATACTTTGGAAAAAAGATTATCTTAAAATAATTTAAAAGTACATTGAATTAATATTCCTAATTGTAATATGTAAATTGTAGTGTTCTGCCATCAGGTTGTATAAACCTACCTGCAGAAATAATAATCTATTTAAATCTAATCCTAAGTTTTTGGTAATTTATTAACATCAATAAAAAAGAATATTGATCTTAAATCCAGAATTGAAATTTCATGAAACGGTATGGATAATGTTAGTTTATGAATGAAACATTTTGAGTAGATAATAAAAAACTTGAAGTTTAACCTCGATGATGAATTAAATGCCAACAGCAAGAGACTTTCATCACAAAACAATCACTTATACAGAAACTCTCCATGATCATTTCACAGTTAAAGAAACAAAAGGTTCCGGGGCAGGCACCTTACATGTCACAAACAACTGTATTTTTTATTAAATTTTTAAGCAAAGAAATTTTCCTAGATACAAGGAATGAAAGCTATGTATTGTCTGAATAATATTTCTGTCTATGACAACTTACAGAGCGCCATTGTGCAGTTCTGTCATCTACCATTGTGCGCTCTTGTTACAACTATTTTTCTGTTACTGCGAAAGCCTGTTGTTGTTGTTGTTGTTGTTGTTGTTGTTGTTGTTGTTGTGATCTGATGCAAGAATGACACATGACCAGGTGTCTGGTGCCCAAGTATGTGACAACACTCTACTCCATCCTGAGCTGTCAAGTACATAGAAATATTATTTGGACAATAACACCAATCCACAAATCTGATGTTAACTACAGATCTGCTTCCATTCGAAATGTAATCCCAAAAATGTTGCAATAAATAATAATTAAAAAGACCTCAAAAGATACAATTTTTTGGAAACATTGAAGAACAACATGAATTCATAAATGGTAAATCCAAAATTTTAAGAAATCAAACATCATTAAGTTTTAATCACAGCATATTAGCATACAAAGGCACAGACTTGTATATTCTAAGCATACTTTAGGAAACAAACTGCATTTTTTTCCAAAAAGTTGGCATGAAATTATTT
Source organism: Gryllus bimaculatus (assembly GCA_017312745.1). NCBI lineage: Eukaryota > Metazoa > Arthropoda > Insecta > Orthoptera > Gryllidae > Gryllus > Gryllus bimaculatus. The sequence goes on from BOPP01000173.1 coordinate 1,510,582, forward strand.
CTAATGGCAATGAGTTGAAAAGAGACCTGTTAATTATAATATTTACAAATACTTGGCAATTAAAAACTAAACTGTTATGTTAAACTGTCTCGTTTAGAGAAACAGCATTTATTACTTCATACTAACGGTAATGGGTCAGGTATCAATAATATAAGATACAATGTTAAATACCTTAGTTTTATGTTGTTTACTTAGATTTCTCAGAGCTTCTTTGGGTTGAGTGACTGAAGAAAAATCTCTTTCATCGGCAGGTCCAAACTTTGGTTTGGCCTTTTTCTTCTGACAGTCTTCCACACGAGACTGGAAATCTTCTGGGGAGGTCCTGCATGAAAATATTGGTGAAATTGCTTGAGTATCAATCTACCATAATGAAATACATGTTTCCACATATGCCAACACTAGTCTTTAATTATGCAGTAATTACAACATACAAAATAAAAAACAGTAGCTTAACAACTATCAGCACTACTGACAATTCTGAAACCAGAAAGAAATGTAATTGAACTAAAATGAGTTCCTTGACATAGCGACCCATTTCCTGCATGAATTGCAGTCAAGGCCCTGCATTTAGTCAGCATTCCTGAGTGAGGTGAAAACATAATTTGTCTATATTGGGCATTTTTTGTACAAAATTGTAAAATTGAACTTTGCTAAAATGAAATTTGTATTTTCACTTAACAATTTATATTTTCACTTCATAAAAAGATTAAGCATAAATCAAAAACAGCATGCATCAACAGGAAATTCACCAACAAAATATCGATATTACGAGAATTATATTGTGTATAGCTACTTTAATTAAGAAAATGTTCAACCATAATTTGGAAAAATGTGGGTGGGTCGTGAGAAACAATAATGGGGGCCACTATTATCGTTTATTTCCTTTGGGGCCACCAAGTCTCCAGTTACAGCCTGATTGGAATTAGGAAAAATATAACTTAAAACAGGGAAATGGATTTTGATAGTTTACATTTAGAGGATTGAACAATGAGAAATAAAGTAGCACATAATCTTACTGTCAGAACATTCATGTAATAAAAACATGTCCAAATCAATCAAGGTCAACAAATTATAGTTTACAGCCATGCAAACTTTTTTTTTATTATCTGAATTGAAACTGTAACAGAAGGTAAACATACGAAGTACAATATTAATATAAATTAAAAAGGAAAGATATACTAATAAAATTTTGTATTTTGGGACGGGTGATTTTTATTAACACAATTTTCTAATTATTTAAGTTCATAAATTCTATACTTTGTACATACATATTTTTCGAAATAATTCGGGAGGGGTGGGGGAAATTAGCATTACTAAAAAGGTCTAATTCTTTCAATAATCATAATGGAATGACAACTGGAACATTAGTATTATGTCTGCAAAGCAGCTTATGGAGAAAGAACTAAGAGAAAAAATTACACTTACTTCTGTAGGTCGTGAATCTTTTTCGCATATTTCTCATAGTATGGATTTTTAACCAATTCTTCTTCGAAATTCTTCTGGGGAGTTGACATTGTTCTGATCGCAACAACCGGCCGAAGAAAGTTAGTGTAACAGAGATCTTCAGGGACACAAGCACGTGAAATAATCCACCATAACCTCATTCGCCCGAAATTCATTTTCATTTAATTTTTTTAATATGCATTTGAAATGTTTGTTATACTTCTACAGTTACAAAAAATGCATGGCAATGTACACAGCAGCTCAAATCGTGAAAGAATATCTGAACAATTTTGGCTGTTAGAAACGTAGGTAGCGTAGACAAAAAAACATTCAACGAAGCCAAAATTAATGTGATTGGCAGCTTGTATCAGTAAGGATACATTGAACAAACAAGGACTTTTGCACAAGAAAATCACGTTCGTTCATATCCTTCAAATCTATTCATAGCTGCGTCCACACCGGACGGCATTTTCATTATGTCAATAACATTATTTCATCATGAGCATTAATCCGTGAATGAGTGTTTTCAACATACCCAATAAGAGGTTGTAGAATTCATACTACTACATGTAACGCACAACTTCATTGGTTGTCAGAAGATTTGAAGCATGAAACTGTAATCTTACGACTTCATGGATACAAGGTTTACGAAGTAATTTCGTACCAAACAAAAAACAAACTCCATGGACGGAAGCGTGCTTGATGTATTTTCGAAATTTTACGTTTTTCAGTGGATTTCATTATTATCTTGCATTGTGCACGTAGCAACGTGATGAATATAATAAAGCAGAATTGAGAATTTTGTCATTTTTACATTGACATTGATGTACAGTAAGTATATTTTGATTTTATAGTTAGTTGCGTGCCGAAGGTCAAGGATTAACTCAGTCGTATTCAAGGACAAACGGATGCGAGCGAAGACGTGAAGGTTGGCAATATTTCAAAAGACACATAAACAATGTAGTATGCTGAACTTCTTAACACCCAGGACTCTCCAATAACTACAATGAATGAAATTGTACCTATGTGATATTACACAATTTCAAGTTTCACATGACTGTCTTGTGACGATGACTTCCTAATGTCAAAAATGGGTTGTGTTCGAGGGGTTTCCCTGCCGATTACGATGACATGAGCGATCTTCAGGAAGTAAAATGAAAAATCATGTCCTTCCAGTTGTTTCTGTGTGGTGAGTGTGAAACGAACGTGAAATACATTTGATGTCACTGAAAATTCGAACAGGCCTTAAGACGAGTTGGTGTTAAAGACAGTTAGCAAATTGTTTTCTTCATCGTTTACCATTGTCAGATGGTCCTGTTGTATGGTTCAGGGCTACCGAAAATTGTACCTGCACTTTATTCTCTCGAATTTCACTTACGGAAAGATACAGATAACTGGTTTTTGCAGGGGGTATGAAGTAGTTGCCTTTGTATTACCTATCTATATTTTTAGTTTCATATTCACAATGTCACTTGCTTAATAGTATGAATGTCATAGATTTATTTTCACAATGCAGTTATTTTTTTAAAGATACTTTTTAAAAATGCAGATCATTTTTTTAAAGATACTTTTTACTACTTTAAGATTAAAGTTACTTTTTTAAAGATAATAAAGCATTCCTTACTATTTTGCTTTCCTGTCATTTCATTCTGTCCATATTTTAAAGAATTCCACGTGTGATGGAAGTGTCAATAAAATTTTTAATGTAACTTTTGTATTACATATTTAATTGCATGTTAACTCTCAGCTTTTAGAAGAGGCAGTTGAATGTTTATTAACCTATTTGTGACCACTGGATGTTTCTTATTACGGACCAAACATAGGACACACAAGACCAAATGTGCCTGTGAGAATTTATACATTGTTTTCAGATTATTTATGTATAGTCCTAAATATTCATACACACCACACATTTCTTATTTATTCAGGATTCAACTATACCTTCACCCTCGTTAATTGAATATTAATGAGAAGAAACGGGGTCATCACATGCATGCCCCTGTTCACTTCATCCATAATGGAATGCTACAGCTGGGGGGGGGATTGTACCAGAAGCTGAAATCGCAATACTTTTTACAGAGAAATATAAAATATATAACTAGAGCCCGGACATTCAGGCTTTTTTTTATTTTACCTAAAACATGTAAAAATTAAAAACATTTTTATAAGGAATTATCATAAAAAATTAGTTATTAAAATGATTTACATTTCTATTCTAACTAAAATTTACATTAGTACTTCACATGTAAGGAATCAATATTTTCTTGGTAATCTACATTCCGTGTGACCGTACAGTATTATGGCTACAAATTTATTTTATTTGTGATGCTCTTTCTTTGAAATGATTTTTGTGGACTCCCTTTTGAATTTTGAACTGCCAATACTTAAAACAGAATTATATTTTTCTTCGCATTTGTGAAATTGCCAGCACCGAAAACAGTATATCAGCTGTCCTCAAAAGGGATCGGAGATCATACTCAAAAGTTAATCAGGATTCCTTGTGAGAAATGAATGTTGGTTGGCATCAATGATAAAATTGAAACTCTTGATGTGTATCCTCTTTCTTTTTTATTTAGACTTTTAACAATGCCTCTGCGTCCACAGAAAGACAAAATATGACTTCACCTTTGTCTTGTCCAGGCTTGCGGGTATATAACCAGCTTGATTAAGATCAATAAGGGGAGAAGAAAAGCAAAAAATAATGTAAAAGGCAGAAATATGTACAAATAAGACAAAATGGCAAAAATAGGCATCAGAAGCTAAAATAGGCAAAATGAAAATTACTTAAACAAAACCAAAAGCACAATCAAGTAATTCCTTTTGTCAAAAATCATGAAATAATAACAATAACAAAAAGGCAGTTTGCCAAACGTCTGGGCTTTATATATTACACTAAAATTATTTGCTTTTAGTAGTAAAGGAAATAACATTTCATGGTTGTTTTCTACCATTTCATTTCTAAAATACAATGTATGTAATAATGTCATTTTACTAATAGTAGTAGAAATAATAATAATATTCATTGAGCTATATATAATTAAAATCTAGGGTGATGAGTAAGGTTTGTGGTTATAATGCTCCATTACTATAAGAAATTATGATGTAGTCGGATTAAAATTAGTTGGTGATTGACAGTTGTGCTTTTGAAGCTGTTGGTTCATTCAGTACGAGTATGCGATTTGTTTACTTTTATAAGTGTTTATTTTTGGGTCCTGGGAACAAATGCTGATTGATAAGCAACCTGTCAACTCTGCTCCTTTCCACTCACAACTGTCAATCACCAACTTCTTTTAATTGGACCATAGTAACTATTAAATATGATTTAACGATATTAGTATTGACAATATCTAATGCATTTAACAATCCAAGAAGTGGAAATAAAATTTTGGGTGGACATTCCTTATCTTTAGAGAAATTCATTTAAGAAGGGACCATATTGACAGATACCACTTGGCTACTGGCAAGAAATCTGCAAATTATGCCCATGTGCTTAATTTATAAATGTGTTTGTTTGTACATGGCTCACTAGTAGATGGCTTCGACACAACCTCTTGCAATACCATTGCCCAAAATGATGTTCATTTGTTTTCCGTTCTGTGAAATTGGTCTTATAGTAACTTTCTTATACACTAGTCCTACTACAATTTGTCACTGACCAGTTTTTGTTTGCTTGAGACAGCTCAAATAGTAAACACGAAACAAAGTCAAATGCAAATGTGACGAGAAGGTTTTTTAAATTTTTTTTAAGGCAAGTCATTGAGTTTGCACTATGTATGAAGCATTGTGTTTGTTGAAGAAAACGTGGAATGTTGTCCAGATCTGAGAATATATTTTTCATTTGCCTAGTGTTTATAAAAGTTTCAGAGGGTGTAGTTTCGTATAAAAATATGGAATTGATGATTCATGTTATATTTGCATTTAGTTGCTGTGTCTTGTTGATTAGAGAGTGTTGAGAGAAATTTTTCACCAGTTTGTGAAAAGTGTCCATTAAATATGTCAGCCATTGCTTGTGGGTCTTGTAAAGATTTGTTTTTATAGTCAAGTTCTACAAAATGAATCTAATAATAATGTCCTACATAGCTTTTGTTTTTTCATTTGTCATAATTTTTGCTTTTGTGATTACTGTTTTGAGGATTGAATTATATGTTTTGTAATATGTAATAATGTTGTAGCTAAATTTGTTATGTGCTAGTATTTTGGACTTGTTGGGTTTCTTTCACATGACACTTTGATGCCTGTGGTTATTCATGATTTGTTTTTTTGTTTCCTTTGTTGACTTTTTTGTAGAAAAGTGGCATTGAAATGTCTTAAAATTATATTTATGAATGAGTTCAACGTATTGTTTGCATTGGTTGCCTTATTTACTTCATCTCAGTGTAAGTTGTGGAATTTTATTGTTTTCTTGGGAATAGTTATGGGTTTCTTGGTAAATTGTTTTATCATTTTGTTGTTAATTTTATATATATTATTATAACTATGGTTATTTGCTTCTGTTATTAATTGATCTGTTACAGAGCTACTGTTTTTGAATACTCTGGTTGGTGTATTTAATGGTTGTTTGTAGATTGTACAGTTTTAGTAGGTGTTTGAGTAGATTTTCATTAGTTGATTTTGTGAGGCAATTTATGTTAAACTGCATAAAATAATTTTATACTGTCTACATCTTGTAAGTTTAGTTAGAATGACTTGAATATTCTTAAAAATATTTTCAAATTTCTTCTTAGGCTTTGTTTGTTATATGCCTAAGACCCATATTATCAAACATTGTCCAAAAATACTTAACATATTTCAACAATAAGATTTAAGTAAGGTATTGTTTGTTGCAAATTCTTCAAAAAAGTGTTATCACGTAGTTACCTCATGATATCATGACGCTGTTTCAACATAGTATCATTTGAAATCACATTGCCATGATTAAATTTTAATGTAATGTTTCATTCCAGTTCTTTGTGCATTTGATATGCTTTGGTTATTAACTTCTAGCTGGTTTGTTTTTCAGGCAATTATATGTGTGGTCCAAAGAAGATAATCCGAAGGAAATTATAGCACTTTATGTAAGATTATTTCAAAAATGTTTTTGCCTACAAGTTATTTGTAAATAAATAGTAACCTAGTGTGACATATTCCAGGGTCTATGCTATTTGACAAAATAGTTTTTCTGACCATGCATTCCTTGAAGAACATGTTTTTGTTCATGATGGCGATGACATTTATTGTTTTGTATTTTGTGTGGTCATCTCAAGGAAGAGAAGTTCGGGGCAAATCAGAACCCCCAGAAAAATTCTTTTTGTGTCATTTTTCGTATGAGGTAATTTTAATGTTTTCAGTTAGGAATAAATAAAATTTAATTTTGTTTCTCTAATATTTTAATTGTATTTAAATGGTTTTCATCATAGGATATGAGAAACACAGTACAATCTGATAGCCTTCCTACTATTTATTTTATAACTCCTACATATCCTAGAAGAGAACAAGCTGCAGAATTGACTCGGCTAGGTCAAACACTGATGCATGTTCCAAATTTGCATTGGATTGTTGCTGATGATAATCAGGCTTGCAATGATATGGTTACAAAGCTGCTGAAAAAATTTGGTAAGTTAATAAACATTTAATTTTAATTTATTTTTTATTACACATGCACTTTGCTTCTAGCTAGCTTCTTAGCTACTAGCCATCAGAACAATGCATTAAGAGCGTGTCCATAGCAATGGATGTTAAAATGCCCAAGAGTCCATTTAGCAGACTCGTGTTTAGATTTTACCAGTGGTCATAAATCTTTGGATAAATGTCTTCTTTGTCCCCCCTTGTCGTTTTGTTCAGACCGTCCTTGGCTCATTTTGTCCCTTTCTTCCCCTTTTTTAATTTTGTCCCTCTTGTTCCTTCCTTGCTCTGCGATTGACCCTGCACCTAAACCCTTCTTACGGTACAGAGTTATGACAATTCTTAAGTTATGAAATTGTTAAATGTTTATTTTGAATAACTAGAAATAACAAAAAACATTATATGTAACTCGTCCTCTATGAGTCTTTAAGCCGGAAGGTTAATTATTCAGATTCACTATAGCTCTGCCTGTTAGTTAACCCTTAAAGACTAATTTAGAGGACTTGTTAAATAAATAACTATTATAAGATGATTTGGTACTAAACTTGAGTTTGATATTTTTTGTTGTTTGTATCTTTTTAAATGTCTGTTTGCTTTAGCTTCTAATCTTGTCTTCACTTTGTGTATTTCATATGCTATTTGTAGAGCAACATTTTTTACTTATTATATTTTGATGTAACTCTTCTGCTGTATTCTTTTTTATTTCTTTTGTGCAACCGAGTGATGGGCAATCTGTGGTGCAGCAGTCAGATAGATAATCTTCCCCCGCTTAAGCTGAGGTCTGATACTCATCTGTTCTAAGTGGAATTTGTGGCAGTTTTCCTCAGGGTTTTCACATTTTCTCTGCTTCTCTTCCATCTTCATACTTATTACTCATTATAATAATCATCCCCAATCGATCAGTTTAATTTTAATTATTTATTTTAAAGTGTATACTTGTATAAATGTTTTCAGTTTAAATGTAAGTTCATTCAGTTTTTTTTTAATAAGCAGTATGTTATACACTCTCATTTTACAGTTATATTTATGTTCTGTCTTATGTTGCTTTATTGTTTTAAAGGGATACCTTTTACACATATTGCCAGTCCCATGCCAGAAATATACCGGAAAGCGGAAACAATTCCTCGTGGAGTAGCGAATAGAAGAGCAGCATTAAATTGGATTCGCAAAAATGTGAAATCAGGTGTTTTTTACTTTGGGGATGATGATAACACATTTGATTTGGAACTCTTTGATGAAATTCGTGATACCAAAAAAGTATCAATGTTTCCTGTAGGTTTAATTGGTGATTATGCCGTAAGCTCTCCTGTTCTCAAAGAGGTATGTTTATCTTTCAGATTATTCTTTTAAGTATAGAATATTCAAAGTCCTGAGCCAAAAGTTGACCATATTTTGCTTCTCATGAGTTTCTTGAATATTTGTAGTCATTGTTGAACATTGGAAGTCCAGGAATTCTAGGGTGTCTCAAGTTTCTTTTTTAACTTCCGTGACTTCATGGAGCTTAGTGAAGCAATTTGGCTAATGGTGCAGGCTTATTGGCTTTTCGCCTCTTAAACTTTTGTTATTTCTTTTGGTTCATCCCAAAAAAATAATTTATTGTCATTTGTGAAAATTATTTTAGAGAATTTGAATTAGGAGCTGATGCTTGTTATTAATTGATTTCTTAATGTTTCAAACTTTTGATGTCAGTTATTTTTATAGTTGCATTACAACCAATAACAAGATTGCATTCCATATTTCAGGGTAAAATCATTGGGTTTTTTGATTCATGGCCTTCTAAAAGAAAATTTCCTGTTGATATGGCAGGCTTTGCAGTAAACATTGAATTATTATTAAGTCACCCTAATGCTTCCATGCCCTATAAGGCTGGCTATGAGGAAGATCAGTTCTTGAGAAGTCTGGGATTAACAATAGGTGATATTGAGCCTAAAGGAAAATCATGTACTCAGGTAAAAACTACTACTCTGTCAATTTAACTGCCTCTTTTGAGAAAACTTTAAAAACTGATTTTTCTGGCAATACATTTCAATACATCACATTTGACTTAATGAGAGGATGTGGAGGAATGGAGTTGAAGTACAATCAATGTGCATCATTTATCTACTGTTCATTACTGTAAATTTTGACTTTATCACCAACTGCGTACTTGCATAATACAGAAAAAATATTGTAATACTGCAGAGGAAAGTGGCCCATTTTCATCAGAAAGACTCGATGGAGCCCTGATATAAAAAAAGTGGATAAATCATGTTCCTACATGTAATAAATTACTACCTCTAACTCGTGTTGTCAGAATCCGCATCTTTCCTAGATACCAAAAAATTAGATTACAGCAAAAAGTGTTTGGCCGTCTGCCTGCCTGCTCATGGTCAACACTATCACCTAAACTGTACAAATAGTTTCCTCCAAAATGGATATTCCCCAGTGGTTCTAGTCATTAACTCAAAGCCTTGAATTTAAAACTTGATGTAATTTGCATCAAACCTTAACATTTTCAAAATTTTTTAAAACATGGCTACAAAGTCTTGGAGTATTTTTTTCTTCTTCTGGGGTAGAGCAGAGTACGCTTAAGAAAATGGTGCAAGTCTCATTTTTATGGAATTTTCAAAATTTGCAAAAGTCCAAAAAAGTTTTTTCGGTCTTCCTAACTACATTGGAATATAGAGATATTTTTCCTTAATAAAATGTGATTTACAAAGACATCTTTAAATAAGGTCATGTAATTTTTTTCAGAAGTTAGTAGTTTTTGCGTAATTTTGTGTGAAATATAGACAATTTTTTAACAATTATTTCCTCATTAAATGGTCTCAAATTTTATCTTAAAATTTTTTTGTCAAATAGAACAAAATATGCTTTTAAAAATGGCGCAGTCCCATTTTCAGTTAACTGTATTTTTGAAAAAAAAAACATTTCATAACTACAATATTGATTCTAGAGATTTTTTCATTAATGAAATCTATTTTAAGAAATTAATTTTTTAACTATTTTTGCAAATATTTTGCTTGATGGTGATTAAAACAATAAAAAAGGTTGTTTTTTTTCTTAAATCACCTCAAAATGTATTCTTTAATTTTTTCCCAAGTGTAGCAAAGTATGCTTATAAAAATGACACAGGTGCAGCTTTTGTTGAACTCTCCAAATGCTTGAAAATTGCAAATGTTACAAATAATGTAGAAAGTATTTGCCGTTGCTCTAGCACCACTAGTTTAGTTATGTAAATGTTTCAAAACTCTTTTAAAGAAAATTTACCTTTTTTGTTTTATTTTTTATTTTACTTTGGATGACACTATAACGAAGTGTTATATACAGAATAGCTATTGACAAATGTAGGTTCAGAAATGCATTATGAGGTTTTGTTTACATTTTTAATACAGATCCTTGTCTGGCACACACAAACGACTAAGAAGCCTGTTCCTGTGCTAAAGTTCCGTACTCGTCCTGACAACAGTCTTCGAGAATTATACGAGGAATTACACTTTTTAGGAATGGCTGATTACAGTAGGAGTAAAGGTAAAATTTGTCACTCCTATAATCATGTTGATAGTAAATTATCTTCTGGAAATAGCAAGGTGTTTTAATCAAATTCATTGCTCTTCAATTTCTTGCTTTTAGGGGTCATAAGTTATGTGACAAAAGATGGTGTCACTCACAGGCTGTGAAAAACCAGTTCTTCTACTGAAAAATTAAGCAATAATGTCTTCAGAGGAAATGAAAGCACCATTGCAGCACGAGGTAGTTACCAAGTCTGTTGCTGATATTTAGTTTGTGTGTCTGTGGCAGGTGAAATTTCTCAGGAAAGAATGTGTGCATTATTTATGGATTATAAAAGAATATTATTTTAAAGAGAGCACTTGAAATATTTTGATTTTGTTGCATCTTGTAATTTGTGATTGCACTCTATGGCTCGAGGTCAAATATGTTGTAATGTTGCAAAGAATTACATACTTGAAAAATAATGGGTGGAAAACAGTGAGCCAAAGCACTGCTTCTTACAAGGAAGGAACAAGATATGCAAGAGGAATAATCGGCATGTACTGATTTCAGCAGCTATGATCCTGTAGTTTGGCAAGTGAGAAAAAGGATGTCTGGGCAGTTCTTGTCCCCTCTTGCCCTACAAGAGGGCTACCCCATGTCTAGCAGCTACATTGCTCTTCCTTGCAAAAGCAAAGCTATCACATCATGCAATTGGATGCTGTAGATCACAACTTCTCACAATGTTTTCCTTTCTGTTGACTGTGATCCTAGCAATGACGTAAGTTCTGATGAGACTCATTTTAATTGAGTGCTTGGAGGGGACAAGAGTTGCTAGTGAGAGAAAGCCCTTTTTCTTTTCTTTAGTTGATGCCTGTAATGAAAAAAATAGAAGATATAATACAGTTTATACATAGGGGAATATAACAATGAATTTATTCAGGTTACATTCATCATATGTGTGTAGATGCATTACATATTTTGTGGAGTAATGTGTGTCCCAAAAGTCAAACATCCCAACTACTTATGTATATTAGAAGGAATATTTGAGTAGAAATAAACATCTTATTGGCTAAAAAATGTATGCTTGGAGAAGTTGGGACCCTTGCATGGTTTTCGCAATAATAATAATAATAATAATAATAATAATAATGCAAAGGTGTCAGTAGTGGGATGTTATTTGGGGGATTCAGCTTGATTGTTTTATAAGGGGTAGATTACACTGGGAATATTTCAATTCCAAAATCAACACTACATATAGTTTACTTTCAAATTTTATCACAATTTGATTTGCTTGTATAAAAAAAAAAAATGTTACTCATCTGCCTGTCTAAATTTTGGCTAATAAGCATGTAAATTTGAATGCAAATATTTATTGTACTCTTATACATTTTAACTGAGTATTTTAATGTTTGTGAAGTATGAAGCAATTGTTACAGTAGTTTAACATTCCTGAGAATGCAGTCGTTTATTTGACAGTCATGTTCGCTCATGGCATTTGCTTCCCATTAGACTGTTTCTGTAAGAGATTAAATAAACTAGTGATATCAATCTGCACCAATGTGGTGCATCACTATAACGTGCCTGGGAAACATAGCTTCCGGAAATCTTAAAACAATCTAGAATTAAGTAATGGCATATTGCTTTAATATAAATAAATATCCAAGTATGGTTATGTAATGCACAGTATTTTAAGTTATGTACCAAATCTTTGTGTCATGTTTAATTCTTACATTTTGTAAATTAAAAAACAGATGTTTCAATGAAATGGTGCTATGTGATGAAAGAAGTTCACTAACTGGTTTTGCGCAAATGTAAAAGATATTTCATGACTTTTATTCAGTATTAAAAATGTTTAATTTAGGAGTTCAAAATTTAACAATATATCAAAGAACATTTTAGACCATGATAAATATCATTAAGCCTTTGTAAAGTCACTGAAGTGAGTTGGTGAAATTTCTCAGGCTTTTTTCATCTTGCATAATTACCATTTAAACAGTTTTTAATGTTCATCATGGTCCTTCTGTCCAACATTTTAGAATGCAACAAATGCTATTAATTTTAAAGTATACTCTAGGTTGTGCATAGTTCATATCAGAGTGTGAAAAGATTTTTAGAAATGTGATGTCAAATGTATGTTTGATAAGTTCAGTTGGAAGTCATGATCTGAAAGAGAACAACATGGTGCTTGGTGTGTTAAGAAAATCTCAGGGGAACTATGCAAAATATTTTTTATTTGCATTGGACCCAATATATTTTATTTTGTTCTAATTTTTGTTATAGATACCTTTATAATTTTGATAGAGCTCAAGGAGTAATAACAATTTTGTCTCTTTATGATATTGTGAAAGCCAGGTACTCCAGCATGGCTTTTGAACTTGTAGGAAACCTAAAGAATTTGTGCTGTTGTTTTGTACAAAATATTAATATTACAAAGGAATTACTTTGCCTTGTAACTGTACATAGTTCCTCACAAACTATTCTAGCAATTTAATACATGATACAGGTTGTGTGAAATATAGGTGAAGTATATTAATACTTTTTCTACAATCGTTGAACAGTACAACCATGTACAGTTTATTTCATCTTAAAAGGCATGAATGCTGATTTGTATTTGTGAATACATCCAAACAATATTTGTTTGGAAATATTGCTTGGGTTAGTTTATTTATACAATTGTGTGGTTATGAATATGTGCAAATTAATTTATTGCAAGTTGTCTGTTTCTAATGAGGTAAATCATTTTGAGTATGTTTGTAATATACAAAGTTTGAATAAAACAGTTTCCCATTAAATGTGTTATGTTGCTAACATTTTTGTCACAATAGATTGTGTGGAGTATGCAAAGGAAATAACATCCAAGTCAAAAGAGGATATGGAGGAGCTTGTACTGCAGGCCTCATGATATGTCTGGCTAGGTTACACTACATATAACAATATTTAACATTGCAATTAATTGATGACAGGGTACTTTATCATAGACTGATAAAACTATGTAAAAATAAAACGAGAAAATTTACGATTTGCAGTTTTATTCACATTTAAGACTTTTCCCCTCCCCCCATAGTTTTGCATTTCCTTGATTGCCTCAACTTTCATAAAAATTAAAATTGAAACATTTGCACAAAGGGGGTAAATTTAAATTTCCTTTAAATACACTACACTAGAAAAGTCTTATGTCAACATAATCACACGAGGTATATGGATGCAATATATTTCACACAAATATAGTGATGCTGTGTGCATGGACTTAACTATCTTCAGAGAAAAAATCATAATACAATTTGTAATTCATTAGTTACTAGGCCTTTGAATACGTCACTAGGACCAGAAACAACTTCAATATATTGACATTTTCTTTTCATCAAGTATAAATTTTTTTGTAGAAAAATTGTGGATTGTATTTACAGCTTATAATCAGTGGGGATGTATCATTTTCAAGATAAATTTATCATTCTTTCTGTATTTTGGTTGTTTGTCAAACAACTGGGATAATCTCATAAAGTAATTAAACTAATAAATCTTTTGCTCTGTAGAATACTGAAAATTTCTAACGACTTATTCAATATCTTAAAATGCTATACATAAGCATCTAAATATTAAATACATTAGTCCATATTCTGTGAGCCATTAAACGATTTCTCAGTAATAGAGCAAAATTCTTGCTAGATATAATCAGTGTTTTTACATTATATATCACTGTGAAAAGCCTATCCAGGAATCAAAACATCAAAACTTGAAACAATAGTAGTTATTTGTAGTCAATTTTTTTGGATAAAACTTTGTACCTTGTAACCCAAAGGAAATGACTCAGTCAAGGAACATTTTATGAGAAAATCTTGAATATCACTTTGTGCATTGGCATTGTGAAAGATAAAAGCAGAACAAAAGACAATTAGCCTTCCTCCCCACCCCCGCCCACACACACAATTGACAACTATCAAAAGTAAGAAGTTCATTCCTTATCATACCAAGAAATAAAATTCAATGAATGCTAGTTAATAAATCTCATTCTTGGAATTTGCCATGATTCACTTGCAGCAAATAAAGCCATTTCATTTTAAACAGGATATTAAGATGAAAATTAATGGTTACTCACAGGGCTTAATTTCTGGAGGAACAGTGTTCTGGTACCTCAGGAATAATAATTATTAAATTATATAATAAGTATAACTATTTCTATTAAATTAATAATTAATTTAGGGTGCGTTCCAAGACCTAAAGTTTTATAAATCAAGCACTGGTTAATTTTGAATCTGAAAATTAAGAACTCTCACTGTAATTCACACATGGAAATCATGGGGTCCCTTATTTGCCAAATATGACCAGATCATCAGATAGAAATTCAGAATTGGAATTCTGGTGAGAATCTGCGGAGGGAAATTTTAAATAGGCGAATGTACTTAAGCATTTCAAACTTGATTTTAATGTAGCAACAACAGCTCTAATTATTTCATTTACTTATTTGTTTGTCACTGGTATACGGGTTAGTGTAAGGTTTGCAGAATATAAGAAAACATGCACAGAACACACTTGTCATAGTACATCACATTGTTTTTAACTGTTTTTGACATTAAATAAATTAATAAAAAATACTTCTTAAAATAATTCACGTGAAGTAAATTTAATTTCTTGGTGGTCCCAAATAAGGTGAGTGGTACTTCTATGTGATAGCACAATGGAATTTTAAGATTGTATTTTCATTAATATAATATAAAATATTTTGGTAATGAAGAATATTATAGAATGTACCTCTGATATAATTTACTGAAATACAACACTACAGTAACATTCATATAGATCAATATATTGAGAGTATATGTTTTGATTCCTAGGTATTGGGATATGAATAATAATTAAAACTTCTTTCACACTTTCTGTAGTTTATTCCATGTTGTTTGTTACTGGTATATCATTGATGAGTAAATAGCACTGTATTGTAATTTTGGTTTTTTGGATGGATAAATTTTATTTTTTAATTATCTTTGTTTCATTATTTATATTATTAATTATCAATATTTCATTGTTTATAAATATTATATATTAATAATTATTCATTCTCTTAAACAAGAACTTTTATCATTTTAATTTCTTTAATACATTTTTGACTTGCTTTTCCCAATTTTTCAAGTTGTAACTTAAGTGTTGAATTTCTCCGACATAGTTTTTAAAGATTGATTGATTTCTAGTGATTCCAGTTGCATCAACTGTTACGGTCATGAGTCCCATAAGCGTAGTGCGTTGTTTTTTTCCCCCCTCGTGACGTGAGGTGACTGAAGTTGCCCCGCTTGATGGAGAGATCCGGCACCAACCTACTGGCAGCTAGTGGGGTTTTCCTCAACCAGGTACCTCCCAAGTGGAGCACTGCTCCAGCTGGGACAAGCTATAAGCTCCCAACCGGTCTTCTGGTATTTGTGATAGTGTAGTGCATGTGTGTGTAATATCTAAGTTAGGGCAAGGAATGGGAAGGAAAGATCACACATGATCTGTGTCCCATTTGGTAGGTTACTTCTCCAGCATTTGCCTGGTGTTCATTGGAGAAACCATGGAAAACTGATCAGACCAGCCGGATTCTAGAATTCTCCTCCAGACAGCAACAGTACTCGACTTAGCTATCTGGGTAGTGTCAAAATTCCTGCCACCATTGATACTCAAACCCCAGGACTTCTCAGTCAAAGGCACAGTAGTGCAGTGACATCAGTTGATGCCCTGTGCCACCTCTCCCACTTTTTTAAAAAGAAATTGTGTAGATCTGCATGTAATTTTCCAGTTCTTTTGTAATTCTATAACTGCTTGGTTAGCCAACTACCAGTTCTACAAACCAATAATTGGTTTAGTTTCTGTCATTTACTTAGGGGTATTTATTTTGAACAAAATTTGGTAACTCAATTAAAGGAAATAACCCTCTAAAGAAATCTTAAGATAGTCCATTGATTTTATGCTTTGAGATTTTCCTGTAAACATATTTTTAATCAATTTGTATGAATCTCATCCCATGCATATTACATTTTGATGTGAACGACACTAATGAAACTTGACTGAAAATAGATAGATGGCATGATGCTTGGGACATTTAAAAGAAACTTTCTTTTATTTGTCTATCAATAGAAAAATATCAACTATAAGACATGGTTAAGCAAGAACGGGATTATTTTACTAAACTGAATATTCAATTACAAGGACGATACAAATTTAATGAGGACAACGTACAGTCATTCAATAATTGAATTGTATTCTATGTCAAATGTTCTCATTCAATTTGCACATATGCATTATCAGTGAAGCGATAGACCAAATGTTCTGTTCCTTACGTTACTATACAACTTTTAATTAAAAATTATTTATTCACTTAACATTTTTTTGAAAACTATATACAAAATTCACTGAAATATATAGTTGTTGGAAAACAATGTTTCAGAATTACTGTAATGTGGTGCTTACATCTCTTAAAGTGTTATGAAAAAATGTGTTCATTTTCTGTTTCTCATTATGCACAAAGCAGAGAATTTCAAGTTTTTATTTTTGTCAGAAAATATTAAGTCAGTTATGACTTAATATTGTTAATTATTTATAATCCATGAATATTTTGTTTTGTAATCAGTGAATCAGTGATTTTTAAAAGTCCACTTTTTCCATAAAAAGAGTTGAATTATATATTTTCTTTGTTATTTTTCAAACAACAGATCAGTTGAAAATGAAACTTGTCCACCATAAAGCGTGTTCTATTGCCAGCTGAAAATTCTAATGATTAGGAAAGAGAAACAAGTTTCTCTTATACACTCCCGGAGGGCACCTGAATTCATTGCATGATTAATAATAAATTACTAGTAGTGTGAGAGTTGATAATATTGAACACAGAACTAGTATTATCAGCTAGGAAAAGCCTAAATGCTTTCACAGCAACAGTATTAACACGGAGGACATCATAGACTTCAAAAGCTGCTGGTCAAACTATCAAACTATTTTAAGAAGATAATCTAATCTCTTGCTCATCTTAGCAGCCCTCATCGAATGTCTGATGAGACACTTTCCAAGTATAAGCACTAACATATGATAGAGAACATTTTGGTTACCTCATGGCATGCGAGTATACTGACGGCTTATCCACTACTCATTCATATTGGCAAAAGGGAATGCTTATCCAGATTTGCCTTTCAAGAAAGTTTATGGCTCAGCTGTTCTTCTAATTAATAGAAAAAAAAAAATAACCAACATTCAAAAAATAGTAGAATATATCCCACATGAATATCTCCTTTTCAACCAGAAAGTTTTGATATAGCCACAGACTTAAGAGGAAATTGATGATGAGTAAATGCTAATATTATTTATTTAATAAGAATGTTTTTCATGCCCATGTAGCACAATAAGTTAATTCACCTGATAATAAATTTATTCTATAAATATATTGTTTATAAGTCCAAAAATACAGAATTAAAAAAAAAAAAATCATAATTATTTTAAAAAGGAAATATGACCAGGATATAAAAACAGTTCTCTACATCATAGAAATGCAAATCTGAAGTTACTGAGTACCCCAAGCAATCAATAATCACTAGTTCTACACTTTCGCAAAGAACACAATTATCCCAATGCCAACTGCAGATGATGTTTTTTTTTTTTTTTTCTCAAAATTATGGAACAAGAACTTATTTCCCTTTTCAAATCACCAATGCAATTGCAAGAACAGTCAAGATGATATATCTTTTTGCATATACCAGATGCCCCCAGAAAGAACTGGTTTAAGGAAGGCAAATACAAAGCCTGTGGTTTCAAGTACAATTCTGGAGTGAAAAGAATATGGAGAGATATTAAATGAAATGTTGAAAATTTAATCTCTTTTGTTGGCTGGAATTTGTGAAGCAAGTACACGCGCACACACACACACACGCACAAAAAAAAGGAAACTAATATATTGGTATATATCACACAGTTGTTCAAGACAATAATTTAGTAGTATTCTAGTGCAGTATTCTAGATTGGAAAGCAACTTTTTGTTATTACCTGAACAACATGACCAGATACGAACAATCTAATGTGAACTGCAGTTCAGATCAGGAGAAAACAAAGTCCATGCTTTCACTCCTTAATAATTCACACACTTCATGGAAGAGAGACTAATCAAGACCTAGACCCAAGCAACACACTGTACCATGAGCTTTTATAAAATAATATAATTCAAACAAATAGTAACATGAGCAGCATACACTGCAAAGGGAGGTTTAAAATGGTAACAAGCATGCTCTTCACATTCTGCTCATGCACAATACTAGTGCCACAATTCTAAAATCACATTTCTGACCTCTGACTGGAATGTTTTCTATCAAAATGTAAGTCAAAACAGAGGTAACATGGGGGAATTTAGTTTAACATGTGACTAAAAACAACGTTCAGGATTGGAGTGTATTATAATTCATAAATTTTTCTAAGAACAGAAGCTGAAGCATTTCATGTCAATGAATCTTAAATAAGTATTCTTTATTCACAGATGAAATATGCTGAAAGAAGTGTTTTTGGTGTGAAGTTAAGGATCATGAATGTAAATAGAAAGAATTTATTTCCAGTAGTTATAAAATAAGTTTTTTTGCATCACATTTCATGTACTACAGTGAAGGGGCATTATAGATAGCAGTATAAAATTGATCAAAGGAGGTAAATTTGTTCTTTCTTCTGGTGAAATATTTTCATCATCCATAAGTAGAAAATATACAGATATTTATCCGAGAAAAAATAAAGGAGGCAATTTAAAATTACTTCCTTCTTCTAGTGTCATATCTTGATATTGACAATCAAGAACTAAGAACTTTTCTGAATATTCAAGAAAAGTAAAGAGTGATGATTTTGAGGGTCACAAGATTAAAACATCTGTGCCAACATCATGTGTAGAGATACCAACACACAACTTTAGCAAAAGTGGTTGCTTACACAGCTGTCAGCATATTTTGATAATCCCTTGTAGCAAATACTCATAAAAAGTGTTGGTAAGAAAGTGTCCCTTCTGTGTCTTTTGAGTAAACAATTAACATTTGTGGACTTTTATTGTTGGCTTTTTGCCACATGTGCCACATTTTGCCGAACATTCAAAGCAACAATTAAAACTTTCAAAGTTTGACCAATAGTAAGGAAATGTTCCAAAATAATAAAGTGAACTTTTATGCAAAAAGGATCATAATGGAACTGAAATAATCAATGTATTAAAGATGTTAAGTTTTACTCAACATCCTTGAAGTATGTACCTGACTTTCCAGAATAACATTTTTCTCGTCTTCAGTCTAAATATATCAGTGTATTTCAATATTAACAAATAATCACTCTAAACCCTACAAGGAAGACGGGCTTACTATGTAATTATTAACTGGCAGGAATATACAGGGAATTCTTACCTTATGGTTCTAGAGCAGAGACAATTATTTGCAATACTCTTGGGAAATGATTAGTAAAATTGAAAACTTCAAAAAGTGTGCAAACATATGATAATGTGTTCAGTAATACCTCATCATTTTGAGAGAAAGTAAAGTAGATGAAACAAGTGAACAACAATAACCTGACTGAACTTCTATTACCCAAATATGTATGCACAATTTTCAAATTATCAGCATAAATGTACTTAAAAAAAAAGCCTGTAAATAACCATTTATTTAGTATCAAGCATTTTCTTCACTTCCAGAATACTGTACATACACATGAGGGCTTATTAGGAAACCACATCTTTTGGTAAACATGAAGAACAAAGGAATCAATGGATCAGGATCTGCTAGTGCAGCAATGAAATTATAATTATAACATCAGTTCACCACCCCTACCAGAATTAATAATATCATACTTAGTCCAACACTAATTTATTAAAATATCATTACGAATAGGCAATATATTCCTTGCTTACAAAATTGAACAGGTTGTAACAATTGATGTAAACATGGAAAAATAGATAATCAGAAAGATGACTAGAAATGCCACTGCCTTGACAATGAGTATAATAATGTCTAAAAACTGTAGAGAACACCTGACAGTGTTTTCAGGTAAGAAGTTGAGACAGAGAGAAATGTGAAAGAAATAAGTTGTATACATAGCCTAGGCCTATGTATCATTTTCCCTGACTTTTCAATCTATTTCAGTTTTTTTTTCTTGTTTTTTTTGTTATTGTTTTTGTTTTGTTTTGTTTTTATTGTTTTGAGAGACACTTCACACCAAGGATAGCTCTTCCATTAGGTTCTGCTTTTGAATCATACATGTAAAATCTCAAGTAGCATTTATATTATATATATATATATATACAAGACATAAATACAATATTCAAAGTAAACAAAGTGCATTCTTTTTATGTTCCTACAGTTACGCAAAAAGCCATTTCCAGTAGAAATGAAAAATTTATATAAGTGAAGAAATAAATAAAACAATTAGAAATAACACACCAATACCACAAGCAGTACCATTCCTCACGGGCAGGGGCTACAAAGGGAGTTGAATGTTAAGGATATATTTTTCACTTTATTCTGGCACAGGGAATAACAAAATAAAAGTACACTCACTTCTAAAGTGAACGAATATTTATATTTATAATACATTTCAATTCACGTTGAAACTATCTGCATATATCGGCATTGTGTTAAATGCAAAGCATTTCAAAAAATGGACATCTTCATAAGAAAATGTCAGAGGTTGTCCAACAGCTTTCCTGCAGTAAACCAAACAGACCAAAATATCTGAAAGACTCTTGAAAACAAGGAACATCAGTTATAGTAATAACAGAACAATGCAACGTCCATTAATAAATACTATTTTCCAATAATTTATTGTATTGAGTTTTCAACATGGAAAAGTACAAATATTGCAATACAACCCAAATTAGGTCAGGATAACGACAACAATGCTCTGTGAGGCAACAGGCAAGGATGGGTAGGAGATCACTGCCACGGACCTGTTTTTTTATTATTATTATCATTATTATAATTTTTTTAAATTTATTTAATTATTTATTTTCTTTTCTTTTTTTTCTTTTTTTAAATGCTTTTTTAACCCCTGTATACCTCAGCAGTGCACCTCTTAAATACCATTTACTGCTTTGCTTTCTACTGCTTTATCTTATCACAAGAGATCCTTGGGATGAAATGACTGCGCATAGCACAATATTGTGTATTTGTGCTTAACAAAGCAATTCACAAAATTACTCTAAAACAAAATACTTTGAACTGACTAGTTTCTTACACTTAACAATAAATACAATAAATTAAATGGGATAGAATTTGGCCATTCTAGTTAGCAATCTTTCCAACTTTGTAACTTTCAACCTAATTTCCTTGCATCTTCCTTTGGCTGTATCCTTTTCCTGGAACTTAAAAGATAACCAAAGTCCAACCCATTATTCACTTTCAGTTATACAATAAATGACAGCAAAACACAAAGACAACTAAGGTAAAGGCTCTAGCTCTAGTGTTGATACTGCTCTTCCACCTCCTCATCACTTGGCTAAGTTACTCAAACTAGAAATATGGCACCTGACACTCAGAACGTCTCCTGAACTACCCATATAAACCTACAACTAGATGAAAAATCATTTAAGTAGTGAATCATTTCAATTGGATAAATACAACCCATCAAATACATACACCTAAATGCAATGTGACACTAGACAGAAGCAAGAAAGGCATGCACTGCAAGATAGAAGCAGCAGCAGCATGGCAGCCAGCTGTCAAAGGCTTCAACAGCTGCGTTAACGTTTAGCAGAGAGAAAGTACGGTACTTAACAGACCAAACTCACTTTTTTTTGTTGTTTTTTTGAGAATTTTTCTTTGTTTTTATTTCAAAATGTCCTTGTGCTCAAAGCATTACCGGTCAGCCCATGGTACAATACTATTAATATGCAAGGAGAAAAAGGACTACAGTTATTAGTTTTTGGGCAAGTATGGGAGAGGAATGGGAAGGGGCGGGTAACCAGAATGGCCGCTCACAAACGAAGTAACAAATACTTCACAAAATACTAAAACGAGATTCATAAAATTTTTTTAAATTTGTTACTTCAGTGAGCAGGGAATAAAATATAGGAAAATGGTGCAACATGAGCTGGTGGCAGGACATGAAGTCTGCATGCAGACACCACACCTACCAAGACAGCCTGTGCATCGCTATCTTCATCACTTGATCTAAAGCTACACTTTAAGAACTTCTTAAGTTATTGCATCAATTACAGTTTTCTGAGGTACTGTAGTACAGAAACCCCTGTCTCTTCTATAAAAGTTTATGGAATGCTTAGTCACAAAATGGTTCAGTCCTGCACGCAGCACTTTGGCTGCTGTGCTGGAAAATGAGGATACATCCATACAGCATGAGTCTGGCCCTCATAATAAATCAATGTTTACAACCTAGAGCTACACCACACAAAGATGAATACAGGTCCTAGAGGAAGCAAGAGTCGCCAATGCAGTCCAGTGTGGGGGTTTGTTGCTCGGTTAGGCCAGAGAGAGTGCGTCCTCAGCTCACAATATCATTTCAACAAACCACGGAGGAACCAACCAAGGACATTTTGTGCTTATAACATTATTTTTATACACACATATACTGTGTCTATATATATA
>BOPP01000173.1:1533679-1550519 GCA_017312745.1 Gryllus bimaculatus
ATGTCAATATAGACTGCAATTGACTGATCTTGCTACTATATAAAAAGGATAAGAACCATAAGTAATGTTTAAAAGAGTATTTAAATATATATATATATATATATATGTATATATATGTATAATCAAGCAAACCACTATTTATGAAGAATGAGGAAAAATACCAAAGTTAACAAATTCTTTTTGTTTATCCACATATAGTCAATACCATGTTGGCAAAATTGCATCCGTTAAGTAAGTGAACATACGTGTCCTATAAAGCTTCAAAAGTTACTTATACTGTAAATGTAGAACAGGTATCAATCACAATCTTGATAAATGCAGAAGCAGTTTTCAAAACTAGCATCCACAACCCAAAATATACGTAGACTCTCCTTCTAAGAATCACTATACATTAGCATCTCATCACATCAGTGGTTAAGTATTTGCATCTGTCCACGTGGAAATCATTCTCTGTATAGTTAATTATTATTATTATTCATAGTATTATTATTATTATTATTATTATAGAATTTAACAGATGTATGCACCATTGTTTTGAGTATCATACAAAATATTCCACTTGTTAAGATTAACAGTGGCCTTGCAGTTTCTACAGGGGAAGGGGAGTGCAAACATGCTAATGGCTGCAAAAACCAAGACAAAACCATCGCATTATGGTCCTTGGTTTCTTCAGAATTTAACATAGTTAGCTGCAACTCTAATAGATCTCACATGACAAGCATCTATATTGGCAGTAATGATATAAAGGGCCAAACTGTGTGAGAAAGTTATCGAGGAATGTCACAAGTAACATGAAATGTACATCTGTTTCGTTGATTCATGAAGGGGCAAAAAGTGCATCGAGCTGACTCAACTTCATTTAATAATCTACTCTTTTGCAGTTAAACTCTTATCCTCAACAGCATGATAAAGTTTTTTTATCAAAAAGGTTTCTCTATCTCTTTCCTAATCTCAGGCAAAGTATATATATATATACACATTTTTCTTTTTTAAATCTTTACAATTGTGACCATGAAAGATAAAGTCCATCAAAATTTTGTATTCAAAAACTCCTGACATATTGCATGAGCCCTGATTCCTTCCACAGGGAGCGCCAAATGGTGGAGCGCCCGTTCCGAGCTGAGGAGTGGAGTGGAGGAGTGGCGGAGTGGCCCTCAAGCACGCTCTAACTCACTAACTCCTAATGAAAAGGGAACTATCTGATACTATAGAAACTTTAAGAAGACGAAGAGATACAAAGTCTCATTCGCTTAAATAAATTTTTGCATATGTTTTCTTGTCTTTCATTTAAAATCATTTGCCCACTAGGAATGCATTTGTTAAATTTGATAAGTGTTCTTACAAAAATAAATTTCTTTCATGGAAGTTGACATCTCAAGTTGGGCAGCATATTTGATAGGTTACCTGATTTACGATCATTACTTATATAGCATCATTTACTTACTTATATTATCAATTATTGTTCTGTGCAAGTCTGTGTGATTCCCCAAAACTCTCAAACCAAGACTGAAAACCAAACCAAGAATATTCCCACAATGCTTGCAACCTCCCACCAGAAGAAACAAGCAAGGGCTGAGGTACTAAAACTGATATCCTTAGGAGGAGCACAATTAGATTTTGGTTCGGGTTGTGGTGTAGAATTGTGGGTTTAAACAACGAAAGTGAAATCAAATAAAAGTATTAACACAAAAAACAAGTTTAATACATATGAACTAATTCCACTACCTCCAAGAAAGTATTGATGCTAAACTCAAGAGGTAGTTCATATGCTTCAAAAATAATTTACATGCACTTGAAATTTAAATAACCAAAAACACATTTAAGATAGGTATAACCCATATACCAATGCCAACTTCTGTGGCATTAAAACAAAGATTTTAAATGTTAATCACATCTTGTCTGTCAGCAGATTAAATGGGAAACTACACAAAGAAAAAAATAATCTCTATACTTAAAATATCTATATTAAATATGTCAGTTAATGAAATTATGAGCCACTCAAAATTAAAGTTGATGCATCTAAATATATATATATATATATAAATATATATGAATATAAGGCTTGATTGCTGTAGCAAAGCAATGTACATATAATAAACAATAAACGCTATTTATTTGTACACATCTACAAATGTTGAATAGCATGGACATTGTCTGCTCTTATACGATTGCAGACTGACAATTATTTTCTTTGGCATACATAGATAGGACTGACCCTTGTCCATTGCTGACTGCTACAGCAACAGCCAGAGACTAGCTATCAAATGAAGAAGAAATTAAAGAGATAAAAATCAAACAAACAAAAGAAATCTAAGAGTTTGAGGTTCTCCACAGGGGTCCAGCGTCAAGTGCCCCAAACAGAGTGTTGTATCAGGAAAGCACAGGACTTGCACTAGTGATGACTAGCTCAAATGTTTGTCAGTATAATTCATAGTAACATTCAAGTATATTAGGAGGTACGAGTACCTTAATACACCCGGAGAGAGAAATTTTTGAAGGCTGCATTTGCCTGGAAGAGCTTCAAGGGAATAACAGTTAAGTTGGATTTATAACTTTACATCATGACACCTTTAGATGCATATTGGAACTTGACTGTATTCATCCAACCTGCTGTATCACCTGGAATGCTACCAGTTCAAATTAAGCACGAAGCAGGCAACTGCAACCTCCATACCTCTACTTGACTCTGACTAGTATGGTCACAGAGACAAATGCACCGCATCTGCCCATAGGGTGGCGGTCTTTAGCACAGTTTCTTCATCAACTATTTATGTGGCTTTGCTCTTGTTGGTTTTAAAAGAGACCTGTAGAACCCGATTGCCCAGGGTGTAGCCATTCAGTGACTGGATGGCCACAACAGCCTCGTCGTAGTTGGTCATCGTAACAAATCCAAATCCTTTGCACTTGTTGGTCTGCAGATCGCGAATGACTTTTACACTCTGCACAGCACCAAATGGCCCAAACAGTTGCCACAAGACATTCTCTTCTGTTTCTGGAGCCAGGTTGTACACGAAGATGCACCACCCAGAACCATTCATGGCATTGCCGGGTAGCATTGAATTAGCCAGCAGGTCTCCAGCTAGAGGCGAGTACCTATAACGTCAAACCAGCAGCGTGAAGGGGACTGCAACAAACAACTGGAGGGGGCGGAGGAAACAGGGTGGGAGCATGCCACACGCCTCGCTCACACAGCCCTCGTCCCAAGCCGCTCAGTATTAGGGTGCTTGCACCATTTGGAGAAAAATATAAGACACACAAAACACAATGAGATGTAAAGTATTAAATCATGTATTTGAGTAGTGAACTATCCAACACTTGGAATAACAATGCATCGGCAGGTCCCTGCCAACAGTGTGCTGATGCTACAAGGAAAACAAACTCAACATACAGAACCAAATGTGGACAGGCATGCTTCAGTCACACAGAAACTGCTAAACAAACATCAAACCAAAAAAGTACTGTAATTATTGGTAAAAAACTCGAGAATACTGACCTCTGTAAGCCTTTGTTTATGGCTAGCATGGTCTTGCCAGTGCTAAAACAAAATACAGAAACAAACATAAGAAAATTAAACAGCAAGTTGATTAACTGTGAAGCTGAGAGGTAAGTCTAAATTAAACAGGAAATTCCTTAGATTTGATTCCAGAACAAGAAAAGCTAGAAACAGAACTATTGGACAATGGGAACTATTTGAAGTAGATCAAACTATCAATGCAAGAAAATTTCAAATTGCCTACATTCTGAAAAATACAAAATGCAAGAGATGGCAGCCGTACTATCAAGTGACACAGGCATTATTACGTTTCATTTTCTTTTTCTTTTTCCTTCTTAAGAACACTTTTCCTTTAGTCCTACATTTTCCACACAGCAGTGTGTTGGACTCATCTTGGTTTTGAAAATGAAGCTGTGTTTATGTACTTCTCTTGATGTGCAGTGATTGGTGTATGTCAAAAATGTCTGCATGCAAGTTGAAATGTATTATGTTTGTGTGCTCTTGGCAATGTATATTTGACATCGTTCAATAAAATGTATCTATAGTGGAATCTATGAAATATACTATCCGAAATAGGTCTTCTTTAAATATACTTAATCTTGTTTTCACTGAAGTAGATTTGGATTGAGAGTGATGCATATCCCACCTGACTTCAACCATCTCGATTACATATTAAATAACAACTTCTAGTATGGTTTATAATGAAAAGAACAAAAATGCTCAGTCATTAATAGCCTCTCTTTGGCAAACTTGTGCGAAAGTAATACTCAAAATGTTCCGATCATCCTGAACAAAGTGCAATTTGTAAATGAATGAAATGTATTTGCATGTTATTGTCCATACTAATGTAAAAAAATTCTCCCTTGAACAAATTTGCACATAACCTAAAGTGTTAATGTATAATTGTGCATTTTGTGTACAGGCAAGCGTGCATGACTGAGTGAAAAATAGAAAGGAAATATATAATTAAATATTTTGAAGTTTGACAAATTGGCCTATTGTAATGAATAGTCTTAAATATAAACTGTACACCACAGTCTTAATTCCCCAGTTCTTAACAAAATCATAAAGAGGGTGTAAAATAAAAAAGAAGGATTGGATCAAATATCTAGTGGAAGGATTTTGTAATGCCTATAATGAGAATAAGCACAAAAATCATGCAGGGTTCAAGCAGATGGAAGTCCAGGTGACAAGAACTAAACAGTCAAAGAGCAAATTATCTTCAGTTCCAGGTCAATGGTAACAGGTCCTTCATTTCTTTACCTTTTTATTAAAACACTTCATTGGGAAGTAATAGGTAAGTTCCCCCACCTTGCCTCGTCTGCACTGTACCAGACTACAACTGAAAACGTGTGGGGCCCAGGGGACCTGTCTCATGCAGTAAGAAAGGAGCCTATCAAAAGAGCGGTGGGGCTAGGGCTGAATGGCAGAGGGACTGGCTGACCGGAATGAGGATGAGGCTCTGGGAGGCACTGGAAGCGGACAAGAGCATGGGAAGCGGACTTGGAGCATCGCGTAAGTGTCTCTCTTACTTACCAATCTCTGGCGTCTGGCCACAGCGGCAGTCCGTACGGGCTGCTTGGTGGAAAGGCAGGCCAATGTAGCAAATACAATCACGTGATATTTGGAAAGAAGGAGAGAAAGAAACTAGGCCTATGCTAAGAGGTCGTTGCCAAAAAGCAGTATCAAGACATTGGCATCATAGCATTTCTTGTAAAAAGCTAGTTGATGGCAAACAATAACCATCCAAAATTTGCCTCGCTCGTCCCATCATTTGACTATGTGTTACCACAACCTTTTGAACAGTTCTCCTAAGAGGGTGGGGATGCTAGACACTACTCTAGTACACAGCTTGCACCCTCCAGCCGGTCATACCTTTCCACGCAAACGGGACATTTCAAAGAGTTGAAGCACACAAGTCACATGAACTACAAAATTAATGTTACAGGAAACTAAATAAAAATGTGAAATAATAAAAAACTTAAAAAAACATCAAGGAAAAAAACAAAAACGAACCAAAGATAAAAAATGAACTCAAAGGAGAGAAGCTAGTGGTCAAGAAACTGCAACTGGGAAAGTCAAGTACCTGGATAGTGGTGACAGTGGAATGTACCTGAAGCGACCCGTGGGGTGGTGGATAGGTCCGCCGAACCGGCGAGCCTGCGGGGCCAGGTAGGCCGCCAGTGGAGGAATCGCTTTGTTGTTGTTACTCGGGTTATTGGCGAACTTGACAGTAATCGGCTCAGTTGAACCTTTTGGAATGGTTCCATTCAGCTCCTGGATAGCACGTTCCGCCTCAATACGCTGGTCAAACCGGATGAAGCCAACCCCTTTGGACAGACCTGCAAGGCAAAGAACAACACTCAGTCATGCCACGCCCTGCGCACCTCCTAAAGGTCGTAATGTCAACTGGCATGTCCCATCCCACTCTCCGCCTCCACCATCCCCTGGTGTTAATGCTTCAGGCTCTAGCTGCAAGTCCACATTGACAGCATGAACACCAGGCAGGGCCACCATGCACAAGCCATGCGAGGACATGGAACAAACATACACACAGCTAGTGCTCTGGGAAGACTTTCCAAAATCTAGCCATTGCCCCTATTTACATAAATACCATAATCTTAAACTGTAAATCAAAGGCATAAAAGCCAAGAAATGTTTGGGTGCAGATAAATATAGTACTGGTTGTGCTCTTGCATCACATTAGCTATGTGTATTTGCAGACCAGAGGACATCACATTACCAGAGTTAAGAAGAATTATTGCAAAGTAATGTAAATAAGAACACACTATATATATCTATATTAGATTATGTGAACACACACATACACACTGCTACACTGATAATGCATTAAAAGAAATAAAAACTGAACCAAATTAATGTTTAGTAAACAAAGTCATGATGGTTGTGATCATATTGGTTGAGCCTGTGTCCGAAGCAACAATGTGGCGGAGGCAACAGGCGAGGCCTGGTGTCAGCATGAAGCCACAATGGGACTGGATGACAAGTGATGCTAGGCGAGACTATTTTGGGAAAGTTATTTCATTTTAACTCACTGAGATAAAACTTTTAGTAAAAAATTAATAAATCACTATTTAAGTGCCAGAAAAAGAGGAGGACGTTAGGCAGAAGACACATAAAAATTCAAGCTGTTTTAAAGCTAATGAAAGAGGAAAGGAAAGTTAGCAATTGATAAGGGAAATGCAAGCAAAAGATAAAGGAAATGCTAATGTAGGAGGACAATGTATTTTAATGGAAAGTTATAGAGATGGTCAGAAGAACAAATAAGAGAACAGGGATATAAAAAATACAAACAAAACAAATTAAAGCAAAATTATACAAAATATTTACAACAGAAAGTTATTTAAATTATGAAAATAAACACTAATACAAAGTAAGGTATTTAAAAAAGCATTTTCCCTCCCCCTATGCTTTTGAATGATAGTATTGTCGCACAACACACAGCAGCCAGTGCAGGTCAGCTCCTCCCTGCTCCCCCCACCCTGCAGGGCATGAAGGGCTCATCCCTGAGACAGGGTGGGGCGAGGCAGGGTGGGGCAAGGGTGTGGCCAAAGCCAGTTACCAAATTCAGTGGTGAAGATTTCAATTTAGAGCTACTCACAAATCAGATATTGAAACATAGAAAAGAGAATATGGGATACAAAACAGAAAGTAGCCAAACCATTGTAGTAACGGAGATGCGTGCACTAAATCTGTTATTTTCACTTGAAGCTGTAAGTGGTTTAGAAAACAGCTTAAATTTACTTGGGTTATTTTAGAGCAGTGGTCTCCACTGATTTTAACTTTTCAAGACTGCTGTCATTGCATATAAAAGTTGCCAATTATGCAATGGCTTTGCCCCAATTTTGCAAAATCGATTCTAAATGCATTTTGCATGCATTCTGCATACTGCAGTGTGCAGTGCCTGCTCAAGCTCGCTGAAGACCACTAGTCTAGAGGAGTAGAAACAAACAGATGCACTCACGTACAGGGGATACTGTCTCCGGCTCCACAGACAAATTGGCGGACTAGGGAAGAGAAAACCAAAAAAGAAATGTACAACATATTCCGAAGTGAAGAGACAAAATCACACTTTAACACTACTCTTGGAAGGTTTGAAAAGCAATTAATTTTTACCTTCCAGTAAAAGTGTATTTTCTGACTATGATTTGCACTCTAAAAAGATATAACAGTTTTATATTAAATTTTATTAAATGTTTGCTGAAAGAGCTCCAGAATATCAACTTCAAAAACAAATGTAAAAAATACAAAAGATTGCCACACCAACCAAAAAATTACTAATAACAGAACAAATTTGGCTGGAATGTGCCTTGCATCAACACCAGACCTCACCTTTATTTTCTTAAACTGCATAGTTTAAAATTCCTCCAACTGCCCCCTTATGAAATTTATTATTTAATGACATTGAAAAGAACACTGATTGTGTATTGTTTTAACATAGATTATACAAAAACCATAAAGCAAATATTTTCCTACACAATTTTTCTAGTCTCTCTCTTGCTTTAAACAAATGGGGAAGGGGGAAGGAGCACACATTAATTGTATGTTTAATATTTTATTGCAAAGATAACTAATAAAGGATTCATAAAGGATTAATATTTATTACTTACTTCACATCATTAGAAAATTATTAAAAAATTATTAAAAATTTATTATTATTATTATTATTATTATTATTATTATTATTATTATTATTATTATTATTATTAATTTCATCATTATCATCGTTATTATTACTATTATTTAAAAGTTTATTTCTTCATTAAATTATCTAAGGAAAATAACTAAAAAGCTACATTTCAAAATGTATTTCAAGACAAATTGTAGAATTTAAAAAATTATAATGGTTACACATTGGTGAATTTGTGGAAAAATCCTCGAGACGAAAGGTCAACACTTTTAGATTCAACAGCAACTTTTTAGGAACACTAAGAAAATATATGTATATTTTAATCTGAACAGCATTCAAAATTAGGCTATTTGAGAGTTCTCAATGAGTTTTGAAACCACAGCAAAGGTATTCATTCTTCAGATAATAAATATCATTTTCAAAATCTACATTCAAATTATTTCTATGTTTTAATTCACATTACATTTTAAATCAAATTTTTTAATACCAAACACTTCTCAAAATATCATGTTAATCATTGAAGATGAATATATTCCTTATACATCCATCCATACATAAATGTATGAAAACTAGACTGATCTAAAATGAATCCTTTTGATGAATTTTTTTCAGATGGAACTTCATGCTTCATCCAAAAATTTAACCACACAGAAATGATATCAGCCATACAGAAATGATATCAGTGTCATACATTGTAATATTTTATGATATATCATATTCAATTTAATTATTGTAGATAAAAACAACAAGAAGAATTTGTAAGAGATAATGCTATTGGAAGGTTATAGAAATATGACAATCCGATTCCATGCAGTAATGAAATATGCAAGAGAATATGATTTCAAGGTCCAACTTTTATGTATAAAGATATTGTTAATAATGAATTTCAAAGTCAAAAACTAGTTAAGATGGAAGTCCATATGTAAGTCGCAACAATATGAGTAGCAGTAAACATTTTCAAAATATGTAAAAGTGGCACAACATTCTAGTTTTATGATATTCTCTCTGGCAGTCTCACCCATGCGACATGTGCATGTACACTTCAGTTTCAAATCTAGGAAGGTACCAAAGAGTGATTTATTTGAAAGGAAGCATGCTTTTGTGCAGTTCTGATGAGAAAAAGTATGACTGTATGACTATGTAAAACACACTCTTTGGAAATGTCACCAATTTTAGATGAGAAACATTCAATGCACTAAATTTTGCCCTCTGAGTTCAATCATTTTTAAAGGATATTCAACAATGGTTGACCATGCCTGAGCAAGTTATCTTCTTATGATTGCTAAAAATTCAAACACGATAGAGAAAGTGGCTGACGATGTAAGAAGAGTGACCATAAACAGCAACTACATACAAGCATTCTCGCAATTTAGCTTATAACAAAATACATCGTTTCTAGACTGGAAGGAAATGTGCAGTCCTATTAAAATCAAGGGTATGTGTCACAGCAATACAACAATGCTGAATATTTTAAAGCTTAACAAAACGTGGTGAAACTTAATCAAGTTGCACAGAATTTCAACAGAGTATACTCATTTTTTATTAAATAGTTCACAAAAGTTCCTTGATAAATCATTTTATAGCTGATAATTTTACATATTGATCTATTACAATCATAATGTAAAGGCATTGATAACAAGACAATGATTTTTCTACAATAGAAGGTAAACGTTTATATAATAAAAGGTAAATGTTTTTTGTTGTTATTTTAAGTACCTATCAGCATTTAAAGACTCACTTATTGACTTTTCTTTATATTTCACTAATGAGTGACAAGTTTTAAGTAGTTCAAATAATTTTTGATATATTTATCTACATATTGAGGAACCTTTTTTTCTGTCCATCACCCAGCTCTTCCCATGTTTTAATACATAAGATATAAAAATACTTTTTTCATGAAGTTCCACATTAAGGCAAGTGTTGATCTTTCCTCTAAAGACATTTAGGTATTTTATAAATACACATTTTTCTTTATTGTAAATCTCCACAATTAAACAAAAAGGAGTATGTTGTATTAGGCATTACTATTTTATCATGTTTACCTTGAAAGAAATTGTGCAACAAACATACCCCTCCATAGAGTTGAGAGGATGCCAAATTATGAAAGTTTTAACACTCTTAGAAAGTTATTTTATTTTTTATTACAGCACTGAATTAAAAATGTTTAAATTTTTATGTTTAAATTAAAATGTGAAAAAATTTTGAAGAACATCATTAACAAAGAGTGTAATACAAATTAGGAAGTCATATCATTGAAATCCTCAGTATCAGAGCTATGAACTGCCTCAGGTCATTATTCCCTTGGCTGAACTAAATGTTAACTTCATTTCTTGTAGCATTTTGTAGAGTTACGAAAATGAATTTTAAACAATTAATTTTTTTACATGATGCAATTTCTTCCACCAGAAACACAAAAGTCATTTCACAAGCTATATTCATATTACTGAATGCTTAATTAATTGACATGTAGCTCATTGTTTATCATTTCTTCACTTCTTCCATTACTATTAATCCCCTGTGTTAAAAAGTTCAAGTTGTTTTCTATTTGTTTCTACTGCCTTTCCTCAGTTAAAATCAAGAAAAGATTACACCACTTGTTTTCTGAAATTTGGCACAGTAGAATATTTGAATTATTTTTCTTTGTAACGTGATTTATACAAGAAAGTTTATAGATTGTTAAGGGTAATACAAATTTTGTAACAAAACTGAAAATATGAATTCAAATCTTTTTGCCTAATATCTGAAATCTCTAAAACAGTGAATCCAAGAAGTTCTTAAAATACGTAAATTTCTAGCAATGGTTTACAGTACAAGTTTATGAGATGTAATTTGTTTATAAGAAATAATACAAGTGCGAAACGAGTGAGTTTTTATTAGTTAAAACATCCAATTTATTTAACCAAAACCATTTACAGTTTGAAGTTTGAAAGATTATTCTGAATTGTATTATTAAATTCTGCAAATGTCCAAAATGTTACAACTCGCACATGACTCTGTAGTGGCCAGTTGTGAATAGTAAAGAAATGAACATGTATGTAATAATATTTCATTCTTCTTCTCTCCTTTCATCTAATAAGGCAAAACAATGCACATATTTCACACAAAAAATTCAAAAATCCTAGAAAAATATGTTAAGAGGAAGGAGAGGGAAAGGAATGTTGTGATAATAGGGTAATTCTATAGGAACAGATTGATTAGGCACACAAAGTGCAGAAATTGCTTCTTGGGAACCAGAAGATGAGCTACTTGTAAACCTGCTAGCCACTTTCAGGACATGCAATAGTCTGTATTGAGGAAGACGGGCATTTCAATTTCTTTTTTGGCAAATTGCACAGATACATTATCACTTCTAGTAAAGTAGTTCAGAAAAAAGTCAATAATAGACTTCATTTTCAATTTCCTTTCAAACAAAATCTCTATTTTATCTCTATGCTGTGCATGTTAATTTCTTTTCTTCATTTTTTTCCATATAAGAAATTCTCAAAATACTATTTTCTCCTATTTAATAATTGCTTACTAATGCAATAAAGGAAAAGAAGAAAAGAGTAGATGTGAAAAATATAAATAATGGCAAAGATAGCATATAGAAAAGAAAATGGATAAAATATCAACATAAAGGGAGATAGGATTTTAGAAGTCATAGTTCTGCAGTCTACATATTTTTAAAACGCAGAGGAAAATATTTACTACTGACTGCAACATGATACATCCAGTTTAATTCAATAGTTGATAGTTAGATGGTATAATCATGCAATATGACCTTTCTCCCCAGACTTTTAGATTTGATATAAACAATAATGCAGACCCATTTGAAGTATAAATATTGAAGTGTACAAGAAGTGTTAAAATTTTTTCAATTATTTTGAACACACAAAGTAAAAGAAGTCTCTTGTGCTGATATTTTACTATAAGTTCTTCAATTTTAATATATTTTAACGAATGAATTCTTAATAATGATTCACAAATAAACACAACCAACAAACGAATTTACTCTTCACCCCAAACTATCTGTAAAAAAGCAATGTAATATTGAATTGTTGATTTGATAAAACAGAATAGTTGTGCAAGCCTAATGATAACTACGTCCAATTTTATAATTCAAATTAATAATTTGTAGAAATTCATGAAGCAAATAGTGATTTAGAATATAAAGTCCCTTCTTTTTCTAAAATTATGGAAAATTAATAGAAATTACAATTGTTTCTAGGTTATAATCTACATGTATACATATATATATATATATTTAACCTTATAATTAACCTAGATTATTCCAAGAAGTAAGTACAAAATCCTTGTAATATCATGCATTGCATTTCTTCAGAATATTGTTTTGTAGTTTAAACTGCTAATGATAACAAAGACGTTAGTTCATTTGATTAATAAATCATCATGAACTCTCTGTACATAAACTATTTAATGTATTATAGATGTTGCGTGCAACTACAATTTGACAGAAACATAAAACAAAGATATGTGTAGAAGAGCAAACTATTCAAAAAAGAAGAGGTTAAGTTACTTTCAATTATCCTTTTGTAACTTCAAATTGAAACACTTTACTTGTTCTACAAATTAATAAGTTTGACACTAGAATGATGAACGAAGTTAGATGTCTTATCTACAATGCAAGAAAACATTCTAATGTGCAACAACTAAACAGTACAAAGGTGCATAAGTAAATCATAATAAGAAATAGTGTTGGAAAAAGTTTGTTAAAAACAAAACAAAATTATTTTTCATAATTTTGTTTACTCTTCCTTTTATAGATTTAATAGCAGTGTCCAGAATTATCTGTAATAGTAGGAACAGAATTCAAGTTTCATAATATTAAATACCATTAATTTTTCAGCAATGTACATACAAGTATAGTCAAATTCCAATGCATCTCTAAATTAAAAGGATTATTTCCTTAAAGATAATGTACAGACGCCATTTTGAGAATTTTTTTCTGCCTCCCCTCCCCTCATGTCAACATTTTAAAAATAATTTAGAAGAGATATTCATGAAATATTTATAGGAACTGTTTAATTGGTATTTTATCTACCCTAATGATAGTGTCACGAGTTTTTCTCAGGCAAAATAAGCAAATATTAGGCTCAGCTAAATGTTAAATTTTCATTTTAAATATTTTTTTGAAACTTTTATTTCAAATTTGATGCAAAACTAGTTCTGAACTTTTGAAAGATTCTGGGACAATACCTCTCCTCCCTAATCTTGTATTAGGAATTTTGTTGAATTTTTTTGAACTAAATGCGTCTATTTTCCATTTAAAATTGAACACGAAACAATGTTGTATTTATTTCCAACATCATTGGCAGTTTGAACAGTTTGTAACGAATGATTTATTATCATTATATTAATTTTTAGAGCACGTAAGTACAGGGAAATTATGGAAATGATTCAAACAAATGAGAACTATTCATATTGGCATTGGTTATTAAAATAATTTTCATGTGATTGTATTAAGCAATGAACAGGTAGAGGTTTTCTGGTGAATTATAAGCAATCACTTACACTTTCTTTAATGTTTCTTAATAACAGAGAAATTTGTTCATCAAAATTAAAAAAATATCAAAATTCACAAATAAATTTCTCTATAATTGTAATAATTTGTTTAAAGTACAATTGTTTCACCAGGACACCTCATTTCATTAGTATTGATATAACATCGATTATATTTGTGTGCTCAATAATATGCTTTAGTCCGAACGCGTTAACATTTCCCCCCCAATTGTTCACAAAATTAGGAATATAATAAATGTGTTTTATTAAAAAAAGAATAATTTTCTCATTTCTATATTAAAAGACATTTATCTTTTTATTTGATGTTAATAAATGTACTGTATAATCAAAGTTATGAGGATTTATATTACAACGTTCTATACAAGAGAAATTAAGTGCATATGAGTGAATCAGTTTTATCATAAATTAGAAGTGCATAAACACACTTCAGTTTACCCTTCTGCCTTCAATTCTTATCCATGTTAAAATTAAAAAACAAAATAGATAATAAAATCTATCCAGTCTAAATAAATCATTCCTGCTGGCTAAAACTGTGTTAACTATCTGAGAACAGAGTAGATTGTATTATTGAGAAGACTTAAAGGAGGTGTCTAGAGACCATAGAATTATTTACACAATGTAATATAATTCTATCCAATTTTGTCTTTACAGTAAAAATTTGACTTATATTAAATGAAGCTTTAGTAATATTACATATCTTTTAATATATTTTCTCCTTTCTTGGGGGGGGGAACAGAAGTGTCTGAAAATCAAGCACCCTTTTAATTCTTAATTAAAAGGTCTGGAATATGTCCAGTCATTTGTCCTTTGTAAGTTAGAAAAGCAAGAAACAATACTAATAAGTACTAATAAGTACCAATAATTTGGAATTCAAATGAAAGCAAAGCTAACAGCACCTGAAATGTTATACTCCCAAATCATCTCAGAGGTTTGATCATCCTAATTAGTTTGAGAACTTAATATGATTTTTTTTTTGGTGTTATTTCTTAAATAATTATGCAATTTTGGTACGATATAAACACACTGCTGATAAGTCTATGTATCCTTTATTTCAATCATTGTTTTCTCAACAGCAGATTTTAAGAAAATTTTCACTAAATGCAACAAATTGTAGCCAGTTTTAAAGGAAGAAATATTTTGTCTAGTTTGTCTAGTATAACTTTCAAAACCTTATCAAGAATTGAAAACATTAAAAAATCATCTTCAAATAATTACTAAAGAGGTATTGAGAAGAATGAGATGAATGATAAGAAGAGAAAAAACTGAAATAAGAAAGGAAAAACTATTTAAATTTATTAAATAATTTAATTTTTCAAATTCAAAGGGCTCGAGAAATTTTCAGAATGTAAAAGAAAAGAAGAAAGAAAAAGGGCACAATTTCGTACACTGAAAGCAGGTAAAATAAGAAACAGGCAATATTGTACATCATTTTTTGAGAAATATTAAATTTTGACTTGAAATATTTTGTAGCAAAGAAAGTTACATGAAATTGTAAATATAAGTTTTCCTCTACCAAGGGATCAAAATAAGCATGTGAAAGTTTATCTGGCAGGTAATAATAAAAAGCATAAATCTTAGATAAACTACAGTGTGTTGTGAATGCATCAGTAAATGTTCCTGTAACTCTCACCCTTACTCTTTCTCTCGTAGAAGAGAGGATTTCCAAAAAGAAAGGTGCAATTTACGGAAAACAAGGAAAAAAATGTGCTGAAGCATCTTTCACTCAGAGCACAGGACTTTCTTTCGTAATGCAGTGTCTCTGCTTGGTTGCTGCTTAGATCTTGTAGGTACACAAAAAATAATTCGTTCCTAACAAGGTTTCATGAAAGAACAGAAACAAAAATGAGTAGGAGCAACACAAGAGGGCACTTTCAATTGGAACTTGAAACAAACCATTTATTTGTGACAAAAGCATCAGTGTGTAGCATGTACATACACAAATTTAAGGAATTATGCATATTTCTCCAAAAACAATTTTAATTTTTTATAATTCAAACTACATCTAAAATACCACTGGCCTGGGAAAGCTGGGACAAATCTAAAATACATTCCTGATTATGCAGATGGTTCTACATTAAGGCTAGAACAGTTTTGTTTGTGCATGCACATTCCTCAATGCATGGCATGGAATTTGATTAATAGATTCTGAAAGTCTAACAGAACTAGAATACATGTCAAGATCTGATTAACTAACAACAATACTTTCCAAAAATCATTGAAATTATGGTATTCAACTGAAATTGCCTGCATGAGGTCTCATGCAAAATGAGAATTTTTCAAGGTCCAAAAAGCAAACAGGCAAGGAGGTAGGCGGAGAGAATGTGACGCATCAAGTCAAAGTCAGTCTTTCCGTCATCCATTCACAAGACATATGAAGACACTTAAGAATAAAGAATATTAATCTCACCTGTGATGTTATCACACAGGATGCGAGAGGTAATGATGCGGCCATAGGGACTGAACAAATTCTCCAGATCCTGCTGGGTCATGTTCTTAGGAAGTCCACTCACATACAGATTAGCACCTTTAATTGCTTCACTGCTAGGCCGGGCATAGGATACCTATAAAAGGAAATCATATTTTTTATAACATTCTCTTGCAAATAAACCCTGCAAAATAACTCGAGCACAATTAATAATTTCTGAGTCCAAAACTGAGTAATTAGTACAAGGGGGTAAGAGTAATTTTGCAGAAAATGTATTTTAAAAACAGAATACTAGAGTAACATTTAGTTGAAACAAAGAATAAACAAATGTAAACAAGAGCAATGCATTTTTAAACTATGGGCAATGATGGGAATATTGCGTGCAATTCAGTAACATAACTCAAAGCATGGTGGTCCTCCTTCAGAACGTGTATCCAGGCCCCCTTTATAAAAGTGTATTGCACATGCAAGTAGTGTTAGTACCTTAAATATTAAAAATATCCCCTAAAAATAAGCCCTCTTTTACCGCAGATTGCCACTATTGCAATTGTAATAAAAATTGATTTTAAAAATATCTCAGAATGAACACAAATTCCACTCCAATTTCTAATGTTCCAATCACAATTGAATTCTCCTTTTATCACTGATATAATATTTGAAGGTAACTTAAAGAAATTTCATACATTTTCACACAATTAGCATGAAAGAATAAAATGGAGGAGCGGGAGGAGGAGGAGGAGGAGGAGGAGGA
>BOPP01000173.1:1552490-1591127 GCA_017312745.1 Gryllus bimaculatus
ATATATGTATATATATATATATATGTATATATATATATATGTATATATATATATATATAATTATAATAAATCATTTTTAAGAAATATTAAGGCATTTTGCAAAGTACCCAGATCAAAATCTTCGTTTTAAATCCGTAGGACGCCTACTTCGACTACATTGATCCAAGAATATCAATTTGATAGAAAATTTTCTGAAAGTGCTAGAGTTGATCACAGGACGCACTTTTTGCCGCCAACCAATATTTCGCCGTCAGTACGTAGATTCAGACTACATAACGTGTTAGAGGTGACCGGCCGTTTCGAGATTGAACTTCGATTGACAGATTACCGTTTCCGAGCACTTGCCCTGCGAGCTTGCGGGGGCCTCAACTGATGTCATTGCAGTCCCTCTGACCGGGAGGTCCTAGGTTCGCGTCCCGATCGTGGCAGGATTTTCCGACACTACCTAGAGTGCTACGGCGAGTTCAGTCGCTGCCTGGAGGGTAATTCTAGCAGCCGGTTGTTATGCTCGGTGCTTTTACCTGGTTCCTCCGATCAATTCGAGGCGAACGCCGGAGCACTACTCTAACACATGGGCCACGGACTGCGCGCGATCTTCCCCTCCTTTTCCTTGTCCTATCGTCATCCCTCCCACACACACTTACATGCACTACACAACCACACATGCCGGGAGACCTGTTGGGAGCTTAGAGTCTGTCCCGGCTGGGGAGGTGCCCTGCTGGTGGGATATACCTGGTTGGTGGAAACCCCACTAGGTGCAGGTAGGTCGGCGCCGGATCTCACCGTCTCGCGGTCGAAGATCACCGCCACCCAGAGGAATGTGCTTCACTTACGGGAGTAATGACCTTAGCAGTTGACTCGTCCGAAATCACTAATCAATCATGACAATACTCCGGCACTCGCGTGGTGTTGATCGCACGAACCACGGAAAACTGCCGATCAGAGCAGGCAGCCTCTTATACGCTGGCTGGAAAAAAATAGCAGTGCCGAAAATTCCGCCACAGTCGGGACTCGAACCCTAGGTCCTCTAGGTCAAAGTTGCTGCCGAGACAGAGGCAAAGCTGGTTCTGAGTCAACTCAGCCGGTTGAAGAACATCACGATTCTGTTGATCTCGGTGCAATTTTCACAAACAAAAAGTTCAAAAGCAGTGGCGCTTCGAGCAGTCTCAGGCAGGGAATAACTGCGTTTTTATTACTTTCGTTAACTCTTCGTCAAATATAAATATTAACAATATCTAGTATTTTACGAAAATCATTAATATTAAAAAAAAAAAAAAAACTGTTCACGATTTCGTTGTTCAGATACTGACTTTCCCAACTATTCCAGCCATGTCTGTGGTGAAATCCTAATCGGTGCCATTTTTCACTGTCAACATAGTTTCTAACGCTATAAAATTGCCAAATTGCAACATAGTGCAATTTGAAAGTAATCTTTATGAACAATTTCTCGATCTAACATTGATTTATAT
The DNA here is from genome assembly GCA_017312745.1 of Gryllus bimaculatus. Taxonomy (NCBI): domain Eukaryota; kingdom Metazoa; phylum Arthropoda; class Insecta; order Orthoptera; family Gryllidae; genus Gryllus; species Gryllus bimaculatus. Next base: position 1,553,960 of record BOPP01000173.1, read on the forward strand.
GAAAATAACGATCATTTCTAATGAAAATAATAATCATTTGATTACGTCACAAAGCAAAGCAACTAAAATATAAGCATAATTTAAAAATTATGTTGACCTTTTACTGATACGTTATAGTTTGTTATTGCCTTCGATACGGAGTTGGATATACGCTCCATAACTTACCTGAATGGAAAGGACCGTGTTTACGAGGGAAATATAAAAACAGTTGACTGATGCTACACGTTTCCTTAGGGAGGGAATTAGGAGGGGGAATTATGGGAAGGAAATATAAAAAGAAAACCGAATCAAGTTAGCATCTAGTTAATCAGTAAATAAGTAAATGGGAACAAATAAAATTATGTATGTACCACGGGCTCGGTATTTAGAACCCTTATAACACCCTTGGTGCATAAATAACTATTTTAATGCAGCTAAAACCACCCTAAAAAGTTGTTTTCAAATACATCATTACTTAGTACAACAGAATTGTGGAAGCCGAAAGGAATTTACGGAATTTTCTGTCTTTGTGGTCAAGGATTCCTTCACGAAACTCTGTGCACCTAAACAGCTGAAATTCGCCCGCGCGCCCTTCACGCCCTGGCAGCTCCGTTTTTAGAATCAGCCTCTCGATCAAAGAATTGGCTCATACCTGCACAGTGAGAAAAAACATGAAAAGGACCAAAAATGTCCTATAACCTAACAATTTCAATCGAAACGTATCATACCTTCTTGTCGACATGTGCACGTTAATTATTATTAACACACAAAACTAATTTACAAGTGGGAAATAAACCTAAAAAGTTATATAGGAGTGTCATGGTAACCGATGGATTAATCACAACTGAGAAATTCAAATCATAGCACGACTGTCCAAATTGCAGCATTAGATACGATGGCATATTACACAACATATGTCACAGGTGGGAATAGTGCACTGGAGTATCTATTGCAACACCTCCAACCTTCCTGCAGACAATGTCGATACGTAAATCACAAGCTAACGGAATCAAGTTTCCCAGAGTTCTGTTTCATACATTCCATATTTCAGAGAAGGCTGGCTCTACAGTCTCTCACCATTTTAAATTTGGCTCGAGATTCGCTCGAGATACAAAATTATGTGCTTACTAATAGTCTTATTCGCGCAATCTTTCTATTAGGAATTACATAGATTAAACAAATACGAACAAAAAAATAATTGGAACATCGCGTCTGAAAAACTGTTACTCGTCAACAGAAGGCACCTTACTTAGAAACTAGTTTCATCTTTTTTGTGAGGCGCAATACACGGGGTAATTCGTACGCCACACGTCATTTCTGGCACATCATCTGCCTGACACTGACAATTCCACTTGGCGCCGGCGGTCACCAGCCGTGTGAAGATCAAATCCTGGCACGAGCTCCTGCAGGACGCCCATGGCTTCAGGGAGAAAAGGTGAAAAAGCGTCAATGCAATACGGCCGAAACCCGACACAATACCAACGGAAGGTTTCTGAAAAAAGCAACAAGCGATAGAAACTTTGTCTGGGAGACGCCGCGATCTAGGCGTATATCCTTGCTACGTGACTTATTTTGGCAATGCTTTCTGCTGGCTTGAGAAGTGAAAAGCGGAAACCATGTAGGCTGTAAGGAGATTCAACGCCGTTGGTAGGTTAAGTACGAATAGTGCTTGCAGCTAATCTGTACACATCTCACTTCAGCGACATTTGGGGATGGAACCGTTCACAGTATTTTTTCGGCAAATGGCCACCAAACTCGTGTACCAATCCACCTACGTTCCTTACTCTACCGCGCAACGTCGCTGAAAGTAGACGCACACAGTTAAGCTGCGGACGTTTTTTGAGACCCCCAACATGCCCCCAGCACAGACGTGCTCACAAACTTCATGGAGGAAACCATTCACCTTATTCCTGGCCTATCGTGAAAGACTTAGCTCAGAGCTATGTTTATTGCTCCCTAGGTTACGGCAAAACCCTTGCACCATGATCATAGTAATTATTCCTGTCCCAAGATGTCTCTGGTAACGAATGTGTGGTTCCCAGCATAACATCCAACAGACTGAAGTAAATTTTTAAATGTGAGAGGTAAATATTATATTTTGGCTGCGTTAGAAATTTGTACAAACAGCTCATCAAACTTATATTCGTAATGACCACGTTTAAAAAAATATAAAAGTCGACAGTAGATGTTGAGATATTCAAGTTAATCACAGTGGCACTTCTGAAACTTTACTTCTCTTCTCGGATTAAATCACGTAAGATGGCTTCAAAGATGATATATTTCTATAAGTCCAGAAGTTCTGTGATTAATTGGTTGGGTTAAGGATGGCACTGGTGATGGCGGGAAAAGCTCCCAGCTCCAGATGTCCGACCTACGTGCCATTTCTTCATACTTGCTGTTGGACTGCGAGAACGCAGCTACTCTAAGCGACTATAACAAATACCAAAGAAACTAAATTCGGTTCCTTCAAATTGCCCATAATCTCACTTGGTGCCCTTCAGAGTGTGGCTAAATTCGCGGTCCCCTAGAGGTCTGCGGTTAGTACCTACTAATATATTCCAACTCTGATAATTAGATATGTTGGAAAGATAAATAATATTTATAAACTTCGGCATTGTAATGTACACTATTTTATGGAACTAGATTAATTACTTGTAATAGATTATTAGAGTATCCTGATATTGTATATAAAATCTAAACAAGCTTGTCACCACAACTAAAGCATACTGGCGAGCTCAGCAAGAAGGCAGTGTTCACAAATATTAGTCTCGAGATAATATAGATTTTAACTTTGGAATATACAATACGTTGAGTTAATTCAATTTTTACTGTCCCCCAGACCGGTTTTACTGTGCCCCAGACATTTCCTTCTATTCCTTCGGTCAGGGGCTCGGCGCCGTTAGTAACCGGAGTCCCCAGACGGTCACCCGATTAGGAAATCGCGGAGTCTCGAATTGTTTAACTTCCGTGACTTCACGGAGCATTCGGCAAGCCGACGCCGCTAATGCTCCATGCTACTGCTCAAACCCCGAGATCTTAAAATTCTTTATAGAGGTTTGTCATATAATGAAGTCTAACAACCATTGGGGTGAAAGAATGCGGCTGTTACAGTTGCAAGAAAGAACTTATTTTGCCCTTGGGCGGCACACGCAGCGTTGAGCTGTTTGGAGTAATTCTTCGTTCAGTTCTGCCTTGTCTTGTAACGTCGCAGTCATTGCCTTTTCTTCTTTCGGCCAGGAGCTCGGCGCCGCAACCATTTTGAACCTATCTTCCCAGACGCAACCCATCGAGGAATCCGCGGTGTCTCCAATTTCTTGACATCCGTGACTTCACAGGGCGTATTTAAGAAATTCGGTTTACGTCCCCTTTAGTTAACGTATCTGAATTTGCTTCTAGAACATTCTATAAGACTCGTGAGATTATTGGACCGCCATGTCTCTCTTTCTTCCTTACCTTTTTAGGAGGTCATATCATTAAATTCTGATCGTTGTTTATTTTTGCGCGGTAGAAGAAGTGGTTTGTCGGGTTGGATATTTGTGCATGATGAATTGCTTGGAAAGATAAAACTTAGCAGAGGCGGAATTTGGGATATTTTATTGGGGGGGGGGCAAAGGGTCCCCCCACATAAGATGGTAAAAAGTCCCCCTAATCGAAATGGCATATGAGTTGTTACACTGTAATTCGAACATAAACATATTTTTGAATGATTTCTTAGCTCCCGTCAAAACACCCACACCCCTCTACACCAACATGTGCTTTTTAATTTTTTTGTCAACTTCACGCTATTTTACCTGATTGAAAAATATGAAAAATAACAAAATAATTTATGCCATTAGTAAAACATTTTTTAAATATTTTCTCAGTGTCAAATTCAAACGCAAAGTTTTTTGTTCTATGGGGGAAAATAAAAATAATATTTTACTCTCTTAGAACCCTGGAATAGGCTTGAAAAATAGCAAAAGTTCTTAAAACATAAAAGGTTGTGAATTTATGATTTTTTCCATTGTAGAGCTGTAGTTAAAAAAAACCTTTTTATCATTTTAATCCCAGATTACAAAGGTGACGACTGCCAGACGACTGCTTCTAGTAGACAGATGTCGACTGCCAACTAGTGCAGTTAGGTACTACTGCGGACACTTGTCAAAAGCCATGTGGGGGCAGCAGCAATCAAGCGTGTGCTGCGAGAGTCAAGTTATTTGGGCGTATTTTATAAAAAAATGTATTTCGTAACTCCATATCATACATGTTCAATCCATTAAATTTAGTGTTTCATTGAAAAAACGAGTTTTTCTTTGTTTTCCAAAGTAGTCTGTCAGACTACGCCTTTATAATAACTCTTGCTGCAGGTCGCCTGTGTTTATTATACATTTGTAATAAAAATTGTTCTGTTGTCCAAAAAACAATAAAACTTTTTTGATAATGTTACCGACATTATAATTTTAAAAAATCGCTTTTATAATAACACAAAAGGGAAATTACTCTAATAACATTGAATATAACAGAAAATATTCCGTGGGGATACAAGGTTCGCTTTTGCCTCAGTGTACATTTAGCATCGAAGAAATATCATGCATTAGTTACAATATATCTTACATTATAATGGAAAAACATATTTACAAATTATAATATAAAAATACGTTTTACTGAACGTAATTCCTAAATTTAAACCATCTCACTCTTTCAAAAATTGCAAACGCGCAGTTTTTGGTTTCTGATCCACTGTTCACGCTAGAAGTGCCGCATCACAGGAATGTTAGTTACTCGCTGACTTTTGTGAACCCCAACGTTCCGCAGCGTTGATCAATTGAAGATACGTTCAAAAAGGTTTTACGTGGACAATGGTCTAATTTTTTCGTTTCACCGACTACGCTTCCGTAGATTACAAGTAATGCTGGAAAACACATGATTTTATCGCAACGCGGACCCACGTTTCGTGACAAGCACCAATTTTTCGGCATTTGAAATATTAAAAACGCTAGGAAATTTGTAATGGAAAGAATTTATTTGATCATAACATACGTAGGGTCCTTGCAATTCTAAACTATGGTACATTACAATAAAATAGGCTTTCAGACTATTACATTTAATTGTATGGCAAGTACAGGTGGTGAGAATAGTTAGAATTTAGTACAGCTCCAATTTTGTACGGTTCTTTGCCAATATACACAAAAACGTACAAAAAATACCACCCGTAAACTGTGCTTCAGCGTTTTTCTCTAATAAAATCATTTTCAATTAGTTCCGAAAATTCGGTCCCCAAATCAACTATATTTGATTCTACCCCGGAATTGCTTCCCACTTCCATATTTTTGTCCCCTAATTTTTGAAAGGGTTAAAACTCCACAAAGTCAGTCTAATTTGTATTAACTTTTACTTCTGCAATTTCTCCATTATTCGTTTGTAGGCGAATATATACAAACATTAAAAAATGACTTTATCGCATGTTTATGTGAATACGGTGTTAAGTTTAATAAGAATACGTTATTAGTCGCATTCATTTGAAAATTAGTATTCGAACTCGTGAGAATGCAACTGTGAGGAGTCCAACGTAAAAAGTTAAATGTGCTTTCCTTTTTTAGCATTACGCACAAATTGGCTTTCTCCGTATTCACTTTAAGTTCTTCAAATTTAATACGTTTGCCACAACATATCACAGATTACATTTCATTGTAATCTTGTGAGCGTATCCGAAAGGAAAGGATCAGTTCCCCACCAGGAGACCGAGACGCGCCGAATGCCTCGTATGTCTCGATGGGCTAATGGGAAGTGGCGAAACCCTGAGTGACGATCTGCGTACATGCACACTCGCAGTTACTCCAATACTATGTAGAGATTAGTTGAATGCGGCATCGCCGAGGCTGCTAACTGTTTTAAATGTATTTTCATGAGTTGAAAATTTGTCATCCGTAGCCTTGTTCAAATTAATTCTTACAGTCTCTAATTGCATTGGACGTACCATGAATCGTAGTAGCTAATAATGTTTTACTCCTTTTAAAAAATGTCCAACCTCAATGGCCTTGTATGGTACCTCCATAGGGGATATGAAGTGGTAATACGGCAATTTTAAAATTAAAAACGTAAAAATACTTGCAGGTATGAATGATACCGAAAGGATTGAATTCAATACATTTTTTGCTAATATGCACAAAAATGCACTTAAAAAATCATCCGTAAGCTGCTAATCAGCATTATTCTCTAATATGATAATTCTATCGCAAAATCTTCAACACCTACATTTTATTCTTCCGAGCGATAAAATACGACAAAACATGTTTTTGGAAGTTTTATAGAATCGTCAGGCCGTACACGAAAACAAATTGTCAGTTCCCCAGCAGGAGACCGAGACGCGTCGAATGACACCTCATACGTTTCGATTGGTGCGCGGGAAGTGGCCTAGCCGGGAGTGACTGATCCGCTCACACGCACACTTACACTCACGGTAACTCAAATGCTGTGTAGGGATTAATTTTTCTCAAAATACTAAAAAAAGTAAATGTATATTTTTAAATTTGTCCCGCCATTGGGGGTGCGGGCTCTCGTCTCGTGACGCCTGGGGGTGCAGGAGGTGGCGAGCGCGAACGGACGATTGACGCCCGAGGTAAACAGAGGCTTCTCTGGCGACGCGAGGGCGGCTGCGTCCATAAGAGGGATACAACGCAATCTCTCTCCAAGTTGTCTTTTTCCTTTCCACAATTTTCCATCTTATTTTTTTCAAAAAGTCGATATCTTAATGAAAAACAAACCATGAAGTTCACTTTCCTTCGCCTATCTGATTTCGTTATCACTATAAGGTTTCGTTATTTTTAAAATTACGTACCACAGTCGAAGTTCAAAGCTGGCTCCAACGGGCATCCCAATCCAAGAGTGCACCTTCGCACTTGCATTGTTACGCGGGCAGACGAAGAGAAGGGATTTCTCCGCAAACGAAGGCCGTGTGGGCGCTGCCTCGCATAGTCCGGGAATACGTCGAGTAACTCTCAGCGGCGTGGGCAACAAACCGACACACACCGAAAACTGTTCGAAAATGAAAACGTAGACTCGCTCCGTGTTTATGTCGCCGCGATGTGGAGGAGGAGGAGGAGGAGGAGAGGAGAGGAGGAGAGGAGGAGGACGACGGACGACGACGACGACGACGAGGACGGCGGGGCGGGGCGGGGCGGGGCGGTGAAGGCGCTATTTCGGGTAGCCACCGGCGTTTGCCCGCCTCCGGCCCCGTCGCCTTTGCAGCGCCACGTTTGGGGAAAGCAGCGCGCCAACTCCCATCCCAAGGCGCACGGGTATGGCCTTCTTGATTTGAAATTGGCTCTAAATGACATTTCTGGCGTCCTCGCGATCGTCTCGTTAAGTTTGACCAAATGGAGCCAGATAGAAACTTGCGGATTTTGGCACATTATTGTTTATGGTTTGAAGATATGTTGCCAAAAAATATTTTTCGAATAGGACGACTCCATAAACAAACCTTTAGTGCTACATCAACACATACTTTCTGGTATTTTTTGTAACGGCTATACCTTGTATTATTTGTAATATAATTTTACTACATGAACCTGCAAAAGCGTTTCCAATCAACAATATTTCTTCTCCGAGCCGAGATTCCAACTCGGGTCCATGGAGTTAACTCGCCATGCGCTTTACCGCTACACCACTTAATGGCTCAGCAATAGTAGCTTTTGTCGACGCTTAAAAACGAATGGTCTCCCACTATTTCTAACGTAAGGAATTTTTGATTTTTCAAAGTGTTTCACGAAAATGAGCCCTACACTATTTTTGAAGCGTCCTTCGATCCGTGGAAAAAATTGAAGAAAAAAATTGGAGCAGCTTATCAGAAAATGTTTTCTTGTAAAACCATACATTATGCGAAACCTGCTCGATTTTTCAAAGAAATTTACATTATCTTTTTTTAAAGGTATGATTCTTTAAAACAAATTTCATTTAACATAAAAACTTCTAACGTCATATTGTACTTTTGCAATGTTATTTTTTTAGCAATTTTCAAAAATCCAGAGAATGCGCCGAAAATGGGAGTAAATTTTTTACCGTCCTTTGATACTTATGAGGAAACATGTAAAAAAAACAAACTTTGTTTTAGAAAATAACTTTAAAAATTACCTCCATTTTACAAAATTTGGAAATTACGCCAAAGGTACTCATATTTTTGAAAAATTGTACATGACTTTATTTCAGAATGTTTCAACATGAAAAACAGATTTCATTACGGAATAAAATTATTTTCACGTCCAATAAATTTTGAACTTTTCAATTTTCGAAAACTCAGGGGTTTTAACAAAAGTAGGCCTGCGCCATTCTTTTAAGCGTACTTTGCGCTATCTGAGGAGATAAGTTAATACAAAATTTGGAGTCTATTTGTGAGATGTTTAAAATGTTGTTGAGAATTCATTTAAAGTACCCATTAAAATTCAAATATCCATTTCAAACTCTCAATTAAAGAAAATCAATTTTATAGCAAGTAGTCACAACGATTTAGGCGCTAATGTTGACCAGACAGAAAGACGAACGTTTTGCCGACAATCGATTTTCTGTATCGAGGACCTACAAAAACGGATTCTGACTACACATGTAAGAGGAAGCAATTTACTATACTCAGAAACAAGTTGTAACAACTTTTTCGTTACCAGGGCCCGATAATAAGAGTTTTCCAGTCGAAAAAATGATTACTCTTTCCTTTTTACTAGTTAAGTAGCAAGACAAGAAAGTGAAAAATTAAAACCAATCAATGAAATCGCACCATTAATTCGTGCTTTTGAAACACAACCTGGCGATATAATTCACTAGTTTTCGTGGAGCGAAATTTGGTAGTGGACGTTTCGGGGTAGGGGAGTGGTAGGGGAGGTGTAGTTGGTAGAAAGTATTTGAAATTCAAGAAAGAAGAGTGTCCCGATACCATGTTTCAGAACTGCTGTTACAAAGATGCAATAGATCATTCAAATGTATAATAAATGTCTTCACTCTCATAAATCAGAGGACCAATCTTTCGACAAGTGTGTGTAGTTAAAAAAACACTATTTTGTCCATAGCCAACTCCACGTACTCCTCTCCAAAATATAAGATTTTAATTTTTTTTTCACGAGTGTGTTCTGAGCTCAGAGCAATTTGAGGTTGAAAATTTTCAAAGGAAATATTAAAACGAATGAAAAACAACTATTTTGTTTTTACAAAATATAAATATTTTCTATTAATGCAATTGTTCAATTTCATCCCGTCATTTTTGAGGAGTTAACTCTAGCCATTTATAAATACACACATCATTTACAATTACCATATGTGTGACCAGTCGAAGGGAGTGCTAATTAAGCGTTTTGTTGAGGGATCGTATTTAGCCAATCGGCTTTGAAACTCAACAACATTTCTGTTACGATAATGAAGTCTACAATTTTAGAGAATTTTCCTCCTTGGGTGTTTTTATTATAAAGAAAATTCCTTTTTTGTTTTCAATACAATTAAGGGAAAAATTTGAAAAGTTCATCCTCTAAAAGGATATTTAGATATCTTTTTAGATATTGTAGAATTGAAAGGAAAAATAAATGAATAAATGTTTCATTTTTTCAAGCAATATTCAAAATACGTTCTTTTCTGTAACTGATGTATCTCATTCTTCAGTAATTTCGAGACATGTTCTCCTGGTAATCGTGGGAATAAAGTACAGTCCTTCTATATCATACATGGCTGTTTGATATGAGCCGCGTCAAACTAGTGTGACGTCATGGATACTCTCAGCGACCACAGACACAGAGCTTTCGTATAACAAATATATTTATTAACAAGAAAACAAAACAAATATATACACTTAATAATCTACTTAAACCCTAGCTCTGATAGACCTACTATCCCCTGATCGCGGGAGCGATCCAAAACCCGATTGAAGATGGTTTTGATTGTGGCATTCGCCACTCCTACTTTTGAAGCGCGCACAAAGCCTAGCTTCCGTGACCGGATATCACGCTGGGACACAAAGTCCGTTCTGGCGCACCAACGGCTGGTTTGCCTCGATCGCAGGAGCGATCTTATCCGATTGAGAATCGGCGTGAATCGTGGCACTCAACCACTCTTCACCTCGGAGCACGCACACAGCATCGCTCCCCCGTGACCGCAGTCACCCAAGGACATAAAGTCCGCAGGCTTCGTCAACTAGTGACTCCAGCCTCGCGAGCCTGGCTCGCATATGCACCGTCGTGGCGCCAAGTTTTGTGCACACGCACGAGGTTCTCCCACTGTCTCCAGAACCCACTTACTGGCTCTGTACACTCAGTTATATAGGCGAGGCCCACATGACCTACTACGTCACGCCACCCCCTCGCTTGTTATAACAGTGAAAAGCTCTTATAAGCCGGAAACTCCCAAAGCCTTGTGTCTCCCGTTTCCGCGTTCTTCCCTTTACGGAAAAACCCTACTTCCTGTGGCGAGGCTAATCCGCAACCAAGCGTCCCCAAATAGATGCCATGAGGCACGCTGGCTAATACGTTACACTAGGTCGAACTAAAATTTCGGCCGTCATGTTGTGGCCTCCTTCTGAGCAATACTGTTGGTCCTACACAGTCCTTCAGATTGGTAAGTCAGTTCTCTAGCCACTCGCACAAGGGGTTCAATTAAACTTTTGCAATTTCTGAAATTGCAGAGTTATAACTAAGTCGGACCTACAATTTTTTAAGCATAATTTGCTCTATACGAATAATTAAAAAAACGAAGCATTTTTTAAAGAAAAAAAACCCAAATGTCAAAGAGGCTTCTTGTGAAGTAGCCCCCAAAATTTAAGATCGAAATTTGCGAGCCCACAACATCAGCGAGATCGACCCGGTATATAAATTATGAAAATCATCTGTTCAATTTATTCGATAAAGTTGTTCACAGAAAGATTAACTGACGAACGTTTTGCCTTAACCTACTTCCTCTGTGTCTAGGACACCCAAAACGACTCACTACACTACGTTCAAGGCAGTAACTTACTACGCATAGGAGAAAGAATAATCCACCATTTCGGTATCAGAATCTCAAATTTTTTTCTGTCGAACAACGATACATTTCTCGCAACATAACGTAACTTTCTCTATACTATTAGTAGTACACGACAAAGTAAATAGCTGGCAGATTTGACTTTGTAAAAAAGGGTAATGGTATGTAAAAAAATCGACACGGTTTTTCGGACTACTTTTTGGACACTTTTTCATCCAAAATTTCACATTCCTTGAGAGATGGTCACTACAGAAAATACTGAAGATTTTTTATCAGCGAGTTTTTGCAAGCCAAAGAAACAAGGTTGGAAACGGGTGAAGACATCAAGAGAGAAAGGCACCAAGGGGCAAGAGACCGCTAGGTCTTGTCCTAACAAGGGCCTGAGTGCGAGAGAGAGGGCAAGAGAAAGAGGGCAAAAGAGAGGACAAGAGGTCAATACAGAGCGAAAGGGAGGGAGGGAGGGCGAGAGGTGCGCGAGAGCGCAGTGCATCGTCGCGCATGGCCGCGGGTGGCGGGCGCTCGGAGCTGCCAGCTGGCGGAGCGCCCGGTCGCATCCACACCCGCGCCCGCGCCCAACTTTTCTCACACCCCAGCGAACAACCTTAATTCATTTAGCAATTTTTTATCAAAAAAAATACTTCATCAAGACTGGAAGGTATCGGGATAGCATTTCATTTCCACTTGACTAATACAAACTACTTGACTCACTGGCATTTTATCACGATTCTCAAGTACCTTGTCAGTTTTAGCAAATCATGAAATTTATTTTTGTAGTAAACTCTGCTGTTTGTTGTTTAATCCAAGGAATGTAGGTTATATGCACAGACAACAAATATTCATGTTATCTCATTGGTTTCTGGTTGTTTCTGTATTCTCCATCGTCGTGAGACAAGAGCTGAAACGAATTTCGAGTCCTTTGAACCAACCTACTTGGCCGCTTCACAGATTCTTCTGCGGGATCTCTCATAGACGACGCCCTTCTCAGTGAAGCTCGTCGACAGCTATGAGAAGAACACGAAACATATTCCTTATAAAAATTACGTACTGTGTTTCGAGGTGTGTGTTAACGACATTCTAAGATAATAAATTCAGTCAAATGGGACAATTTAAAACTTTTTAATCGCGTAGGAGGAATAACAATCAACTCTCAAACAATTTGCCAGGCGTGTCCGGGGCAGGTCTGACTCGCAATCACACGCCGCGCGCCCTAGCAACAGATTCAAACTAAGGATTTCTTTCTTTCTCGCTACCGCTTACACAGTAGAGAGAAAGTTATGTATTACAGCGCGAAAAACGGCGAATCTTCGGCAGAAAAACTCTTATTACAGGGCCTTGGAACAAAAAAAGGATAAATCCTGTTGCTATATTTAGAAATCTCTCTTTAAAAAAAATCTCTAACACATGGTGTAGGCAAAATCTGTTTTGTGGGTCCTTGATACCGAAAAATCGAATGACGGCAAACCGTCTAACCGTGTCCCTGAACAACGCTACACTTTTCAGCAGATTTTTTTTCCAAAATTGGTGTCCTCTAATCGATCTGGCTGATGTAGCAGCCCCTTGAATTCGAAACCGATATTTAATTTGGGGGTGTACTTTACATGAAGCACTAGAGACATTTTCAAAATGTCCAAAAAACTGACTCCAACGTTTTTGATTAAATTTTGTTGGATAGTGTACAGAAGTTTAAAAAAATTGTGTAGGACTCATTTTCGTTGAAAACTGATATATCTAAAATTGGAAAAATTAAAAAAAAATTAGCTGCTTTGGCAAACTACGATTAAAAACATAGTGATTTTTCCCTCAATGAAATATGTTCCCTAAAAATTGACTTTGAAATAAAGTCACGTACAATTTGTCGGAAATTTGAGCCGTTTTCGCGTAATTTGTGTGAAAGTAAATTGTGTGGACTGAAAATTTGTAGGTGCTGTTTTAGCACTCGCCTGTCGCCTCTTAAACGAGAGATTTCTAAATGCAGGCTCATTTCCAACAGATTATCCGGAGATGTTTATGCAATTTTTGTAGCTACATTTTGCAGTTATAATAAGTTTTCGTATAACTTCGCTGATAGGTGAGGTTGCGTAGTTCACATGTTCATAATAAGCGCATTTCATGAAGCGAAAATTCGCATTTAAATACATTACGAATGACGCTTATTGTCCCTCAGAACATTTGTGTTTCAGTCACGCAACAAAAACAACAAATTCCTTTATAATTTCACATTCGCGATAGGTAGTACATCTTCAGAAGTCAATAACTCTAAACATAAAGCATTAAGCACGCCATGGAACGTACATGTAGATCACCATTCAAGCGCGAGTTAATATGTAGTAATTCAAAGTACATCCTTCGATTAGTTAAACCAAAAATGGAAGTCATGTACAGACAACTTTATTAAATGGAGAAAGCGCGGCAGTGATAAAGCCGGTGAGTGGTGAGGGGGAAAGGGGAGGGAGCCCGCTGCGCTTTGCAGTGCCAGTGGAAAGGAGTCGAGTCGAGTCGAGTCGAGTCGAGTGAGGGGGAAGGGGTGGGTAGGTGGAAGGGAGTGGAGAGGAGGGAGAGGAGGGGAGTGATGGGGAGTGGAGGTGAGTGATGGGGAGTGGAGGTGAGTGATGGGGAGTGGAGGTGAGTGATGGGAGTGGAGGTGAGTGGAGTGGAGGGGAGTGGAGGGGAGTGGAAGGGGGGAGTGGAGGGGAGGGAGTGGAGTGGAGGAGTGGAGGGGAGGGAGTTGGAGTGGAGTGGAGTGGAGGGGAGGGGAGGGGAGGGAGGGAGGGGAGTGGAGGGGCCCGACGACTGCAACTTCTCCAGTATTGATTTTCCAAGCGCAACTCGGGACCCCTTTCCCCGTTCCGCCCCGCCCCAACTTGCAACGCCGGCGCCAGCAACCTTGGGGGCGGGACGAGCTGGGATTGAGAAGAGTTGATCGAGTCACGTCAACCACGAGGCTCCTTCAAATAGTAAGCGAAACTTCGTCCAAGTCGCGAGGGGCGCTGCGCGGCGCTCCCGGGAATCTGTCGCACACAGCATTCACACTCACGTCCGCCATTTCGGCGTCGCTACGAGTGATCAGAAAGGACAAAGGAGTGAAATTTCGAACAGTCTCCAAGCACACAGTTGAGTGATACTACTCTGAGTAAAATCAAGGCGTTCAATTGAAGACAGATGATTCGAAAACCCCGGAAAAAAGTAAAAAATCAAAGGCATAATCGGAGACTGGCGTCTAGCGTCAATGAAGTGAATTCAATCCGTGCATGTGTTTATGGAGTGCTATCGCCGCATTGCGGTAGGCGAAATTGCATTAGAGATAGGTGTCAGTGTTGCAACTGTACACCCGATTGTATAAGACACTTGGATAGGAAAGTATCGGAAAGTTGGGTTCCATGTCTTCTTACTGAAGCACAAAAGAACTAGAGGAAAAACATTGCAGTCACGACTTCTGAATCTGTTTAAAGAAGAATGTGGAGGCTTTCCAAAGATCGTTTAGTGACCTTTGATAAAGCATGGATCCACCACTATACCCCAGAGAACAAGATTGTGGAGTGTAGGGAAGTTGAGAAGGCGCACCGACCAAAGACAAGAGTAGACTGTCAGCCGGGAAAGTTTCGGGATTCAAACATGTATTGTTGATTGACTACTTCATGCTGTCTACTACTGCCAGATGTTGAGTGTTGTCAAGAATGACTGAAGCACCGATTGGCGACGTCTCCTGCCCGCGCGGCACCGCATTCGGCTCATTCGGCAGCTCAGACTCGCGACATTGCTCCACCTTACAGACTCGCGCCCCTGTGACCCAGGAGGCATTCGCAGGCACATTTCAAGTCTGCGGTCGGCAGTACGTGCGCAATCGGCTACTTGGGGAAGACATCGTTTTCCTCCCATGAAGGGATTCCAAAGCTTCCTCTGCGATGGAAAAACGAATTTTTGACCAAGGAAACTATGTAGAAAAATAAGGTACTCCAATCACCAATAAAGCTCTGTTAAACATTCCGGTACATATTTGAATAACTTCTGTACTATGATGGCTACTTTCTTTAGTGAGGTGAATGTTTTTATCTCGGAAATTGGTGAGGTGCCTCTCCTTGTTGTGAGATCCGGCGCCGACCTACACGTCGGCTTGATGGGGATTTCCCCCTCCCGATATCTTCTCGCAGCGGAGCACCGCGTCAGCCGGAAAATCTCTAAGCTCCCGATATGTGTGGTATTTTTGTGCATGTGCGTTTGCGAGTAAGATAGGGCAAGGAAGGACAGATCGCGCGCGGTCCGTGGCACGTTTGAGGGGATATTGCTCCGCCGTTCGCCTAATATTAACAGAGAATGGAAAAATACGGATGAGAGCAACTGGCCACTCGAATTCTCCTCTAAACTGCGGCTGAATTCTACCTATGTAGCGAGTGAGCAAAATCCACCTAGGAGCTTGCGGTCAGACTCCGTGAAGAGCAGAAGCGCAGTTCTACTAAGGGTGGCTCAGGGCTACATTCATTGGGTATTGGATCGCGGCAGACAGGCGCAGGGCGGCACAGTAGGCAAATAAAACTCCTCCCATTACCCACTAGCCACGTATTTTATCAATATTATCAGTATAAATATCGACATGGGAATCGGTATTACCGTGGCACATTTATTAAAATAGTTGTATTAACATTGAAAACGATTTTTAGGGAATCATAAATAATTTGTTTTTATTATTTGAACTTTTAAAGTAATGATTTTTCCTCCTTTCAGTTCTCGTAGAACGAAATTCAACTTTTCTTTCGTGTATGGTCATTCATGAGTACGTCCATCCCCGCTTTTCTTCAAAATTACAAACCTTATTCCAATAATCAGGAGATTACCACAAACTTTTCACATTTAATTGTACCTGAACTGAAACATGAACAATGACAGCTATTTTAACCATTTCCTACCTCATGAAACATCCCCCATCCAACCTTGGTGCGAACGTTTTGGGCAGAGGAGGCGGCTGTAGGAGAGCACGACAAAGGCACTCGTCACAGGCCTCAATGAAGGCCACGCTCAAAGCCATTTTGGCGCCAGCTACTGGGGGCACTCCTCGCCGTCGCCCTCGCACAATGACGCCCGTCCAAGTCACCTGTACTAGTCGGCCAACACCTACCGCGCGACCGGGTGTACTATTTCAAAAATGAATTCGAAAAAGTTTCTTTTGTATACTATGCGATGTTTAATTGGCAACATCATATTTACGAGCAACTCGGGTCGTTTGTGTTCCATAAGATGTATTCGATCTGCGTTAAAGCGTGTTCTTTGTTTCGTTTACAGCCGAAACTTTTACAAATTCATTTGCAGAATGTGGAACAAAGAATACTACCTCTATGGCATAAAATGGAGAAAGCTCTCTACTCTCATTAAATCTATTCTTCTAATTTTCATTGCAGTCCGTACCTAGCATTTAAAACTCCTGATTTCGCGTTAGTCAAATCGCAGTTAGCTACATTTGAACTTCCTGCGCAAATAAACTTTGTATAATCATACCATCACTTAACAGTGTTGTTTCAGGTAATATCGCATCGTATTTCTACTCCTCACGACATCCCTAATACCGGCTACTAATACCACTAATGCCCCGTTAATGAAGGCTTATTGTATGCTCTGCAGGCCTCTGCCTCCTCCAGCGCCGCCGCACACGGGTCAAGCTCTCATCTTCTGGCGTGTGTGTTGTGGAGTTCATGAAAGTTTAAGTGTATGTAAAGGGAGAGGATACGAGAAAGAAGAGAAAGCGAAGATTGCGCGTGGATCGCGGCCCGTTTCGTAGAGCACTGCTGCGGCATACGCCTGGTATTGATACGAGACATCACGCAAAACATCCAATCAGAGCAGGCGCCCGCATCTGAATTCCACCTGGCTATGTCGAAGCCCCATCGGAGCTGGAACCCTCGGATTCGAAGAGCGCAGGCTGCGCATCACGCAGAATTGCGCTGCAATGCGCTTCCTCACACAGCGCCAGTGGCCACCAGTACCACAAGCCGGCCCCTTTCGCATGGTGTGCATGGGGTAGCGTTTGGTGCCATGTACGAGTATGTAGACATCACACCCGTAACGTGTTGTGTTTGGAACTTCCAATGTGTTATTCTTTGTGTCAAGTTCCGGCGCAACGGGGTGTGTGGGTGCCAATTGCAACGCCGCTGCCACTTACCTTTATCGTCTTGTTTTGTAACCGCAGGCCGTTGAGGGTGTTGATCGCTTTCTCCGCATCCTCTGGTCGGTGATAATTCACAAACCCGTAGCCCAAACTCTGACCTGAAACAGAAAGCAAACAAGAGCTCAGTACTCACTACAGTACACACTGCATGGCTCAAACATCACTCCCTTGTGTATGCCTGCTTCTGATACAGATTAGGTGTCTATAACGATTTGATACCAATAAAATGGATACAAAAATATTTGGTGATTGTTAAATGAAGCTGTTTTTACCCATTTCAAATAAGAAAAAGCCAAAACGAAGTAACAAGACTCAAATAAACTTCATTCGAGAACATTGAAAGGATAGGATCTTGGATGCCAGTGCTGCACGGATTGAAAAAGAGACGGCAAAACTAAACGGCTGTTGATAGGAAGGCAATAACCAGTTAAGAAGTATGTAAAATAATAATTGGATGATATGATATAATATAATATAATATAAAAAAATATTTTTATTATTATTATTATTATTATTATTATTATTATTATTATTATTATTCATTCTTAACAGAAATTGGAATTGCTGCCAATGTGTTAAACATTGTGACATTTTCTTGAAAGAGAAACTTCCAATTGTGTATTCAAATATATTCTGTGAGTAGTCTTCAACTCTACAGGCAGTAAAATAATATGTAATTTCCGAAAGGGTGTTTGCGTTTGGGGTTTGCGTAGACGTTTTTGGAAAGTTGAAGAGAAGGGAGCAATTCGGATTGATTCTTTCCGGACACTCAACTGCTTTGCTCATTGGTCCAGTTAGTGTAGTGATTGCTTTTTCCAGGGAGGTGGCGGTGTCCCTCCGTCGCTGGAATGAGAGATCCAGCTGCACGTCAGCTTTCAAGGGATCCCCCCTCCAGGACCGCTACACTTACGTAATAAAACATATTTTACCGTAAATATGATCCCGGACGTTCCCCCTTTTTACTCTATTAGAATAATTATTCACACACCGGTTTTGAGGAAGCAGCTCCCAACACTATCTGAAAATATTGTAATGGTCCCCCATAAAATAAATTATATTTATTAAATCATTATAATTGTATCATTAAAGGTATAATTCAATTCTCCTTGTAGTATGGCTTATGCACTAATACAATGTCATATGTAAATTACGTTTAATGGGAAATGGGGGCTCACAAACGTAGTTACCCTTCCTTAGATTTTAGGCTGCTCACGTCTGTGAAAGCATTGCTTGTCGAAAAAGCACTGAAAAGTGAAGGGTCTGTCGTGTCAGAATGAAATTCAACTTGATTTTTTGAATGTTCAAATCAAGGTCACACGTTCATATGAAAGATTTCAGCTGTCGAAATACAATAGAACTTACACTATCAAAATTACTAATATCGGGATTAATTCGATTTTCGCCTACAGAGAGGAATTGTGTAGCCCTCAGAAGGTATCCCA
Source organism: Gryllus bimaculatus (assembly GCA_017312745.1). Taxonomy (NCBI): domain Eukaryota; kingdom Metazoa; phylum Arthropoda; class Insecta; order Orthoptera; family Gryllidae; genus Gryllus; species Gryllus bimaculatus. Next base: position 1,572,503 of record BOPP01000173.1, read on the forward strand.
GCACATCTGAATTACGTAAAAAAGTGTTTGTTAAATAAGCCTGGATTGAGCAAACTCAAGATGCGAATACACTTGTATATAATGCATTCTAAGGAGTCTACAACGTGGCCACTGACCCACGACCTTTTTCGCCCCACACCAACACACAACCTGTTGGCTCTGTCCTTCCCTTCCCTCCCAGCGCCGTCGTCCTTAGCTCTCCATCGTATTCTAGCAATGGAGCAAAATATAAAATCTTTGTATATTGTTTCTACTAAATATTACTCTGAAATCGATACAAAAACTAATCATGCTCGCTTATATTAAACATTAGTCCATTATTTCGTTATTGCATTTTACGTCGTATACACACAATATGAGTGTGTATGTATATATATATATATATATATATATATATATATATATATATATATATATATATATATACACTCACATTTCTAATTTTCATGGTTTTGTTATTATTACTACTGTACTTCAAACTCAATCCCAGCACATCTGAATTACGTAAAAAAATTTACTCTTTCTTGCCAACAAATATCACTCTGCCAATAATACCCAAAGATCCAGCATTCCTAAGACGAGAAACAAAATTTAATAAAACTATTATCTGTGTGCTTGCCAAAATGTACGCAGTTGCATTGGGATACTCATCTCTCAGTTATGTGTTAAATTACATACCCAACTCAGTAAAAACCAACGTCAAATGAAATTAAATACGATATTCAGAATGGTCACTTCCGTGTGAACTTGAAAAGTCAAGTAAAGAACAGTCAGCAGTAATTCCAAATTAAAATGTCTTCTTGCAACGCACTACAACACGCGACCCAGCTGTACTCGAAGGGGAGGGGCGTGGGCCGCGGTGCGCACCGTCGCCTTGGCCGCGCCTCCAAATTCTCAGCACGCCCTGATTAGCTTCGCCGCGAAAATACAGCGCCATCGTCTGTCCACTCGTTAGTTTATATTTATTTGAGCCGTCGCGGCGCTCTTGATTTCTACGGCTTGTAATTGCCCCCGCGCAGGGGGGGGGGGAGGAGAAGGTGAGCCCAACCGACGACAACGAAATGCGAGCAAAGCACCAAACCACAATTGGAAGCAGGCAGGCACAACGCACACGCTTCGTCATTCACTCTTCGCAACGAGCCGTAGGCACTTCGCACATTCCTCTACAGTCGGCCATCACACTTAATGGGAAAGGAGTGGTATCGCAATAATTCCCCAACACCAGCGCTGTCACCGCCACATCAATGGGAGCGCAGCGGTGCTGGTCACCTCAACGCGCCCTTCCTGTGGCGGGGCGCCCGCGTGGCCCGGAGCCAAGAGCCCAAGACGGCGGGGAGAGCGCCGACCCCCCTCCTCCTCCTCCACCGTCTTCTTCAAATGCTTGCCGCCCCCACGCGGAGTTTTCCTCGTCGCCTCGACAGATCAACCGATCGACCAACCGCATCCCATCCCATGCTCTTCCTACACGTGCAAAACAACTTCGATTTTTCTCACATTTCGTACTTCCCAACACACAATAAATAGGAGTGGAGCCATTTGATCATGAATCTAACTGTCATTTTATTTGTTCAATCGTCAGTGTCCCAGGAAGCCACCCGAATTCATTTCCATACACATGTTCCTCCTCCATCATTAAAGATTATTTCGAAAATGAGCTGTGTTGAGTAGATTCAAGGGGAGGAAATGTGGAATTTAACGAAACTTGGCGAGAAGGCTATTCCTTCGTAAAGCACAACGACCGCGCGTTTAAAATGTCGCGCCAACGAGCGAGGCACTGTAAGTAGCGCGACAGGCACATTTCTTCAAATCCCACCTGCGCCCTGTTTTCTTGTTTTCCAAATATTTTAATTAATACGAAGAGAAGAAGCTTATTCGGTTTTTCACGTAATGCTCCTGTTTGTCACTGATATTGGGTTTTGGTTTCTTACTGTACCACATATAAATTATAAGTAAAGAAATCAAAATCAGTTTCCAATCACGTTTAGGGGGGTTATACACTAGAAAAAACGCAGCCGAGAGATGAGCTAGAAACCTTTCACACCCCTAGATGCGTAGAGATGTTCCAACGGGGCGCCCTCCAACAAATTTCTAACAACGATCTCTGAGAAGAAGAAAAATACCAGCCACTGGCTGTTAAATTGAAAGACTTGTACGGATTGTGAGCATTGGAATTACTTCCAATGGTGCAGCAAATGGAGATCGCCAAAGAATGGCAAGAGACCGCAAAGAAATTAAATCCGAAAAGCATTAAGGGAGCATCCAGTATCCGGCATGATGGCGAACAGCAACTGCAGTCCGGAAATTCTGAAGTCTGATTTAATGGAAAGAAAATAAACTACCGTATTCCCGTTTTACTTTCGGTGCAAACCATTGCTACATAATTTATTTATTTCCCCTCCCTAGTTACGCCCACATGGGTGACACCGTACATTAGTCCCTGTTCTAAAACATTCTTTCCGCTCCCCAAGATATGATCATTATAATTAATATGTATATTAACGTACAGTTTACACTTCCCATAGTACGTCACAGTTTTTTGACGTCAGCAGCCCCTACTCTTCTACTGCATCAACAATCTCCAGAACAGTTCCCACGCGAATGCCACGTGGTACTTTCTTAACAAGGGCTTCAAGCCGGGAGAATGGTGGATGGTAACAACACTTCCAGTCCCATCGAACAAATTAGCGACAGAATGGAATAGCCAATTCAGCCACATGAGCAATTCCTTTGCCACTCCTTATACCAAATTACACTGCGAAGCCTGTCATTTGGTATATCTGCTGAGTAAATCTTCGCACTGATTGGCATCACTTCACGACCGTTGGCTTGCACAGGGCTGTGGAAGCCCTCAATTGTGTTGACTTTCCGCCAGCCGAAGAATGTTCACTTCAAAACTATTTATCTCGCTAAAATTCAAGATAAAGTGCACTTCTAAATTTATTTAAAGAAGTAATATTTACATGAAATATTGTTTAATTGCAAGTTGGCCTACTTTGAGTACAAGACGACGATAATAAACGTGAACAGCAGGTGTTCTTCGATAATATGCGATTGGGCGCTGTACATTCACATTTTACTTCACTTTTAATTTATCAGAAAATCCACAATGGTATTCTCACATACTTGTCAACAAATTTTGTATCAATTCTTTATCTTCAAGGATGATTTCGAGTCATTCATGGCAGCTATCACAACTTCAGTCTCTCACTGAAGTGCTTATCACAGTGCACACAGGTGATCTGGCTGGCGACAGAATAGAGCGCTACGGACTTCGGCTATGTCCAGCTCTTTTAGAACCTGTCAAAATAATCGTCCGCTTGTCTCAACTAAGATATTTAGAAAACAGGTGTTAGGAAGTAGCTAGACAAATTAAAAGCAAATTGACATCGATGGCGAAAATTGTAAGAGAAAACTCTGCTCACGCGTCACTTGGTGGTTAGTCTCATTTTAATTGAGAGCAAATAAGTCACAAGTAAAAATCTCTATCCGCTTCTGACCCTCTTTCCCGTGATTTTGCGCCCTGTGCATCACTGGGACCGGTTCCTCGGGAGAGAACGTTTTGGAAGTAGCTTCATACTCTGAGAATAAATGCAACCATCGCCATGTCTCTTCGACTGCGCGCATGCACGTAGTCTGAACACCTTCAACACCTATCCTCTGCCTCTTCACTTAGAAACTCTCCGTTCTTCTCCACGGAAGAGGAGGTAGCCAATATCCTTCTATCAGGAAGAATCCGCTTCCGGATCTTCCGGAAATCACGCCGGCGCTCTGAGGAATACCTTTCACGTAGGCAATTCATTCGATTCATTGGGCGAAACCGCCGCCGTTGCGACCAAAGCCATGCAAACGCTTCTACTCTACTGTTTCTTCAAAGGGATGAGAAGAGAAGGGCGGGGGCGGTCGCGGGCACCATTCAAGAAGGCAGCGCGCTCCGCCCCACTCGTCCTCCGGGCGCCGGGCGCAAATCGTTGGAAATGGCCGTGCAGCGCCGCGCCCTTCCCCATCGCAAGCGCTGTTTAAGAAGAAAAATTAAGACAAGAATTTGGCCCCGCGCCCGCCCACCTCCGCCCCCGCGCCGCATATTCCCTGCCAAGTTGGGCGGTGGCGGCGCAGCTATTTCGGGTCGGTCTCGCGGCGCCCGGCAGACGATGCGCGGGTGATGGGGTGCGCCAGCGAAAGGCGCGGAGGGGAGAGCGGCGGGAAGGTGGAACGGCTAGAGACGCTCTCCCGTGCAGCGTCCCTCAACTCGCCGTTTTCACCAAACAGACGATCGTCGTCCAATCGAACGATTCCTACTTTCCTGAGATCTCTGCGAGGGAGACGCACGCCTGCGCGGTGCAGCATCCAATCTGCTTGCTGCTCTCTTCCGAGCGGCCCGGTTGGCTTGGCGGCACGCGAGATATTTGATTTGCTCTTCCTTACTATTCAACACTCGGCCCTCGCACTTCCCGGCGGTTATAGACATTTCCACAGCGGCTGACACTGAGTTCCAGGCCCAACCAATCTCCTCACCTCTATACCGAAGGGGGTCGGACTAGCGAATGGTAGGAAGCCCGTTGCTTTACACACGTTAGATCATCACACACCAATGATGTCGCGGGACCCGAACCCACATCGTCGGCGGCGCGGGGGATACCCACATGAACCCTCACAGTCGGTGCGCCACTGACATCACTTGATAGAATTTTACTCTCAAAATTATCTTCGTATGGAATTTATGATATTGCTTGGCTTATTGAATATTTATTGGCAAATGCACAAGGGATCCAACAGGGTTCCATTTAAGACCATGCTCTTTTCATTTGATTTATTTAGTCAAAGAACTGTAAAAACTGTATGTGATGTGAGGGGGAGAAGTACCATCAGCGCACGGTTTCTTGAGCTTCCCATTTTTAACCATAATTAGTGGAATTATGAAGAAAGGTACCACCAAAGCTAAGAATTAGGGGAAGGATCAGCTTTTGAAAACCAGATATTTTCGCTCCGAAAACTTACTTGCGTCCGTAAACGAACTACAGATTTTATTTTTTAGTATTTTTAACAAACCATAACTCCGGCTCTACTCCTATCAGAATTAGCCAAAGGTCAAAAATATGTGCATATAGAACCTCTACATCTTTGTAGTGTAAAATTAATGTTATTAAAATTGTGTGTATTAAAATCGATACTCATGTGAAAGTGTTGTGTAAAATCTTTTCGGTTTATTTCTAAACTATTAGATACTATACTGAGCCACAAAAAGATAAATAATATTGATTTTAACAACGTTCAGTTATTGTTCAGTTAAGTCTGTATAAATCTAAAACCGAAATAACACTATGAACAGTACTGTACCGCAGTTTATGGGACTATAGTTCAAATCTGTAACATATTTGCGTATGAAAATATTTATTATTTAACAGGAGCGAATATTTTCATATCAATCCTTGCCCAAAACTCTCGTTTTTACCTTAGTTGACAATTGAACTAAATTAGTATACGAGAGAGGAGCACAAGAAATTGTGCACAAAAGATACTTCTCTCCATAGTACATCAAATAGTTTTTAACTGTTTTTTTATCCACGTTAAATGAACATTTAAAAACGGGCCACGTGGTAGGGAGCAGCCGCTCCCCGCGTCACTCAGCCACGCACTCGCCTCGGCGCACGCCCCGCACATGGCACGCAGCCCAAATACACACGTGCGGCCCAGCGCACGCCGACTTATTAATTTCTATTCTCGTTTTATTTTCTATGGCGTAATTCTGAGGATGGAACAAGGATTTACTGCAGGAGGCACAAGGTCACACAATATCCCTATATACCATCTCAAAATCTTGTCAGCTTCACATTACACACTGCATGTCATCACTAGATGGAAAAATGAAACGCTTCACGCCACGATTTATATTTCCAACAAGAAAATGATTATTCGAAATTTAAAAATACTCAAAGTATGGTCATATTAATAATAACGTTTTCTCATATCAGATCAAATATAAATATGCATTTGGGCGACAATATCACCAAAAAAGGCAAAACAAATTGACAACACAATACGGCAACCAATGATACGATAAGTCAATGGCGACCCGGAAAAAGGTAAAGCATAAATCATGGACACGACTTTTTATTTTCTCCCTACGAAGTAGACAGGAAGTCATGTAATGCTGCGCGAAAAAAACGGCGAATTTCGGCAGAAAGCTCTTATTAGAAGGCGCTGGTAACGAAAAAGTGGGTAAATCCAACTGGTAACTTAAGAAAAAAATCCTTCCTTACGTGGTATAGGCAGAATCCATGTTTGACAGGTGATTGATACCGAAAAAAACGAATGGCGGCAAAACGTCTGTCTGTCCATCTGATAAGAGTCCTATCCAGCGCGTAACTAATGTAATGAAGTAACAATTTGTTTGGATTGCACTATTAGTGAACACTGTAGCCACTAATAAACTGAGATCGATTCTCACTTACGCGTCATCTCTTTTCACTAACAGCAATCTTCGCGATAGGTTACATGGGGGTGCAATATGAGGCTGTTGCACCGTACAGTGATGTAGGCTCAATGGGTTCGATGTTTGCCTCATCAATTTTTTCAAAGATTTTAAAACGTGTCAGTTCAGTAATTTTGTATCTTCAAGTCCCTCTCCTTCTCTCTTCCATTATAACCTTTCGTTGTCGCAAGGCGCTTTCCACCAAGCATTCGTCCCATAGCTGGATGTGACGGACCCAGGTCGCGAGGTACGTGAAGCCTGCAGGCGATGGATTGTGGATCCGCTGTTCCTCCTTACCCGCGTGGTGCGTGGCCTGGGAGTTCCAATCTGACAACTCTCCCTCAGCAAACGCCATCCTATCCAGTGCATCCACATAGCAAGGAACGAGACCACAAGGGTTACCACAATGGACAAGGCTCTGCGTAATCCACGAGCTTGCTTTGCTTTTTGAATTTCATTTTTAATTCCAAAATGAGACATGTTGTATTTTGTTGCAAAAGTGTTGAGTTCTTCTTGAATCTGCATTATATATTAAAATAATAACAAATGCTCCCAGAAAGGAAATCAGAGCGGTAACTATAACGCACATATTAGAATCTATCAGTTTCAATGGGCACAAATTCTACACATTGCGCACATTGTTTGTAGGAGTAGACGAGTTACTTCAGACATCTGAAAGTTAAGTTTCTATACATACTACAAAAACATTTTTATATGTATTTTAGTGTTTAATTGTTTTGTTTATGACATACACCGCAATTACAGCGAAATGATCATATTTAAAATAAAACAGTCGTTATCATCATTGTAAAATAGTACAAGTAAAAGTAATTAAACAGTTCTTTATTTTATTCACTTATATGTGACGTAAGAATTTTGGATCATCATTACGGAAGAAAAGTAAGCAACATCATTATCCCTACAGACATTTTACAGCTTACAAATAATAATAATAATAATAATAATAATAATAATAATAATAATAATAATAATAATAATAATAAACCACATGCAAATAAAGTTAAAATGTGAAAATTCCAACCCAGTAACAATGTGGAATTTCCGTTAGTTCTCGGTAACAATCTCATTCTATAGAACTTTGAAAAATGGTATGTAAAAAGTCGTATAAATATTCAAAATGTGAAGAGAGAGTGTTTCTGCCACTAGCGAATCCTCTGCCAATCCACAAAACGACGTTTCTTCAATGACTCCGCATGCCCCTCCATTTGCATTTTGAGCTGTCAAAGTATATTTTCAATTTCTAACTTATGACTTTTAGGTTCATGTACATCAAGTACATGGTGCAACAAAAATTGGAATTAGAAATCTGAAAAAAAACAAAAAACTCCACAATAAGAAGTGAACTATCAACACTCAATGGATGCGGAAGCAGCCCAGCAGTGCCATCATTCTGCAGTCGTCACAATCCGAATCGAGTTCAAGGTCAATTCTTACAGCTGTTGCTATAATACTTGTCTCCTCTCAACAACTGCCAGTACAATCCCTCAATCAGCAGGGAGATTTCAAAATTGAACGTCTAATAGAGCCTCCATTATCCGGCTCGGAAGGAGACAGGGGGAAGAGAAAGAGGGAAAAAATAAAACCTTAATCGGAATACTTTTTTATTCATTCAAGTGTGTTGAAAAGTGAATTAAGACATGTGAAAAAAGTCTTTACAAAGTTACAATATACTACATATTCAGTAACTCACAGCAATTTAGTATATTAGGAATACTATTTTAATTCCATTTGCAAAAATAAAGTTATTCCCATTATTTTAGTCTCTTTCAATTTGTCATTTCCCGTGATGAATTCAAAATTATTTCACAAATCAATTGATTAAATAAACTAAAAAAATCATTTTAAAATTGCAGGTTTGTCTTGTTACCGACATTGCTATATTTTTAATTCATGTATTTTATCATTTTCATAACGAAAGAGGCAAACGATATTTGGATTCCCGGGTAATGGAGTGCACATAGTACTATTCTCATTCTAATGAAATGACTCCCAAATCATCCCATTCGAAGATAGTACATAATATTAACTAATAATTCCATCGAAATTTTTACTCCAATCTCATTTTGGACTCGCCTACTTCTGTCACAACGAAAGCAGCTTACGTGGCCACGGATGATACACTGCGCCAGGTAAGTCTTTTCGCAGTGGCACTTAGCTGCTGAGAATGCAGAAATTATGTTGGAAGCACGAGTTGCAACTTATAACAAACGAAAATATAAATTGGGTACTCACGACAATCATTACGCATGCTGAAGTGTTGTCCCCTGCTTGTTTCTAAGTAATCTGCTTGGTGCTCAGTGCGGAGACGTTTCTGACGCACGTTAGTAAAACACTAATCCATTGCATACCTAGTATAACCCGATTGTTTTGCTTTAAAAATAGATTTTATTTATTTCAAAAAAAATAAATAAATAAAACTGCAAGTGATACACAATGAAGGAGTGTAATGTACTTTACTGCATTTTACTGTACTTTGTTCTATATTTTTATTTATATTATTTTTCAAAATACGTGGCGCGGGAACACTAGTAAAACGATTCAGTACGGCCTACTACTTTATGGAATTATTTAGCGGCTACTTGTTCAGCTACATCTGCAATCTCTGCAATTTCCCCTTCCCTCGTGCTCTTGCGTTGTATACTCCTCGGAAATAGTACATTATGAAACGATGATGTAAATATTAATACACGAGCGTGATATTACAATACGAGTGAGAAATGGGCGAGTATCGTAAATTTCACACAAGTGTGTTAATATCTATAAAATGAGTTTCATACTGTACCTTTTCTACGACTTATGGTAACTTTTATAAGTTAAACGTTTACATTAAATCGTTTCGTGGCAATTGACATGCAGGATTCAGCTACGGTCAACTAGCAGACTGCTCTCTACTCACCCTGCCGCAGGTGTTTACCACTGCACTAGTTAAATAGGATCAAAGTGAAATTACCATCCAATTTATTTTAAATAATATTCCACATGAACAATTATTATTAACATAAGAAATTAAAACTGACAAGAATAATACTACACTAAATGCAATTTTAACCCACAATCAAACACAATCAAACGAAACATTTACTAGAACGATTCTCAACAATTAAATAAGAGTTAATACTTGATTTGTAAACTTCTCCGTGATTGGTCAAGAATTTGCATCGTAATATGTATCACTATGCAAAATGACAAATGACAAAAATGACAAAAATGACCAAATGACAAAATTCTACAATGGAACTAAAATAAATACATTTGTGCTGGCAAGCACGCGCTGCCTCGTGGTCCCCGCACGCCCCATGGGCGCGCTCCCGGAGGGGCAGGGGCGGAGGCAGGGGCGGAGGCAGGGGCGGAGGCAGGGGCGGAGGCAGGGGCGGCGCTTCCATTCGTCATCGGGGAGGGGGCGCGGCCAGGTGCGCGACGGGTCGGAGGGGGCCCGTGGGGGCCCCAGCTGGCCGGAGGGGGCCGGGGCTCGCCTATCGACGCATGAACGCACCCTTGGACGCGCCGGGAAACAAGCGGCTTGGCTTGTCCGCGTGGGCGTGCAGTCTATTTGTTGCCGCGACGGCGCCCAGAGCGGGTGCTTCCAATTAACGGGACGGGCGTAAGCGCGGTCACCGCCAGCGGGAGGGGTGACGCTGTGGGGGGAGCGGGGGGAGCGGGGAAAGGGTCGCTCGCCCTGGAGACCATGCGCAGACCGTCCGTGGCGCCGGCGAGCTCCGTCGGTCGCCACGACGGAAAATGATTCCAAATGCGACTGGGCACTCGGAAAAAGGATGGGGTATTGATTGTGTTGTATAAAATAAACGACACAAAACTTCCATATTTCACAAAATTGTAAATTATTAACGACAGATGTTCGGCCTGCTTTTCCAATGAACATTTTGTACAACGGCCTTTCTGAATGCCAGAAATAGGAATAAGGGAAAAATAACAATTCCGCACCGATAATTTATTTTTGCCCACTTTTCACATAAATATATTTTAAGGGCCAGTGGATATTTGAGACTTTCTACAAGCTTTTCCTTCAAATTTATTCCTTTTTTCTTCTATCTTGGTTATATACATTTTTGTCTCAAATCAGTTTTTAACTTTTACAATCGCAGGCGATTGGTCCATCAGCCTCTAATTTTTTGACAATTTTAAAACGGAGGTAAGTCATTTTATATTTGAATTTCACTTTCTGTATTTTAGAGATCAAAGAGTCCTTCTTTCTCAATGCGCTTCACACCAAACAAATGAAGCGGTGGGTCGTAGGTGACCGCTGGAAAAACGTGTTTTGAGCGGCTGGGGTCTCTGATTTCGAGATCCGAAAATACAATGATCACTTGTGTCTCAGGGGGCACGTCCAATAACTCGCATTCGACATTGATATCTCATCTCATGTCTTCCTACAATCTACAGGTTAGAAGATTTTTTCCTTAATGAATATATTCTTTATACACAACCTTAAAGTTAAAGTCGGTGTACACTTTTTTTGGCAAATCTTGAAGTTTTCGTGTATTTTGCATGAAAGCTTTTTAAAAGAATTTGTAAATAATTATTTTCTCAAAAACGCGCTCCTAATTTTTTCTTTTAATTTATTTTTCATAAGGTTGACAAGGAACCGCCTTAAAAGAAATTACGGAGGATCACTCTTTCGTTGAAACAATCACTTACATGTTCCGAAATTTGCGATGAAGTTAGGTAAAATAAGCGAGAAAGTATGTGCTGCTCGTAGCTAATAACCTAGTTTCTTTCTCATCGATACGTTGGAAGAAGCGTCAAAAGCGGCGCGGGGACGGGCGGAGGCGGTCGCGGGCGACGGGCGGGACGGGCGGGGAGCGGGAGGGGGTGCCCCGGACGGGGGCGGGACGGCCGGGGGACGGGGCGGGACGGGGGGGGACGGGCGGGACGCCGGGCCGGGGGACGGGCCAAGGGGCGGGCGTGGGCGCGGAGCAGCCAGAACTCGCTAGTAGCTTCCTCGGGCACGAGGAAGAGAGAGAGAGGAGGTGGGGAAGTAGAAGGCGGTTTGATCGGAGAGGAACAACCAGCAGTTTCCGAGCGAGACCTCCCCCCTGCTGCGGCTGTACGCGTCCCTGTTGGGCCATTCCCTATCCCCATCCCCATCCCCATCCCCATGCCACCGCCACCGCCACCGCGACGCGACGCGACGGTTACTCAACGTTTGGCAGAATCCACTGGCGCGAGTACAGACTACAGCCCACTCCACGCAAACATCCAGGGCTTACCGTCCGCTGGAGCGTTTCGAGCGTCGTTCGTTATCGAGCATTGTATGTTGAGTCCTTCCCCTCCTGGGAAAGGAATAGGACATGGGCTAGAGCGCCCCATAATTAAATTTTTAAAAACTTTGTGACTCCAACATTACTATACTATATTCCGAATAAATTTTAAAGAATAAATATTGTTTTTAGACAGCGATTTGTTTTCTCCGATTGTTACGTCTCCCGACTCATAACTGTTGGTCCCGCAATTTTCCAACAAATTTCCACAAAACAATTTAATAGCAGTTAAAGTCTCCACTAAAATCAAATAACGACAAAAATAAATGTTTAGTGTGTCAGTTGCTCAAATAAATAGCCAACGCCTTAGAATAATCAACTTTCTTTCTAACAAGGGAAAAGTTTTCAGCACATTAATGGGAAAATGTAATAATAAAAATCTTGTTCACCTTGAAATTAGTCACAAATCAGAATAACTACACAACAATATTACTTGAATTTTGTGTCTACGAAGACAGTCTCCATAATGAGATATTATGTTATGTTTTTTTAAAAAGTATTGATCCTTCCAATCATTAGAGATATTCAGTCAGTGAATTTTTGTATTCGAATATCAGCGATCCAGTCACAACCATACTTGCTCATAACGTAACTGGATAAAACTCGTAGTTTTAATCTCCTCATTCAATTGTCAAATACACTCCGTAACATGATTTCCCCCATACGTCACATACAATTTTTACTGGTTTTTGACATGAAGCAAATAAATAAACCTCGAAACTCCGTTTTCACTTTCCTATTATCGGCGACATTTCATTTTCGAAACTATATGGGTATAACAAAGGAAGTCAGCAGTTTTATTTATTTACGTCAAAAACAGTTAAAAACCGTGAGTGACGTGCTACGGGGAGAAGTTAATTTGAAGTTACATTAATGTCCAGAGCCAAAACAAGGGGCCATCTCAGCATATGCTCGAGGGTCAGGGAAAGTGGACGAAAACCTGATCGAGATGGGGGGTCATTGACCCTGAAGTACAATACTTGTTACAGGTTCTTTACAATTATAAAACCAAATGGTAAATAATACACTAAATGCCATTGTTAAAATTAAAATTTCTTTCCTTTTCAATGCTCGGTATATTCTGGCTCTTGTATAGAAACAGTTGTGCAGCAATAACAATTTTAGATTAACTTAACTACTAACTTAACTACTACGGGCGTAAACTTTTGTATCGTTTCTTACTGAATAAATTTCTGAAAATGTGAGAACGTTGAATGTAATCAGCGGGTGATGATAAATACTGTTCGGAAAGTAAGACGAAAGTTAACGATTGTACTTTCTTACCTCTGAGTCCCAACTCTCACGAGAATTTCTGACGAGGGCGCAGAATCGCGCCCTGCCTTAGTGCGCCGGGTCGCAGACAGCAATCGGTTCATTTGCGTACGAAGTGAGGTTGGGAATAACCATATCGATTTTAACAAAAATAGTTACCATTCCTGATTACAACCTTCGCGTCACTTTTTTATTAGGTTATAGCCATTTTTAAGTGGTACCACTAGCTGTGTTCATGCTTCAACGTTATTAGCATTTACTGGGAGGATTTACTGGGATTTTTTTTAAAAATAGGGAAATGTTAATTTATTAAGTAACGAAGGCCATGCCATTGGGGATTTTAATATTTTCTTCTGTTTTTTTCTTTGCCTGCTGATGCTGTATACGTGATACACAAAACAATTGCACACAACCGGTGAAACTCAAAGATGCTTCTGTCTCATACTTTTATGTACAAATACATTATATTGAACCCGAGTGCATGCTCTTTCTTTTGCCCGTATTGACTATTTAAAAAAAGAAAGACAATGAATGTCAATAGCCTGTTATTTAGAGCCGTTATCACAGTCAACCGAAAAAACGTAAACATGTAAAACCGTTTTTCCGAAAGTTCGTCCGTAAAATCTCAATGTAGTTCACAAGCATGCATACGTAATGCATTATTAATAACTTTATTTACGGTGTTTAATTTTGTCCTTAGTATTTAAATACATTTAGTACGTTGCACGTGTAGAATCAAACGTAGTTGGCGTGTCTAATGACGTGCTGCGAGGTTCGTCAGTTCCACCCCGGTAACTTCTCTTCGTCCATCTGCTTTCGCTTGCGGCCAGTGTTTGCAGTAGTTTCCATGGCGATGAAAAATGTGAATCGTAATCGCGTTCTCTTCGCGCCAGATCCACACGCAGCTACAACGCGACCGCTGGGGAGGGGCGGCGTCCGGACCGCCGTGTGTGCACAGCTGCGGCGGGGCGGCGGGGGCCGGGCTACTAGCGGAGAAGGCGAAATGGCAACAAGCCGTGTGCGTGGTCGTGCACATCTAAGAACTTCATATCATTTCTCACATCAGAGTTCAGTTTTAAAGCATTTGATGGTAATGAACCCAATCCCAGAATACCCTAGACGCATAGGAATGTAGTTTCTACACTTTCACAATAGCCAAATACACTTCTGCACAATTCGGCAAAAGAACGGCCAAACAAACCTGTTGGCCCATCCAGAACACCTCAAATATCTGTGTTTGCGTTATTTCTCTGATATCAATTTAAAGTTAATTGCGAACAATACCAATTGCAAAAACTAATTGCAAATCAATGAATAAAAAAGTATAAACATTTGCCAGTAATACAGTTAATATGATAATTATTTCAATTTAACTAGTTTACAATTCACATAATATCATGCTTGATCTCATCTTACAGTGATCGCATTCATACAATACACCGACTCTACCAATACCAATCAAGGAGAAAGCAAAAATAATTCGTACTTTGTTGGAGTTACATGAAGAAAAAACGAACCTATGAGAACATTAGATCGAAATTGGAACGATGGCATCGCCGAAATTGCTAATTGTCATTCCTACAAGTGACACCTAACGCCCCTTTCAAACGTCTGGAAAACATTAGTAATCGTAGCTCCGCTCTCCAGAGGGACCACAATATTCACTCAACGAAGTCATAAACCTCAAAAGAAGCACACGAATTGTCTGCTCACTAAATCACCGTTCAACATAAGTCAACACTAAATTTGTATGTTCAATTGTGTAATTTGCGAAAACTCATATTTAAGTAATTTGTAAGTTGTACATTTGAAATTTGTAAAATGACAATACAGTTTATGTTCCTTCAATTATCTAACACACATTTTCTATGAGAACTTAAAATTTCAGAGCCCCTGGCCAGAGCCCCTGGCCAGAGCCCCTGGCTGTAGCCCGGTGTCACGGGGGCCTAGGTGCGCTGCACCGACAGATCTTCAAACAGAACTGCTACACATTGCAAAAGCGCGGCGCGGGCAAGGTCTACGCACCACGCGCCTCCAACAACTGATGCAAGTATTTTGGGCAGAGAGGATTTCAACCGATTATTTCCAACAAACTTAATTACCACAGTGCCACGCCAGTGACAGAGAGGAACGCCACGAGTTTGCAAAGTAAGATACCTGAGCCGGAATGGCGCCACCAGAGGCGCTCTCCAATAGTTCTCCTTCGCAGATGAGCAACATATCTTACCAGTGCATTCATCATGTTCGAAATTAAAACAATCTTAACTGATATTTGTTCGTATGGGAAAGCTTTGTGGCTACATTCCAGTTTCACGAGTTATAAGTAAGGTGAGAAAAAGGAGAATTAATAAACTAGCAAGTAAAACTGAAATTTTCTACATAAAAAATAACTCGTGGAAAGGTGGAATTTTAATCATTGTAGCATTTCTTCTACTGTAATTGGAATCTGGAGTCATGATTAACATTAAAATAACTTATCTAAGTGTTTGGAGGAACGCGAATCTCCCACAGTGCGGTTCACCGAAGGAGTGACTGCAGCCAACGCTCTCCCCTCCCCCAGGCGGATCTTTTTTACTCAATTGTTTCATCACGCATACATCACTCATGCAAGCTGCAAACGCGGTTACGCTTTTCGATTTCCAAAACCATCAAATCAAAGCAATAATAGGGAAAGGGATCAGAAAAATAACAAAACCTGCAGAGTAGTGGAAAATAAAGAAGTGTAAAGACTATTAAATAATGAAGAATCCCAGTCGATTTTAACAAAAAAAGATTTTACAGTATGAGAAAACGTGCACAATTGTACTTCTCACGCATTCGTCACATACCATTTCTTTACATAAATGTATTAATGAAACAAAATAATGTAATAGAAAAGGTGAACAAAAATATAACCGCATCAATTGTTTTTTCCTGATTATCGTAGGGTAAAAACCCAACCAGCAAAACAAAACATATCAGATATCTATCCCAAAGTGCCGAATGGTACGTATTTTCGACAACATATTCCAATAATCTCAGAACGACAGTCTTAAATCCTTTCAAAACAGAGTACGAAATGCAAAAAACAAGGGCAAGGGCAGAAACGAGAAAACTGGAAGTTTCTGAAAGAAAATATCGTCGAGAATAAAATCTGTTAAGGAGACCGTTGCAAAGCCTCCGCGAACACACTGCAACGGCTCCATTCATTACTGGTTTAGGACACGTCCAATCGTCTCGTCAGTGGAGGCAATGTTTTATGCCGCGAGGTGACGGAATTCCTTCCTCGCTTCATGACGAGATCCGGCTCCGTTCTACATATTGGATATCCCCCATCCATGACGGCGAAATTCACTGATAAGAAAGGGAGCTCAACGGGGCCCCCGCGGAGAACGGCGAAATCGACTGATAAAAAAGGGAGCCCAAAGGGGTCCCCGCGGAGAACGGCGAAATGCACTGATAAGAAAGGGAGCCCAACGGGGCCCCCGCGGAATACGGCGAAATCGAATCACCTCCACCTGGCAACGCAACGCCCCGTCCTGGAGAAGCTCGAAGCTCCAGATTAATCTCCCGATTTCCACCAGAGAGCGGGGCAATTCGCTCTCACTCAACAGCCAATGTCGAAAATCCACCGCCACACAACGGGGTATCACACGGTGGGCCTGCATCGACATTACACGGACACATTCTAAATTTCAGCTACAATAAAACTTCACTTTATATTCATAACATACTATCTACACGTATTAGAGCATGTGTTCAGGATTTAGCCATGTGTATAAACTTACCAAGTTGTGAAGCTCGATGCGCAATTTTTCAGATGAAATTGCAGATAAACATTTCAGAAGTGTTTGTTTTATTAGATTTTATATTAAAAATAAGAAACAGGTAGATAAGGGAATAGTTTTAGCGGGGTGTCATGTTCTTATAAGGAAAGAAAAGTTTTATTTACTAAAATTAACAAGTGAGTATCTACCACTCAAGCATACATATAAGGACGTTTCCAGCAAATTTCCATGTGGCGGGTACATGCCTTAGACATTACAGATATTAAATGAACGTTTTGTATTTGTAGTGTGTATTTTGTTTTTTATGTGCGTGGGATCTCCGAAGACTCTTTGATTTAAGCACAAATCCCCCAGCTTTTCCACAAACGCTCCTGTAATAATCAATTTATATTTTCTGTTTAATTGGACAACAGCATTTATATTTCTTATAAATTTCCCAATACAAGATCCAGTATCTTGTACTGATAAAATGAATTGTATTAATAGTTTTCTGCAAACGGCATAAAATCTTGAAAAAGAAGCGCATAGCGCTTGATTATAGGAGCAGGGCAGGCAGGGCAGGGCAAGGGCCGGGCAAGGCCGGGGCAAGGCCAGGGCAAGGCAGGGCAGGCAAGGGCAAGGCAGGGCAAGGCAGGGCAAGGCAGGGCAAGCAGGGCAAGCAGGGCCAGAGGCAAGCAGGCCCGGCGGGCAGGCAGGGCAAGCAGGGCAGGAGGGCAAGGCAGGGCAAGGCTAGGGGCAAGGCAGGGCAAGAGGCAGGAGGCAGGCAGGGCAATGGCAGGGCAAGGCAGGGCAAGGCAGGGCAAGGCAGGGCAAGGCAGGGCAAGGAGGGCAAGGCAGGGCAAGGCAAAGGGCAAGCAGGGCAAGGCAGGGCAAGGCAAAGGCAAGGCAGGCAGCAGGCAGGCAAGGCAGGGCAGAGGGCAAGGGGCAAAGCAGGGCAAGGCAGGGAAGAGGGCAAGGCAGAAGGCAGAAGCAGGGCAAGCAGAGGCATAGGCAGGCAAGGCAGGGCAAGGCAGGGCAAGGCAGCAGGCGGAAGGCAGGGCAAGGGCAGGGCAAGCAGGGCAAGGCAGGGCAGGCGGGAAGCAGGGCAAGGCAGGGCAAAGGCAGGGCAAAATAAGGCAGGGCAAGGCAGGCAGGCAGCAAGGCAGGGCAAGGCAGGGCAAGGCAGGGCAAGGCAAGGGCAAGGCAGGCAACGCAGTGGCAGGCGGCACAGGCAGGCAAGGCAGGGCAAGGCAGGGGCAGAAGGAGCGGCAGCAGGCAGGCAAGGCAGGGCAGCAGGGCAGGCGGCAAGGCAGGGCACAGGCAGGCAGCAAGCAGGCAAGGCAGGTGCAGCAAGGCAGGGCAAGGACAGGGCAAGCAGGCAAGGCAAGGGCAAGCAGGGCAGGCAGGGCAAGGCAGGGCAAGCAGGGCAAGGCAGGGCAGGCCAGGGAAGGAAGGCTAAGGCAGGCAGGCAGGCGGCAGGCAAGGCAGGAGCAAGCAGGGGCAAGGCAGGCAAGGCAGGGCAAGGCAGGGCAAGCAGGCAGCAAGGCAGGAACTACCCGCATGGGGGGGCAAGGCAGGCAAGGCAGGCAAGGCAGGGCAAAGGCAGGGCAAGGCAGAGGCAAGCGCGGCAAGGGCAGGGCAAGGCAGGCAGGCAGGGCAGGGCATAGGGCAAGGCAGGGCAAGGCAAAGGGCAGGCAGGGCAAGGCATGGGCAGGAGGGCAAGGCAGGGCAGGGGGCCAGGGCAGGCAGGCAGGGCGGCAGGGCAGGCAGGGCAGAGCAGGGCAAGCAGCAGGGCAGGCAGGCCAAGGCAGGCAGCAGGGCAGGAAGGCAGGGCAGGC
>BOPP01000173.1:1591152-1602834 GCA_017312745.1 Gryllus bimaculatus
GCAACGGCGCGCGTTAGCAGCGGAGCAAAGCACGCAAGGACGCGGAGGCCTAACTGCCGAAGAAGCGGGGGAAAATTGAACGAGAAAGTGTGAATCTCGGCGCTTTGCGGCCGGGCGCGCGTGGGCGAGCGAGCTGGTTGCTGGGGGGCGGGGGCGGGGCGGGGGCGGAGCAAGGGCCCGCGCGCCTAATCTTGCCGCGGCTACGTTCACACGTCCGCAACGCTAACCTCCTCCGCACCGCCGCCCCGAAATAATGCTGCGGCGCCCCTCCCCCGACCGCCGCCGCGACCGCGCCGCGCCGCGCCACACGTGGCCTGCATCGACATTACACGGTACACATTCTAAATTTCAGCTACAATAAAACTTCACTTTATCTTCATAACATACTATCTACAACAGGGCAGGGCAGGGCAGGGCAGGGCAGGGCAGGGCAGGGCAGGGCAGGGCAGGGCAGCGCAGCGCAGGGATATCGACGCACCGATCCGCGCGGCCGGCCAGCGCGCCTTGCCAAGCAGCAAAAAAAACAGGGGCTGCTGTGTGTGTGAGCGCTTCCGTGTCTTGTATTCACGCAACACCGCTGGCGCAGGTAGAGCCTCAGGAGCTCCCCGCCGCGGCCCCGCAGAGGCAGAGGTGGCAACGATCAACACGAGGGTCAGAAAGAGGAATTGCAACTCCGAGGGGGCGCTCCCCAGCGCGCAGGCCTTCCGCTCAGCACACCGCTCCTGGCCTTGTCCAAAACCGGCTTTCGAGGCATTGCGTTTGCTATATTTAAACAATTCTACCGAATATAATAATGGAATGAAACTACGATAGAGTTTTGCGTTTTATTTCTAAGATAACATTAAATTAAATTAATAAGACATATGACTTAAAGAAACTTTTTACTACTTCCAACAAGAATTACTTGCGTAGTTCCAGGTAACCAAAACAAGTAATGGTACACTTTTCGAGTCCTCTTTTTATAAAATATTTTATAAAATCTTACAAATAGTAAAAAAGTGAGCCATTAATCAATTATTCAGTAGAAATATGCAGAAAATGCAATACTTGTTTTATTTACATCGACAACCAAATGTAAGTTATACTCAGGGCAGGACAGAGAGGACAGCGAAACTGCCATAAACTCACTCTCTGACCAACAACAATAACTTGGGGTAAAAACGTCACTGCGTGTGGCGGCAAGAGTCAAATTGAAAACTATAATACCATTTTTAATCGGTGCATGAAAACGTAATAAAATACCAGACGCTACTAAAAAAAACATTCCTTTTTATCAGGAAGGGATTCGCTCAACTGCGACAAAAGCGAGCGATGGAGACGAACGTTTTCGACACATTTTTCCAATAATTATTTAATTACCTACAAAATATAAGTTAAAAAATCAAAAAAGTTTCATGTGTTCACACGAAAACATGTTAAAATTGATTTCAAATTCCCGTTTAGTTAAATGTTTAAGACACAATGTGGCGAGGAGCGTCGAAACGAACATTCATTTTACGGGCGGGGGAGTGGTTTGGAATGTTAGGAAGGAAGCAAGGAAGGAAGGAGAGGGGGGGGGGAATAGTGGGAGGGAATAGTAGGAGAGGGGGTATTTTCGTCCAAAAGTATTATTTTATGATTCATTAAGCAGATTACGTGAGATTGCCAAATCCATTGCAATTTGTAATTTGTGTTTACTGGTGTAATTTAAGGAACATCGACGAGTCATATCAGTCGGTCTATTTGTGCCGGATTCCGAAAAAGAAAACATTCTTTCTTACAAGACACCTACAACATTTTCAGCATCTCCCAGATTATTTCGAGTCAAGATTTATTGGTTTCATTTCACCATTTGACGGTAATATTATTCAAAAGATATCTTTCGGCAGATTGGTAAGATCCAGTAAAATGCATTTCTTGGCTATAGGCGCCAACTTCCCGAAAACTACTAGATTCAACAACTACAGCGCCGGCTAACGTAACGACCTCGGTACGTAAGAAGTACATGAAAAACTGCATTATTATGCCATTTCATCTGCCAATGGGGACCGGAGACGACCGGTAAGGACCTCGCACGCAAGCCCCTAACATGCCTTTTCTGCACTTGTGACATTCGTTTCGCGTACGTGAGTTTGTGGCGCCTGCAAGAGCCGAATTCATAGGCCGACCGCTCTGGTAAGTGGCTTCTGTGATTTCTTTCTTCACTTTTCCGCGAAGGCTGGACTAGCTTCTTGGAACAAAGGGCCACGCACCGCCCCTGATCCTTCCTTCCCTATCCTGCCCTCATTCCGCATCCGGGCGGGCGACGGGCTTCGGGCGGGCTCCGGACGCACAGTCGCCAGCCGGATGAGGAAGAGGAGGAGGACAAGGAGAAGAAGGAGAAAGAGAAGGAGAAGGGAAAAAAGAAGAAGAGGAAGGAGAAAGGAGAAAGAAGGAGCAGGAGGAGAAGGAGAAGGAGGAGAAAGAGAAAAGGCGGCGACAGCGCCGCCGCCCTGTCTGAGCCTAATTGTCGAGCGCGAGAAACGCTGACGAAAATAAATCTCGCCGAGCGGCGAGTGGGTGGGCAGCGTGGCGTCCCACGGCCTCGCCGCGGCACCCGGCAGCTCACCCACAGTTCGTTCGCGAGAAAATACAATTTAGGAAAGGAATGTAGAGCAACAGCATTCATTATAAAATGTACTTTCGCATACTTAATATCAAAATATATAATAAAACGAATGTGTTATTATCACCACTGTAACTAGGCTACACCCATATATTTTATAACTGGTATAAAATTATAGGCACTAGAATTCTGTCAAATCCCATGGAAAGCAAATTAAAACGTCATTTTACCAGGCTATCTTTTGGCAAGATTCCCCTAATTTCACTGGCCTCGCCCATCCTAATATATTGAGTGGCTCTTCGTATACCATAATATCGCTGATGAATGTGGACTAGTAGGCTTACTAATTCGGGGGAATATATCGTGTGCAGAGACCTGCTAACGTCTCGGTGATTGGAGTTTGCTTCGAAAGGCAAACGGCCGACGCAGGTACCTCCACCAGCGAAAGATCCTGCCCCAGCCGGATTCGTCTCCCGGCACGCGGGACAAGGAAGGAAGATCGCGCGTGCACAGTGACCCATTTCCCATTTGTTACGGCGCTACTCCAGCATTCGCTTGGTATTGATCGGAGAAACCACGGAAAGCTACCGATCACAGCTGCCGACTGCTAGAATTTGTCTCCAGACAGTGGCAGAATTTGGTTTAGCTACTCGTATTTCTAATCTGAAATCTGCCATCGAGGACCTCCCGGTTCGAGTTGCTGTAGAGACAACGGCCACGAGTTAACTCAGAGCAACCATGTCGGCCCGCACTGCCTCATTTCATCTCCACCGATTCGACTCCTTGAGTTGCCCGTCGCCGCGCTCGGAACGGAAGTCTGCGCCCGAGAGGCAGCCCACAAATAAGAACTCGACAAATCATCTGCACGAATTCCATTGCTACATTTTATTATCGGTGACGGAAAAAAATGTTGCATAAGAAAACAAACGGTTATGCATTATTAAGTAATGTAAAACATAAACCAAGGAATGAAAGAATAAAGTCCCGATAAGCACGAAAACGTCTGAAAAGAGCGACATTTGAAAAATTTATTGGAGTAAACACCACACAAAAAGTGATTTTCCATATTGTATATTATTAAGTGCAGTGGTATATTATTAAGTGCAGTGGTATATTATTAAGTGCAGTGGTATATTATTAAGTGCAGTGGTATCCTCTAATATTAAAAAATATTGAATCCAGTTTTTTTATAATACTTGATTTGGTTGTATGATTTTAAAGGATATCACTGCATATAAATATTTACTACAGTAACTGTCCTATTCCTATGACCATATTTGTAGGTGATATAGTACACTTTCTACACAAAACTTACTCAGGCACATGTGCACTATGGAAATTATACGATGCAACTTCGATAAATTTAATTTCTTGATTATCTCCGATTCATTTCAACAACCGTACATTAACTGGATTTCTCTCTACTTCAACTTGGAGATTGGACACCTGGCCTGGGGACACACCCAGGCTCTTCTGTGAAATCAGATCCTTCATTCACTATTCACTCACAAGTTGCAGCGTCCTAAAATGGCGGTTTCCCACCGCCAAGAAGGTCGTCGCTACCATGCACGAGGTATTGCTTGGTGAGGTTCAGCTCTGGCGGGGTGGAAAGGGTGGGGTGAGGTGAGGTGGGGTGGGGTCGGGTCGGGCGACGTCGACATGGGGCAGGGCGCGGCCGGGGAATTGGGCGGCGGATGCGGGTGCCTGCGCGAGCGTGGGAAGAGAGGGTCCTCGCAAACTCTTCTATCCTGACACTGGGTCGGACTTCGCTTCTCGCCCATACACGCTTTCCAATTCCTATTTCTCCCTTCATGCATTATTTATTAATTAATATATTGCCTATTTTAAAGTTCCGTGTTTAATGAAATATCCTACATCTTCCTTATTTTACCTCTTTCGTAAGTCGATTTGGGGATAGTATCGCTATCCTCAATCGGAATTATCAATGCTTCAGCTCATCTCTCACTATAAGTCGGATACACCACTTCCATTTGAAGTGCCAAATAAAGCCTCCTTATCAATTTCTCCCCGTACTATCATAAATAATCTCCACTCGGGAATATGTAAAAATTAAGTTCCTACCTAACTTTTCAAACATCGAAAATGTGAAAGGTGAAAAGGTTTATTTAAACCTAGTAAATATTCATTAAAAGAAGAATTTTGCTTTCACGATGCGTTTAATAATGAAGACATTTATTTCTAATAATCTGCCAACAAAGACCTCTGTGATACATCTTCAAACACTTACTTGCAACGTTGGATATCGTTCGTTTTCTTCTCCATACCGAACATCTGTACAAACTAACTACATTCTTCCCTTCACATCCAGTAAACTTTTTACCTACAGGTGACAATCTTTCCAACACCGACCAAGAGCCTAACACCAGAGAGCCTATTCCTCACTCTCTGTCTGCAGTATACATACTTAAATGCTCCGTTTGTGCCTCGTCACTTCTATGAAGTACCGGAAATAATTTCTAAACACCGTTTTCATGCGCTTCTCATAAGCGAAACGTGGTTCAAACATTCACTGAATTCTGCGCTAGTAACAATTCCAGGCTACGTCTTAGATGTTCAGAAAGCAAACGTCGAGTCACGCGGAGGTGTGGATTTGTACACGACTTTAGGCATTAACTTCTTCCCTCTTCGCCAAATATCTTGTTGAAGCTGACATTTAGGGAAAACTGTCTCTTCACTGTCACTGATTTACCTCCTAAGCCAGGCAACATAGAAATCCTGAATGAAACATTTGTACCTGCGATAAACGCATCTAGTTACTGCAACAGATTTTCATATCTTATTAAAAACCTTTCCCCTCTGCAGAGCAGTTCATGCGCTTCTTCTACGCACTAGTCTTGAAATTTTCTCTCTCGGACCAACCCGCCACTCAAAGAATACCTTGGAGTGATCGTATTATACTCTATAATATAAACGAAATTTGAAATGATGGTCTATTTCCAGTTCCTGAGATTTCAAAACTTTACCAATTTATCTTATTTATAACCTGAAGTGTCCCGAATGTTTACCATAATCAAATACAGCGATTTTTCAGAATCCGATATACAAGCATTCAATATAAATGGATTAGCACTTCCATGGCAACTCGTGCACGAAGGAGGAGCACTGGGCGCTAAAGTGGCGATCTTCACTAACCTTCTAAAACAGCGCGATGGTCGGTCGTGTCTTTAAAATTCGCGCGCGGAACTCTGCCTCCTGCACCAGGGCTAACCAAAAATATTCGGAATTTAAGTAAAGATCGAGATGCAGCCCATTGCTGTCTTCGGACAATTAATTGTAAACAATTTAAGGATCAGTAAAAATGCTCAGAAATTTAGTTACTCTGAAATTTCGCAACGTTAAAATGAAATATTACACCTTGCCTCCAAAGCTGAAAATCAATGCTTCAGGCTACAATGGCATAAATATCAAAGTGCTAAAAATAGCATAGAAGCTACCTCCCCAAACATTACCGAAATAATAAATTTCTCACTTCATATCCTTCATCCTGGAAGACTGCATTCGTGCATCCTATTCCCAAGACAACATCAACTAGAAACCCTATTGAATACCGACCTATTTCGGCCATTTCTAAAGTTCTTGAAAAAGTCACCCCAAAGCAAACCGATCGTTATCTCAAAAAAACACTTTAAAAAAACGATCAGCAATCAGGTTTTTGACCCGGCAGGAATAGTGGAAACGCGGTATTAAACGTTTTTGAAGACACGAGATCATCAATTGATTACAGCAATGTCACTATCCTGATTCTTCCGGATTTCAGTGAAGCATTTGATTAAATAGATCTGGATATCTTGCCTAAAAAATTTTAAAAAATGATTGGTTTTGTACAGCCTACGAGTACAATGTTTCTTACTAACTTAGCTTTCGAAGTCCATAGTGGTGTCATATAGTCGCAGCACAAATAACTAAAATAATTAACCGCGGAGTGGCCAAGGTACTGCTTTAGAACTACTGGCCGTCCTAATCTTTGTAAGTGACGTAGAAAATGCTCTTAAATATTGCAACTATCAATTGGATGCATTGCTTCAGATGTAGCTTAGTGGCCACGCGTATCAGCTCCCGCACAAAAAATAAATGAAGATCTGATTACCCTAAACAACTAGGCGGCACCTTTACGCTTACAATTGGACCTAAATAAATCATTATTATTATCATTATTATTATTATTATTATTATTATTATTATTATTATTATATTATTATTATTATTATTATTATTATTATTATTATTATTATTATTATTATTATTATTATTATTTGCACATATTTTATTTATTATTAATTATATACATATTTCACCTGAAATTGGACATTACACAAAAGACGTACAATGTTTGTACCAATTAAAAGAAAAAAACTCCTGGCATCTATACGTCATTGATCAGAGAGTGCACGCCACATGGAAACTAGAACAACAACCGTAGGTATCTTATCTTATTTGTAACGTTTATTATCAATTTATTAGACTCGCAACAAAAAAGTTAAGAGTCCTGATTTTCTGATCGATTATGGCATTTCCAGAGACCAAGGTGACCGAGTGCTACCGAGGGTTTTTTTTCGGTAACACTTTATATTGGGTCATTTTGATGTTTCGTTTAAGGAAGACGCGTAGATCATTTTAATAATCTGATGGAGTAATGCGTATGGACTTCATGTAATTAGGTGCACTCTTGATACTAGAGAACATGTACTTCCAGGTAGAAAAATTCTTTGTGAAGATTGTATAAAATCATGTTGTCTAAAAAAACGTCCCATCGCGTGAATGATGGAAAATTATTTCAGCGATGAATGCTATTTCATATATCGCACTACTATTCCAGAAAAGAATTGAAAGAAGAATTGAAAAGAGTGCAATAAACTAAAGTTTCCGTTCTTTGTGTGGCGAAATGTCTTCCATGGATAAACTAGAACCATAGGAGAATAGAACGATGCAACGAGTCCAATATTTTGAAGTTTTTAAGAACCAATGACTCTCTCTGGCGTCAATGCGCAACAGCGCACTCTCCCATGAGGCTCAAACCGTCAACATTTCTCATGGATTAAATTATTAACGTTAATGCATGGCCGGGGAACAGCCCCGACATCACTCTTGTAGAAAACCATTGAGGTTGTATGAAGGAACAAGTGACAAAGAGTATGTCAACAGAACCTCGTTGAGGGCGGAAATCAATACTTTACGGTATTCTAGGATCGATTTCAAGCTTAAGTGCATTAAACGCCTGAAATAAAAGCCACAAAAATCGAACACCTTCATAAATAATAACAGATTTCAAACTAAATACTAATTTTATTAACTGTACTTCACAAAACAAATTAGTGTGTAGTATGTATTATTATAACTATTTTAGTTAAATTACTTTCCAATAATTAAAAATGTATAAGAACTCATAATTGGGGTAGCAACACACATTATACTGCGTACTTACATTATACCGTATGTACTTGAGAAATAAAATTCTTTGAAAACTGAATAGAGTCAAATAATTAAACAAATCTGCAATTGTATGAACTACAGATTGGACTTCGCAGTACTACTGTGCAAATAACGCCCCCACTCCACTCCTCTCGCAGGCACCGAAATGAGCTTAACAAAACGAACTGAAGCAATCCCAAAAGCAAGCCAAGGGATCAAGGATCACTGGACAAAAAATCGAGAAGAGGATCATTGATCCAGGAGCGGAAGTGCAAAACATTTTAATCTTTTAGAATTGTACACTGTGTTAACACATCCGTATACAATATTAAAATAAATTCGTCCTTTTTCTACTGGCGGTTTTGTTTCAAATTGTAAAGAAACAAGTATATAGCAGACAATATTTTCTTTTGCATTTAAGCTCGTATTTGCATTTTAACTGATTAATGTTATCTGACAAAGGGTTGTAAAGTAACGTACATCTATTATCCGCCCATTTCATTTAATGAGACTTTTTGTAATTTTTTTTTGTCTTCAATAGAAGCAACGCATCTCGAAAACCCGGGGGGGGGGGAGCGAGCGCTTTGCGCTTTCGGAGTAATCCTCCATTAAGATACGTCTTATCAGTCACGTCTCGTTGCAGTCAGCTGTCAAGAGGACCGCCAAATAGCATCTCCACGTACGCGCCTCATACTACGCGCCCCTGCGTCACTACTCAGCGGCCAGAATCGGGAAGGAATCAGAATTGGGGTAGAGTTTAGGATACTTTACAGAGGTTGGACTAGCCCCTGTGAAGCATGCAAAATCGTTTTGTCGAAACAAATTTCACATATGGTTCTACGGGGATTCTACGGAATTCTACGGGAAACCGGAACTTCAGTGTTGAAAGGCAAGCGACTTCGCCACTGAGCCCCGAGAGCTGTTTAAATTGACAACTTAGGGATATTATTCCTTCGAAGTGTTTTGTTGCCAGGTCAAGTTGGTCAAGTCAGGTTGGACAAAAATAATTGCTACGCAAACAAATTGGAAAGACAATGGTAGTATTGCCACGTGAATGAAAAGACGCTTTGCTGAAGAATAAGCCGGATGGTTTTGCATTTAAACAGCAGCAGTAAGCGTATGACAATGCAAGTTGCGAATCACAGCGGGAGCCAGAGTGAGGGGGTGGATAATCGCTCGGAAAACTTTCTATTTCAAATTCCCAACTATTCGAGGAAGGCTATTTGCGGCCGCCCCCGCTCCGTCCACCCGTTCATTAGCCGCCGCCGCCGCCCACTGCCGGCGGAATTTGGCATCGATTGCTTCCAATCGTCCGAAGCGCCCCGCCCACACGCCACCGCGCTCAGCTGCTCCTGTTGTTGGAGGCGCCTACTACCTTCTGTTCATTTCGCAGCGTGCGACGCATGTGCGGGAGGCCAGCGCTCCCCATATCACTCCATTTCTAGTGCGCGCAAAAATCGAAGGAAAAGGAAAACACCTTCGATTTGGAATGAAAATTGCAAATATTCAATTGAGTAATTCCGTACTGTCGGTGCCGACTGAATATGTGCGCCACTGCTTAATGACAATTAAGGACTTGAGCGATAAGTCTCAAAGGAATGTTCGCCACCCATTAAATATTTCCACTGCTTAACTGTACCGTACTCATGATGCATTAATTAAAGTTATTTTAGCGAAAGAAAACGTTGCAATAACGTAACGTTGACATCGTAGCGACTGTTGCTGAGCACCTCAAAATGAGGAAACGTCCAGGGCAGCTGGCGAAAGCGCCGGCGCTTCAACGAAAGCGTCAACAGGAGAACGCTTCCCTATCGTTTCTTGCGTCTTCGGGGCTGAAAAACTAGCGAGAAAATGAGGTAATTAATTTACAGGATTTCTTCATGCTTTTTTTTTTGTTAATACTTTAAGCCCGCTTTAGACGATTTTTGGAGCCTTTTGCTGTACAAAAAATAAATGTTCACTTGTACATGGTGTTTCGATACCGATGAACGAGCCGTGCTTGCATCGAGATCGATCCAGCTTTCCGCGCTCATTGATTTTGTCCGCATCATCGGGATGAAAAAAGTTTCTCCGGGCGCCACAAAAAGCGTTGATACAATTAAACATCGCCATTGTTAGCATCGCATTTAAGCTACAAATGAAGTTAAGTACTGTGCATGAAAATAGGACTGTGCCTGCAAAGAGACGTGTAGACAGCGTGTACTGCGTGAGACAGTACATGTGAGATCCGATTTAGTTCCCGTTACACAAATCTCTTCACAACATAACTCAAAACACGTAGACGCTCTGCAAATTGTAGAAAATAAATAAATCGCACAGCAACCAAGGAAAAAAGTGTCGCATAGTGCGCGGTAGTCACACTGGATGTTGTCTGCACAGACAAGTGACGCATGCGTCATTCTGTACAGATTATTCGTGCCTTCTATCTGATCCGTCCCTTTTCTGTATCGAAGAAAAATAACGAAGGAAGAAGTGCTAAAAGCGATTTTTGCCTAGGGGAGTGTGCGGCGCTTGAATGACTGCGGCAGTAAAAGACATGCTGTCTTGGGTATGCAAATGAGACAGAGGAGCGAAAAGTAGCGTTCGAAGCACTTGCTTTCAATTTCGGCTATTTGACTTCACGCGAACAAAATGTACCTACAGCTGCGATGAAAAGCACGTGTCCTCCTTTGGGGTGGCTCTCTCCCACCTAGATTCCGGGTCAATGACCCCCATCTCAATCAGGTTTTTGTCCAGTTTCCCTGATTCATTGAGCAAATGATAAATGGCCCCTTGTTTTGCTTCTGGACGTAAATATAGCTTCACTATGCGCACGTTTTGTTGATCTCTCCTTTTGCTTATAATGGTAAGACTAAAAGTAAGGACGAGTTACTATTTTGTTCGCAATGCAGAAATAATACTTGCAATTCGTGTACCGGTGCAAATAAGTTTTCTATAACCCAGAAACGAAAATGACTATTTTTCAAATATTGTTAATGTTGCGATTTTTAACATATATTTTTAAAAGTTATTTTTATTTATGTCAAACTTTTACTCATCTTTCAACTATTCATAGTTAAGAAGACGGGAAGGGATTCCGGAACTCAAGAAAACGTGCGCAGATAATCTTCTCCCTCGTACGTCACATACAGTTTTTACTGTTTTTTTACTAAATAAATCTAAATCTAAAACCTCTGGGCGCTGCTCTCAAGCCCGCCCTACGTACACTGGCATTTACATTCACACAACGAATTGTATTGAATTGAATTGAATTGAATTGAATTTGCCTTATTTTACGTGGCGAGACTCACGTGGCGATTGTATCACGTGATGTTACGTAACAGTTTGTTGTGGAACTAGTATCGTAACATGTTAATTGACGAAAAGCATGCTTTTATGTGATCGCTTTCAGGCAGAGCTTTTAAGCAGCTCGTATTACGACTCGGCATAGGCAGTCGTTAAATGTTGATTTCCTTGGCTCGGTATGCACTGGTTAATAATTCGTGTATAGTAAAGGGTCGGAAAATGTTATCAGTGAGCAACATTACAACAGGAAAAATAGGATTTGAATTGGTAACTCTGTGTTGAATTTTGCCAATAATTTTTCGCCAAATCTGGTGGTCGGGAAAACGTACGGAAAAACCATCATTTTTTACCTCCCTATATTATATATATATATATATATATAT
>BOPP01000173.1:1617433-1658673 GCA_017312745.1 Gryllus bimaculatus
CGAGGACGAGGACGAGGACGAGGGCGAGGGCGAGGGCGAGGGCGAGGGCGAGGGCGAGGGCGAGGGCTGCTGCCGCGCGCGCGCACCGAAACAAGCAGGGCTTCCCACGCGCCAAGTATTCCTGCTTCCGCCAGGGCCGTGACGTTGGGGCTGGGCTAAGGACCGTCTTCCAGCACCCACTGCCAAAGGCCCGGGCGGCTAAGCCAATTAAAGCACTACAATGCTAGGAGGAGATAATGTCCCTCTTTTACAATTCCTGCCACCACTCCCTCATCTAGTACTTGTCGAGTCGGCAATTCAATTTTAGAAAAAAAAACATGCGCAAAACGTGTATTCTTCTCCCAAAAGCATCACAATGGAATTGACGATTGTATTGCTGCAACGTCTGGTACGATGCCGCAGATGGTGTTTCTGCAAAGAACTCGTCAGCCGCCGCGTCAGATAAGAAGCCCGGCCGTAATTTCACACAAATCACCCGAGTCGAAGACGGGAAGAGAATTATTGATCGCGGGCACGCCAGCACGAGTCGCCAATATGGCCGCCGCCGCGCGTGCACGCTCGCCCACTGCCCACTGCGGCCCCCCGCGCGCGGCCAGCCGCTGAGGCCAGCCGCTGAGGCCAGCCGTCACCCTGCAACGTGCTACACTTCGCCTTGCAAGCGATACTAGAAAAAACAACAGCAACAAACTACACGTCGCTAACAAGTTACGCGTTCAATTGAAGAGAAGCTAACTCGCTTCCTAGAAATTCCATCGCGAGTCCACAGAAAACCCTCTGTCCGGCGACGACGCACGCGCAGAAACTGCGTCTGCGCGCGTGCCCGCAACGGCCGCTGAGCGCAGGCGCCGCGCCGCGATTCAAGCGGGCGGCGGGGACGGCGGGCACGAGCAGTGTACGGATCGATAGTCTGGGGCCCACCACGGCCCACCATAGCGGTACCTCCCGGTTAGGGTTACTCAAGAAAACGTTCAAACGCTTAAGCGCGCAAGCGCTCAATCACAAAAGGCACACACACTGGAAGAAAAATCACAAGTCACTGCGACAACAGCACCAACACGTCAAAACACAAACACAAACCAGCTATCAACTTCTCAATTAAGACCTAAAGTAACTACAACTCTCACCATGCATAATATGTATGATAAAGATAATGCTGCATAGGGATGGGCAATATCTACTAGTAAAGTTTACATTTGGTAACTTCTTACAACTAAATAACCTAATGTCACTTCATGCTCAAATACGAAATTAAAATAATATAAAATAAAAGAAACTGCACCGCAACCCCCGTGTTTTTGGAAGCATCCAGGAATCATGGATTGTACTGGAGGTTGGGTGAAATCTATACTCACGGCCAAGCAAACTGATGCACTGCTCTGTGTTGTTTTCTAAAAAGAAATTGAAAATTAATCGAGTTTAGACGAAGCTAACTACAAAGAAAAAAATCTGAAAAACAGGATCAACACAAAAGAAAAAAATAATAGCAATAAAAACCGTACAATGTATTGTTGCCCATCCCTACTCGTACAAGGCACAATTAACAGAAAGTAATAAAGCACATTGTCGTCTGACCGCCGACAAAACGTCCGCGGATCCAGACGTCCATCCGCAGGCACGGCTTACCTGTCACTTTGTCGCGTATCAGCTTACAGCTCTCGACTTCCCCGATGGAGGCGAATAGCGAGCGAATCTCCTCCTGCGTCATCGTTTGGGGCAAGTAGTTTACTATGAGATTCGTCTTGCTCTCCTCCTGATGGCCACCCGTATTCGTTTGCGATGAGGAGTTGTGTGAATTCGACGAGGATGTTGAGTTGGTATGCATTGTGCCGTTCTGTTGTGGCACTGTATCCATGCCGTTCTGCATCATAGTTAAAACTTGATCAAACCTGTAACAGTACGAAAAGAAAACACGTGCGAACATCTGTGCTTCAGCTCGGTCGCTGGCGCAGAAAAGGAAATTGTCAATCCAAACAACTACGGCGCGATTTTTTGTGACAAGCTCGCCCAATACGACTACTCACGACCTACCCTCCTCATCGTGAGGAAAACAAAAGTTGTACCAAACGAAAAGGTGAATGTTAATTATCATGCGAACAAAGGCGACCGCGACCGTGCAGTCTGGCGTAGCACAATGTGAGGAAGAGAAAACGAGACTAAGCTATGTCCTAAGGTAAGCTACTCATGCAATGCATAATAGAAGTGGTAGTGGTAGTAGTATTAGTGGTGGTAGTAGTAGAGTGGTGGTAATAGTAGTAGTAGTAGTAATAGTAGTAGTAGTAATAGTAGTAGTAGTAGTAGTAGTAGTAGTATAGAATCAGTAATCATAGTAATGGTGTGTAGTAATAGAATAATAGTAGTAGTGAATGTGGTGTTGATTATATATTATATATATATATAGATATATATATATATATATATATATATATATATATATAATAATAACCGTATGCAAACTTCAAGAATTATATTATTCAATATGTTTGCCACAATCAAAGCAAATCTAGTCCATCCTAAACTACGAACGTGATATTTTCCCATCCCTCAGCTGTATCATCAAATGGCTCGGGCCTCATTGGGCTCTCGCGTTCCGTCTTGGGCGAATGCATTAGCGCGCCGCCGCCTCGCCCACGCGATACAGCCGAGCCACGCGTGGCGGCGCGCGCGCGACAAAGCATCCCTCGGAGCGGGAGAGGAACCGGGCCGCAGGGGGACGGCGGGGACGGCAGGCACGCCGCTCGCGCAGGCAGCTGCTCCCCAAAAACAACTCCCATGTGTCTCAGATTCTTGTGTGCACCGTCTGCAGCTTTCACGAAAATTCTTCAGCCTCCGAAAACTTTTTGTAAACACACGGAGCACAGCACTTCAGACCCACGGAATACTGCGATCGTTCATCCAGTTACGTTCTCAAAAAGAACATTCACAATTTATTTTCCTGGGCTACAACACAGAACATCAACTTATTAAAAGTAATCGTTTTTATAGAACTCCCCGATTTCGCTGAATGAGATACGTAAGAAAACAACTACTTGAATTAACTATTTACAAAAATATGATATAAATAGAAAAACGACAATATGAAAGAAAACGGTTCACTTAAGTCCATGCGAGGACGACCAAAGCCGGAATAAATAAACAATTCAAGCACTCATCACCTAATATCACTGCAC
Source organism: Gryllus bimaculatus (assembly GCA_017312745.1). Lineage (NCBI taxonomy): Eukaryota > Metazoa > Arthropoda > Insecta > Orthoptera > Gryllidae > Gryllus > Gryllus bimaculatus. The sequence goes on from BOPP01000173.1 coordinate 1,620,601, forward strand.
TATAATTGCTACGAAGAAACCCATGATGTTAAACTTTAAACTACGCGTAAAAACCGAAGCTAAGTCAAAACTTTGAACTTTCACCTTCCTCCATATTCAGGAGAATAAAATTCAGACGTCAGCAAGTCGACACAGTGTGACCACAGAAAATCCAAACATCATACACGCAAATATATGACACAACCGCTTCCATGCACGGTATATGGATATATATATGAACGCCTACCTAGTGGTGATTCTTGGAGAGATTCCGTAGTCTTCTGCAAAAAGGCAGCCTAATATACAGCGACACAAGAACGCAAGCACGCCTGTTAGCGCCCCACGTGAAACCTCACCAAGCACCACTACCACGCACTCCCATATTTCACACCCTCACCGCTAGCTCCCGCTGCTACTGGGCGGGAGCGCCGCGCCACACGCTACACCCCGCTCCCCGGCTCCCCCCCTCCACCGCCCCGCTCAAACCGGCCCGCTCCGCGTTCAGCGCACCGCTGCTGTCGCCGCCTCCCCCGCCTCGCGAAGCCGTCAGTCCAGTCCCGCGCGGCCCGGCCCGGCCCGGCCGGCCCGGCCCCAGCCCAGCCCCGCTCAAACCCCCGCCCTCAACCCCCCCCCCCTTCGGGCTTTTCTCCCCCCGGGCCTTTTCCCCGGGGGGGGCCCCTTCCTTCCCCCAGGCCGCGCACCCTGCGCAAATTCGCCGTTCTGGCCGTTCGAGCCGTTCGGCGCGGTCGCGGCCCTTGGGTTCTGGGGGCGACCCGGCGCCCGCGCCGACACGGGGGCCCGCCACCCGCGCATGCGCGCCGCCGCCCCCGCCGCCTCGGCCGCGGAGCCGACTCGCGCGCGCTGCGAACGCCGCCAAACGCCTTCGCGAGGGCGCTGCGCGCACTCGGCGATCGCGCTCCGGACACATCACAACTGCGCAATCCACTGCTTTCAAATTACGCCTATTTACATAGATTTTCTTCAATAGTGAAGAATTGTCTAAATCAGACGAATCCTTCTAGTGAGCTGTTGCAATAGGTTACCTTTTGATACTATTTTCCTTTCGTAACTGAAAAAAAACAACGTTACAACCATTCGAAACTAGATGTTTTTAAATTATGTAATTTCTCGGGTTATTTCTAAATTTCAAATTTTTGAAAATTCAGACGTCAACGAAAATGAGACATGCTCCATTATTTTAAAAATTCCTTTAACAAAAATAAAGAAACAAATTCGAGCAGTGTGAGAAAAAAATGTTAATTAAAAAAATGCCTATTTTTTCGGCAAATTTCACGAAAACTACTCATATTTTCAAAACATTAAGGGCGAGAAAGTTACCCACATCCTTCGGCGGTATTTGCCCCACTCTCTACACTGCATCTCTTATCAACCATATTCATAGTTAAACATTTCCAATGTCTGTAACTATCAAACCAGCCAAGAAAAATGAAGACCATTATTTGTTCCATTATTTTAAAACACACCTTCTAGAATTTAAATTTAGATTTATTTTCGTTCAAGAACATTAAAATCTACATCACGTATGGGGGAGAAGTATAGTCTGTCCACATTTTCTTGAAGTTCAGAATCACTACTTCACATTTCTGAAAAGCTGAGGTTCTCAAACTTTTTAAGCATAGCACCCATCAAACACGACTAGAAGTTTAATGTAGTCTCGATAATATTTTCGTAAATGATAGATTTTATTCATTTAAATGGCTACATTAGGGATCTTTTATATATAAGTTAAAATAAAAAGAAAGTCAAAAAAATAATTATTAGCACGTGGAAGGAAGTCAGTTTTATAACAAATCACAGAAAAGATTGTGTATGTGCATTCATATAAGAGTAATACAGTTTTACGGATAAATCTCCGGCATTTAAATAAAGTTGCTAATGTTTTCAATATTTTTCTCATGTCAATTCAAGAACCACATTTTTAGAACCCCATGCTCTAGAGAGAATTTTCACATTTCACAGAAGAGCATTCTCTCATTCCCAAACAAACAAGAATGAGATTTCATTACAAACGAAATTAGCAGTTTGTTCCCAATTTCTACAGAAAAGTGTTAATATTAGTTATGAAAATGTTGCCTTATGGCACGACTGAATGTATAAACTGTGAAGTTATTCCAGCCAGTATTTTTTCTGTGCGTCGAGATTCCAACTCAGAGTTAAAACGTCAGATTGATTGTTAGTGTTTCGGGCAATTCATAGGGCCGATAGTCCCGTAAGTATAGTGCATGCTTTGCTCGGGATGTTGCGGTGGTCTTTCCCCTACAGGGAACTCCGGCGGCGACCTACCGCCCGCTAGCACGGTTATTCCAACTATGTATCTCCCACCAGCGGGGCACCACCACAGCTGCGACAAGCTCTAAGTTCCGGAACTGTACCACGTTATATGTGGTAGTGTAGTGCATGTTAGTGTAAGTGTGTATAAGGGGTGAGGATAGGCCACAGAAAGGGGAAGGTAAGATCGCGCGCGCTCCGTAACCAGTTTGTTAGAGTAGTTGCTCCGGCATTCGCTTGGTATTGATAAGAAAAACCACGGTAAACTATACCGCTCAGAGCAGCCGGCCGCTAGAATTCCAAACAGCAGCGAAATTACACTTAGCTATGATGCTAGTGTGGAAAATCCTGCCACGGTGGGGAGTCTAGGAGCCTAGGAGCTCCCGGTCAAAGGGACTACAGTGACATCATTTGTTGCACTGAGCTACCTCTCCAGGTCGAACACATCATCAGGCACGTTACACCTACACCCCCTGACGCATGGCGAAACTCAATCTTACCGACACGAAAAATAGTTAATCATTTGCAATTTTTAAAAATTCAGTTTTCATTTTCATTATTTCAATACCTAGTTTTAAACTGAAGATTTCATGAAGGAAAAAATCTCTAGTTTTGCAATGTTAATCTTTTGTTTGCAATATTTAAAAATATGTTTGAGTGTTTGCCAAAAGTGGAAGCAGCGCTATTTTAAGTGTCATTTACTCTACCGGAGGAAAAAAATTAAAGAAATGTTGAACAGTTTTTGAGAATATTTTTATAAACTGCATTAACTTCAAGCAAAAATTACGCAAAATCTACTTATGTTTCAAAAAACTTTAACTGGCATTATTTGAGATTAACTTTGGAAGCATATTTCAGTTAAAGAACATTTTTATTATTAATATTCTCCATTTTGGCTCTAAATTGTTTTGTAATTTTTGGAAATGAAAAATTTGGAAGTAAAACCTCAATTATTGAGGAATAAACTTTATAAGAGAAAGTAGTTTTTCCCTTGTGGACCTCTATAAGTGAAACTTGTTATAGAGGTCCACATGCTGTTACTTGTCTGTAGCTCCATAAGCGATAGTAGAGCGTATTTAACATTGTTATGACACGTTTTTTAAATTTCGTGAAAGTAAGGGCCACTTTTGTAAATTTCGTGAAAGTAATTTATTTTTAAATACAATGGTTAATTTGCTTTTGTATCGTATTCTATTAAAATGATTAAATGTGCATGAGTACTGACCTATTATCGAACTCGCTACAGTTGATAAGTATCATTTTCGAAGAAAGGTTCGGCACCTACCCAAAATGTTAAAACGAAAAATCAGTGTTGTCGTTAAATGATTAAACATAAAATAGTGAATGCATACCTATACAATACATATATAATTATCACTACATATTTGCTCTATTTTTTAAACCTCTATAAGAGAAAAGCCACTCAAAGCCATGAACCTGTATAAACGGAAAACATGGATTAGTGCGAAACCTCCATAAGCCAAAATGATATTGCTGTCCCTTCAACTCTCGCTTATCCAGGTTACTTTCTATTTTAACTGCAGGACGTTTTAGAGCAGTGGCAACCAATGGGACGATGAATCGATGAAATCTGCAAAGGGTTCAATAAATATCAATGAGTCGATTGGTGGTCAATAGCTGAATATGAACCGATGATTGATTGGAGTAATCATGATTCCATTTGTTTCAAAACGTGACTTTGTATTTAATTAATTAATTAAATTATTTCAATTCGGATAATTATTTGTTTTCTGATAAAAGGCAACAAAACTCAATAATTAACAAGAAATTCGTAAGGGCGTAGCTAGATTGGTGCAACAGGTGCACTGCACTACGTGCCGCCCGGGGCCTCGGATCCTTCTGATCCCCCATTGCTCTAACAAGGATCCCCATTTTCTCCGCTGTTCAACTACGTTCGTATACCAAATATATTTAAAACACTTCGTTGAATAATCGCAGATAAGGATGTCTGCGAGAACCTACCATCGCCAACTCCACCACTGCAGGGATCTAGCTACGCCAAGAATTTTATGTGCAATTCTTGTTTTATGAGATGGTTTGCTGTATTTTAGAGTATAAAATGTAAGGGAGTCACTTGCGCTTCAGTATCTTAAAAACGGTCGATGAAAGAAAACGTTTGGGAATGCTTTTGTTAGAGGAAGTAATTTACTACATATAGGAATGCATTTTTTCTTCCGGTTTTGGACACCAGGACCTCATAATACGACTTTTTCTATCGAAAAAGACAACTTCTGGGGCAACATGTTTCAGAGAGAAGATTCCTCATTTCCAAGTATCTCCGTTAGAGCGCTCGCCAGGCGATGTCTTCAGCAACCATCTCTTATCTTCCCACAGTGCAGAAGAACATGCCCTACGGTATGATGTGTTTCGCAGTAATCGCATGTAGGAGTTGAGCCCCGCGTAGAAGACATCCGTGGGAGAAAAGTCCGATTGGAAGAAGTGTCAGAATTCTCTCTTCACGCCTTGACACACCAGATGAAGACGACCAAAGATTTATGGAATCCGTGATTCTAGTGAGCTTAAAATTTGAACTCTTCCATGGACTGAGAATAGAGCGTTTGATAAATAGCTTAATGCCTTCCGTGAGGACTGTAATGATGTTTAAATCCCTTTTCTTTGTGGCGAACTTGGCTTCCTTGCCAGCTATTTCGTTTCCTACTATTTCCATATAGCTAGGGACCAACAAAAACTGAGATATAACGACGAACCAATAAATGATGAATTTTGAATTGAATGTTCATTGACAGTCCAGTCACAAGACGAGAAGGAAAAGATGAATTCGAGAGAGCTTTTGGAATCACTGCAGACCACTACCTTCCTTAATGACATTGATTCAGCAACTTGAGTGACTTCAAGACCACATATTTCTTTGCAGTATAGTGCAGAATAGTCATTCTCTGCACGAAGAATCTATTGAAAACAGCATGGCACTCTGACAGTAGAAGGCACGTCCTACTTTGCCATTTTGGTAGGCACCATCAGTGTACACCAAGTCATGGCCAGGATACATCGCCTGTAATTCCGTTAGAAATGTACAGCGAGATGAAGATTTCGGGAGTTTACACAATGTAAGGTCTGTTATGGGCTGGAGAAGTTTCCAAGGGGGCACTACGTTTTAAGGGGGTTCACTGGGGTGAGCCATTTTTCTGTTAAGTGTCCCGAAAGAATTTGGCGACGGATTCCCAGAGGATGGGGTAACAAGTGCGTAAGATGTCAGGTGAGTTGAGCAAGAGGGAGAATCCACAGTGGATAATTTCGCACCGATTTGCTAACAAAATAGTAACCTTGGTTCTCCTACCACAACTACCTATGGATCACTCAAAACAACCAACGAGCACATGACGAAGCGACATTTATATCCAGAAGCATTTTCTCAATTGGTCACGGAAACGAAGAAAACATACCTGATCGAGATGTTGGTCATTGTCCAAATGCTGGGAATTGTGCAGTACAATTGTTAACAAATGCATTATATACCACTTAACATAAACCATTTTCCTTTCTTGTGATCAGTGCAGTCTAATTGTATTGACAGTTTAAGCAGCAGTAAAGGTTTCACTTACCACTTACATGTGTGTATTAATTTCCATTGCTTAATGTTATCTAGCAATGTGTTTCGTGTGAATGTGAATGTGTTTCGTGTGAATTTCATGTAGTTAGCTTTTGATACGCGATTTCAACGACGTGTGCTGAAATCATAAATATCAATTTTGCAAGAAAATACGTTCCCACCGTTAACTATGTCAGTTTTGACAAAAACTACAGATACGTAAATACATGGGCAAGACAATGGTATTAAGATTGCAAACTTTATAAAGGTATGCTTGCATTAATCACGTGGATGGTATTTCTGATTATTCGTATGTTTTTTCCGCAATTTGAAAGTGTAAGTATTGTAGGATGAGCTTTCCTTAAATATTATACCACATCTCAGGCGATTCTGTAGTTTTCTCACAATGCGGAAAGAATTATTTCCTTTGGTACATACTGAAACAAAAGCGAAATATTTGGTGCGTTTGAAAGATCTCCAGTGTTCTTTAACATTGTCATTCAATCGACAGAGACATTAAGACATTACACATTACATTAGTATGAACAGTGCGAAGGAGAGGAGCGACTAGATAAGGACTTAAAACGAAATTGGACGACAATGAAACAGAAGAGAACATCAGTGTTATCTGTTCGTTTAAGCTACAAAATTTTCCTGCACAGAAAGGAAACTGCATCCATTCAACGATGGCTCTTTTGCAAACCAGTTTGATTATTGAAGCATATGAGTTGTATCCAGAAAAAAAACTGAATTCGTAAGTTTACGTAATCACACCGTAGCTTGCAGAATACAGGGCACTTTTAAAGATATTTAAACATGCATCGAGTAAATTTATTTGTTATTCATTGGTAGTAAATAACACATATTATAGACATCCCCCGCTTGCAGTTTTTAAGGAGTGTTAACAATGAACTTGTAGTAAGGGATGAATTACTAGATCTGTTCCAATGTAGGCTACTACGACAGATTCAAAAATATAAATTTACCCTGGGATGAAATATTAATAACTACTGATGGAGCACCGGCAATGATCGGTAATACAAACGGACTTCGAGGCTAACTGGTGACAGCTAATTTCAAATATTTCACACATTCCTATTCATTGCATCAGCTTTCTTCAAGAGAGGACGAGATTCAACTACCAAGTGGTGCGCCTACCAAATCCTTACTGAACATGCCCAGTTGCAAGGAAACAGTCAAAAACGTCAATAGAAAATCACTATAAAATGTTTATCAAACACGTACGGTGGCAAAACGTTGAAAATAACTTTTCTGACTTTACCGAGAGAGTGAGGAGCACTTGCACCGGTTCCCAGTTGCCAGTCTTTAATTTCTTTCCAAGGGTAAATCTGATAATCGTCAAGTCGTAACAAATCACGTAACGCCTTAACGCCCCAAAGTGATTTGTAAAGACTTGATTGACGATTACCAGATTTATCCTTTGAAATTGATTAGAAACGGGAAACGGTGCAAGTGCTTCTCACTCTCTCGGTAAAGTCAGAAAAGTAATTTTCAACGTTTTGCGACCGTACGTGTCATGAATTCATTCCCCAACAGTATTATTTTATAATTCTTCCGGAACTGGTCCTGATAAAAAACAGTGCCTGTCGATTTGTCTTGTCCAGAGGAAGCTAATGAGATACCAAGCCTCTCTGTAACAAACGAACGGTTTCCAACTAGACCGAGACGCGACGAATGACGCCTCATTTGCTCCGACGGTGAACAGCAAGAAGCGTAATCGAGAGCAATGGACACACGAAACGCAGGCAGGATACCCTCTTACTATAATAGGGAAGAGGATAAGAGAACCCGCATTATTACACACCCTTTCATGCTTTCCCACCAAACCACAAATTTCCCGCTTGTTCATGGCCTGCACACATCGGGTTGGGTGTCGTCCTGCACCCCAAACATCGGTGAAATGTAGTGCGCAACATCAGTAGCTCAAACCAAAGAAATCTGAGCTACTTCGAATCCACACGTCAAACGGTGTCAGTATTACTGAACATTCTCAAAGAGGAAGCCTTAACGATTTTTCGTATATTCGTGCCATGACTGCTGTGGATATTTCTGATTTCGGCGGCAAGTCTGAACTATAGCCAAGGTGCTTACAAGCTCACAGCGGAGCAGAAAAAGTCACAAAGGAAGAGTATTTCATCTTACGTGAGATGGGAAATTGATTTGCTAGAAGTAAATTTCGATGCACAAAAAATATTTTTTCGAAACGGACTTTGAGACTGGCACAGGCGTGGGAGAGCAGAAAGGCTTGCTGGGACGCGACGGAGAACGGCTGGGTAGTGGCAGTGGAGTGGCTTGGCGGCGCTAGGGGTGGCAGTGGTGAGACTCGGGTGTGGCGGGGGGAGCCGGGGAATTGCTGCAGAGATGCAGCGAGAGGCTGGTGAGTGGCTACAGAGTGGCTGTGGACAGGCTGGAGTTGTGGATGAGGAATACGTAGGAGCACTACTCCATGCCCGCTTGTCGGTTTTCGGTCGTTGAAAAAGGTGAGTGCTGCTGCTGCCGCCGCCGCCGCCGCCTGCGTCGCCGGCTGGCAGTAACAGCGCGGGGCGGCAAGCCTAACATGGCCACAGGAGCGGGGGCGGGGGTGAGGTGGTTCAGTAAATAAGGTAGCAAGACGAGGTAAAACAAAACGAGTTGGAGCAAACGACCGGAGCCGCTATAGGGTAGGATGAAGGTGGTCTGGGCGTGAATGAACAGGTGAGATCAGTCTAGTGAAATAGTCTTCTTTTGTACCTTTGCCACATTAAATATGCCGTAATTTAAATTTCTCATAAACTCGTACTATTATTTCTTGTTTTGTTGCTAAGCAATATAATAATTCTGTGCAAATTGCATAGTTGCACATCAACGGACTTGAAGTGTCCCGCGTTGAAAATTATGTACTGTATCGGGCGCGAGCTTACGGTTCCAGAAACGAAGTTACGGTGAATTATAATTTCTAAAATATTTCCTTTAATCCTTAGTTCGAAGATGTTATTTATTTCTTAGTACAATAGGCTCTTTATAGTGAGTGTGTTTTCAGCTATTCCATCGCTCAAATGGATCATCTCTTGAAAATACAGGATTTATTACCGTAACCATTCCCTGCTCCAGTCAATACTCTGAGAGAGAGCAATGATAGGGACGCGCAAATTCCGATTCTTCCGCAGCTCCGACGAGAGCATATGACACACGAGTGTGCGCAGCACTACTAGTTGAAGACAAAGAGCAAATAACGCAAAATAGCTTGCAGAAAGAAGAAAGTTAGGAGCGGCGGGTCGGGGCGCGAGGGGACGCGTGCGAAGAGCGGAGCGGGACGAGGGTGCGCGCGAGCGGCGGCGGCGGCGGCGGCGGCACCAGACTGACAGCCAGACGGCGCCCAGACACCCCGCGAGGGCCTGGTGCGAGGGGGAGGGCAGCGGGCTTTACTTTCGCTGCCTCAGAGACTCGTGCACTGCCATTCCCCAGCCACTCCCTAACCCCCCTCTCCTCAACCATGTCCCAGCTACGCCACTGCCGTTCTCCAGACTTCGCAGCCACACAGACGCCCGGGCCTGGACCAAGTAACTCCTTAGCCACCCCTATCCAGTTCGCAACCACGCCCGAGACTCTTCAGCCATTCGCCAGCCACGTCTTCGGGGTTTGGGCGGGGCGGGGCGGGTGGAGGGGGCGCGAGTCTGAGGCAGGGGTGCGATGAGAGCGGGGTCGCACAGCTGGGAGACCGGAGCACAAACGCAACTCGCGAGTCGGCAGGGCCAGCTGCCTAGCTCCATTGTCCATTCCGCCAGCTTCCCCTCGCCGCCGCCTCGCCTTAATCCCCCCTCACCGTCACCCTCGCCCTCGCCCTCGCCCTCGCCCTCGCCCTCGTCCACGCCACGCGCGCGCCTCCGGCCCCCTCGGCACGTGCTACGCCGCGCGGTTGCCACGTTGACGCGGTGCTCCGCTGGGGGCTGCAAGGCGAGACGCGGCGGCTGCCAAGGGAAGAGTGTCAATGTCTGGAGCGAGACGACGCGGGACGCCCAGCAGAGGAGCGGTGCCGTAGACGGGAGGTGGGCGTGGGCCGCGGCGCGAGGACGAACAAGGGCCACCTGCTGTTGACTCGCCGCACGCGCCCGCACGCGCCCGCACGCGCAATCAGCGACGGCTGCTGCGGCCGCCGCCAATTGCCCCAGCCGAGAGCTTGCACAAAATGATAGGAAATCAGTGACCGACACCATCAACCCACATTACTATCGTTATTATAATATTATTTTCTCTTTTTCCTAGCAATTAACGAGAACATTTGGATCATATTGTTCTAAAAAAACTGCATTAAAGATTTGGAGGAAAAAGTCTGACCAATTCTAACAAATCGTTCACCTTCAGACTTCAGCATTCAATATAAAGCAATCCAACGAAACTTAAACCCAAAGACAAGTATTTTATTTCAATTGCAATTGTACAATAGCCATCCTTTATAACAAATATTGAAGTCCACGATCGGTCATTACCAGAAAAAGCGAGATGCTCACATAAAAAGAAATAAGATGAAATGCATTTTATTAATTCAAAAGAAGAAATCACAGAACGAATTGAAAAACGCAACTCTGACACTGAAAGCTCCACAGCTGTACTTGTTAATTTCTCGCGCTCACGGACCCCTCCGAAGAACTTACGTAATCGGGGGGACCGCACAAAATTAATTAATTAGTTGTATAATTAAGATCCGTAATAGACACGAAGCAATACATATCGTATGTAGTCAATTGCGTATTTCAATTTTTGAAGGCGCCCTGAAGGTCTGTATATAGCATACTGCGCTCTGCAGCCGCGTACGCGCACACATACATACATACATACACACACACACACGTGCGTATGCACGGACGCACGCACGACTCCCTTCTGCCCCGCTGTCTCCTGGCCGTTCTGCCCTCCTCCCCGCCGTGGGCCGTCCGCGCCCCCTGCGTTGGCGCGTGCAGGGGGGTCGCCGCGGGGCGGGCGGGGCGCGGCGGGGCAAGGCGGAGCTGGGCTGGGCCAGTACAGCTTCCCGAAGATCGTCCGGAACTCGCTCCACCACGTCCCCCGCCCTGTGCTCGCTGGCCACGCGCCGAGGAGAGGCCACGTGACATCAAGTGACATCACGTGACACGCGCAACTGACGGCGCGATTCAATTGCGCCTCCTTTCATTCCTCAATAGACATTTCTCGAGCTCCCTAAACAATTTGCGCGCGTTCTAAGCATAGTGCGCACTAGGCGGACTCGTACAACACATTTCCAACGATACACTCCCAAAATCAAAGCAAATTAGTCCGCCTTCGTAATGAGCAAACAAACGTAAGAGACAACTCTCAATATTTTCCAAGTTGGAATAATGACAGAAAAACAAGCATGTAGTACGTCTGGTCGTACATACTTCAAAGCTCTAATTTCATTAATTTCTGAAATGCATTAACTTTACCCTCAGACAATATTCTTCACATTTCTGCATCCTTATTGCAAATGTACTCCAGGTTGTGGCCCAGTTTTCAGCAACAATGAGGATTTCAACATTGGCAATTCTTGACTAGCTTTAGAATATAGGTATTGTGGTGAGTTATCGTTGGCATTTCTAATGAAATAATTATATGCGTCGTCATTGCCAACAATATTATAATAATAATATTATTGGCAATGACGCATATAATTATTTCATTGGCAATGCCACTACTCTCCACTACTGCTGTCTTCTTTATTGTATTTTTATATCTGTAAGGAACTTTCTACGAATTCAAGATTTACTTTCTTATAAACCCAAGAAAATTTTACATTCGAATGATTAGAAATCTTCATGTCAAATTCTGACATTCACCGTAGAGTTCGGAAGACATCGAGCATCAGCGACAGTGGGAGGTGTTCCATTCAGCGCAAAATTAACCCGAAAAGAGTGCAAGAGTAGACAATCTTTTAAATTTACTGTAGCAATTGGGTTATTAATTTTTTGTGACGGTAAACGATAAAACGAACGACACCAGTATTTCGATTACGGTGATTTGTGTTGTTTCACTTGAGTTTTTGTTCCTTGTTAGTGAAGTATTGTTCCCTGTATAAGTGGCGCACAACTGTGGTTTGTGCAGAAATTGTGTGATCACAATTCTCACTGATTTAACTAGAAACATTCGTAAATCGAAAAGTCAGTTGATTCAATAGTCGTCACAACACCAACGAGACGGCGCTTTCGAAATGATACAGTACGAAATGTTTTTGAGGCTCTAAGCAAGACTCATGTGCGCGAAGCAAATGCCAAAAGGTACAGGAATGTTAATGTAAGTTTTATAGGCTGAAATTATATCTGCACATCTTGGGAACAGTGGGTAATCTGTGCATTAAGCATTGTATTTCCGTAACAAAAGTAATGGAAATTCTTAAATTAATAAAATTAAGAATTTTAATTCTTTACGATTTATATAAATTTAGGATCGCTTGACTTCTCTTCAACTGATTGCGACAAACCGCTGCCATCATACAATATCTTTATTTATCAATCCCTCTCTTTCTTTCATGGGATGGATCACTGTTAGGCGCTAAAGGAACTTTACTGGAGCTCTCGCCACTCGGTATACGAACCTGCGACTTTTGGATAAGCGGGACTGCTGAGGTGCGTCAGCTCACGACGGCTTCAGTGCGCAAGCAGATGCAATTCTGCATATATACGTTTAAGCTGACAATTCGTTTCGAATAGTTACAAAAAAATTTCTTGGTGAGCAACAGGCACGGGAGTATATGCCAATTGTTACATACAGATAAGAGACTGTGGGTGGGAAATGAAGAGCAAATTAAAGGGAAAGGAAAAGTAAGTATAAAATTAAGATTGAAATGCAACTCATTTATATATTACTTCAGATTGCAGGAGGCAAATATTCGATAAAAATCAAAGTGGACCTGCTTCCTGATCATGTTCAGGAATAGGCATTCAACTCAAGCAAACGCGGAAATCCTAAACGATCCCAATTTTGCTTACGACACACAGTATCTAATCTTTCCTATTTTAGGAAGGAAGAAACTGGAAATACATTCACTTTGCAGCTCGCTTACCGAAATCTAATCGGTTTCAGTTTTACTCTGCCTTCCTGTCGAGAATCGTCAGAGTTTGACAACACAGTTTGTACCCGGTTACTATGCAGTGAAATCACTAACAACCTTAAACGCAGACACGTTTTAACCGTACCATAGTACCATTTCCTTGTTTTTGCCAATGGAGTTTTTATAAATGTAAGACGAATAATTTCCTCGTGGTGGTCCAGCAATACCAGATTAAACAATTCGAACTCTTTCTAATATTTCACTGTGGCTGCGAAATGAGCGCGAATGAATCATTCCGTAAATTAAATAAGTGCCAATGGCCCACCCAAGAAGTGGGGCCTCATGAGGGTTCAGACCTTCGCCCCCCCCTCAATTGTTTACGATATAAATATTAGCTGTAAAGCAATAAAAATACGGGTTGGAGCAGATGTCATGACAGCAATTTTTTCTACAAGAAATGTTATCGGATCACAAAATTGAATTTGTCGCGTAAAATAAATGCTGTTCAAATGTGTGTTCACAACAACAAAGCTCTGTGGCTTCTGTCTCTAATAGCATCTATCGCCGTGCGAGATCAATGTAACCCGTTTCGAGCAGCGCTCATACACTAACAAGGGACTTTTTTCGTTCAAGAACGAAATGCCCGAGAATGTCACAGGGAATTGGTGAAAGCTCTTGAGGACAATGGCCGGACGACTACCGGCCAGTCGCAAGAGGACCAAGAGTTTCTGCGAGAACGCGCAACAACTCACACGATACCTGGAAGAGCGAAGCGATGTGGCACGTGCGGTAACCGGGCCTTTGGAACTGTTGCGAACCCATACATGCTAAAACGCTTTGGAACATGAAACCAGTATTGTCATTTTAAATGCCTTAATAAATATGAGAAAATCAATTTTGGTGTGTCGTTAATTGCCATGTACTTTGTTTAAATCTTATCGTTTATTGTGTAGTCGTATATTTCACATATTACACACGTACTTGTATTCTCACAGAAAACGTTGCCATGACTTACGTCCCAACCCTCGTAAATTTCATATTCAGCATAAATGAAAAATGTATAAGAAAAATTAAGTTGACTGATCACAAAACCTGTACCCCTCCCTCCACCACAAACAATCCTAGGTGCGTCTCCATCAATAGCATAATATTTGCTGCTTGCTCGTAAAGATAACACAACGCATTACAGAATCATAATTACGTCAGGATGCAGTGAACATACTAAATTCAGTAAATCGATTCTGAATAACGGGCAGATTTCTTGGAAATAGCAAAGCTTCATAGTCCAGCACACGACTGCAAGTTCAATTTCAAAGGCTCAAGAAAATTTATTTTCGACTGTTTACAACAACCACTCGGTAATCAAACCGAGGGTGAAAGCAGTTGCATGCAAATATAAAGCACTTTTGGCATTTTCGCTTCGGTTCTTTTTTTCAGTACCCGTGTGCGAATATCACATACTTAAGATAGATTAACGTTTAATTCAAAAAGAAAGTATAACTGTGAAGCAAATGGATAATGATTGCACTGTAATATCTGGATTAACGTTGAAAACTGTCAGTAATTTTAAATTTCAGCACAAAATATTTTTGTCTGTAAATATTATGTAAATCAGTTTGTGATCAAAATTTCAGGTATTTGAACAATGAATTACAAAATATTAAGTTACGTTTACTTAATATTATTATTAACATTATTCTTAACTTCTTTACAATCAGTAAATCGAAATGTCAAATTAAAAAGTCAAATAAATTTAATATACTATTTCTTGTATTTATTTTTTTAAAACTTTGTCTTAAATGTCTGTCATCAATTAACTAATTTGCCAGTCCCGTTGTCCGAGATTGCTAAGACAATAGTGCCGCTTCATGCATGGTTGTATTTTCTTTCATCCCTTTACCTCTATCATCACCAACTCATGTCATCTTTACAGTTACCATACTGTTAAATGCAATAGTGGTCGCTAATGACCTCGATTAATGCGACCTAACGTAACCAAAATAACTAACCGTCAGTACTTTCTTTCCCTCTTCCTAAAATGTAAACAAACTAAAAACGATAATTTTCAAAACAACAATTTGCCACGAATCAACAACACAAAAATACTTGCCTTCTGTCGAAAACATTTACAATTTTCTCATTCAAAGAAATGGGACAGTTTAAACATGTTTTGAATTTAACGAGAACCTTACTCTACTTCGCATTCCGTGTCGTAAGGAAATTTGTCCGTCGATGGTTTTCGGGGGGAGTCACTAGTCTACCATGAGGATTCGGCGCCCTTCCTGCCGCGAACACGAACGATGATCCTCTTCCTTAAGATGAGAGCCTTTTCTCTTGTGGACGTCGACGCACCGAGGTCACTAATGCGCTAGGGCCAGCCGAGTTACGCAGACTTCAAGTGAACCTCGAAAGCTGTTGCTCGACCCTGGACCTTGTCTGTCTTTTACGCTAGATTACATAAACTATAAAAAGAAAACCTCATTTAATGTGGGGTCAATAGAGCGAGAAGAGGTGTGCACATGAGGGTTGACTCGCTGAAGGAGGTACTCAAAAGGGCCAAATCCAGGAAGAAATCAGAAAGTATTTTCTCAACGGTTGTACATTTTGGGTTGGATTATGAATTCACTTTTTGTTTTAACACCTCGAAAAAGATGGGTTCAGAGAAAAAATCGAAAAAAAACTAAAATTTCGAATTTTTGTGTTTTGCTTACATTTCTTCTTTTCACAAATATCAAAATTTACAACTATATCCATACATGGACTTCAATTTCTGAAAAGCAATGTAGATGCTGGAGCACCTTAAAAACTCTGTATTTGGACCTCTGACCAACACGGGCGAATAGCTCTCCCCCGCCTTCCTATCTCGCGGCGGTGCTCAAATTTCATCTGTTTGGAAACTGTTGAGAGCGAACTATTGGCATTGTTAGATGATTAACTCTCCGGTATGAACGGAATCAGAAAGGTCGTGTTTACTCGCGCAAAGTATTAGGAAAGCACAGCCCCAGGTGTTCAAAACACGACGGAAATGAGAAGACAGAACGTTCTAAACAAAGCATTAGTATTATACGAATATTTATACGAAGCTAATTATGACGTAAATGTATAAAAAGTAAAGAGGATATTTTAAGAACGAAAGAAAAATATTGTAACTTATACTTTAATAAAATTATTTGGAAATGTAAACTACGTTAATAAGTAATAGAGCATCACCAAACAATAAGAAGGCGAAAAGGAATTGCCGGACATCACCCATTCCATTATATCACACTACATTATGTAGTTTTTCAAATAATGTGATTGGCTCTTGTTGTCCCTATGATTAGTGCTCATGCCATGCGTATAATATACCAGTCATTTATTAACCGATTATTATGTAATTGGACGAGGAGGAAACAACGGCAAATCATCCAGTGCGTGCCGACGTGGACTTCGTTGCCGGAGCGAGTGGTGGCTGGCCAAACCTCAAGGTGCAACGTTGCAATGCAATTTTCGAATCCATGTTAAGACTTGATCGACAACTTTCAGTGCTCGGAGAATGCTTACATACACGAATTATAAATACCACATTGGATTTTTATTTAGCATATTTCATTCATTTTATCGTACACATTTTAGAAAAAATAAATACATATTTCATTTGTTTATTACCATAAATTCTGTTTCCTAGTAATCACCTAACTATTGGAATAAATTGAGATGCAAGAACTACTTTCCATCAATATTAAAATGTTTCCATCAATCCCCTTCCCCTGCTAAAGCTGCAGCCTTTCCGTATAATCAATGGGTTTCCCATCGGGTGCACCAGTGGTATTGGGATTGATTTGAAGATTATAAACTAGAGCAGTGGTGGAATCGAACTGGGGAAATCGACTAGGAGCGAATTTGTATTTCCTCTGTATCTCCCGCAAATCAAACATTGATGGAACATACGACTTCTATGATGGAGACCAAGACTACTTCTCCCCTTACTCCCCCCCCCCCACACACACACACACTTGCTGAAACAATATCTGAAGGAGCTGAGGTAACAGAACGTACCAACTTATACAATATTTAACAGCATTACCTTGGAATGATACATTCACTACTCACATTTTAAGTATAAAAATTCTTTGTAAGTCACGGAAATACCATTCCACTCTCCTAAGTTGACTAACCCGGACCTTGTACTGACTGAAATGCCTCCCCCAAGGCTAGACTAACCAGCTAAAGACCAAAACGAAAAAAAAGGACTCGAATAAGCTTATCAGGGTCAGTAGATATTATTTCACACATTAATACCACTTATCTGTTTCTGTTTTCACTTAAGTCACTCCACTTTCTTTTTCAGTGAAGAACAAAGGCTTTGTACAAGAATGAATGTGACCTTTACCGGCAGGTTCTTACAAATGTTGGGCTCTATAAGAGGAAATTAAATATTTGTTAATTGTATTACATTTTTTAAAAAATCCTTTTAAAATAAATTTCCAACTTTCAGCTCAAGTAGTAGGTAAAAGATTTGTCATTCAATAATCAAAAAGTGCAATTAATCCATTAAAAATCTATTATTGGTACAAAGACTCTTATACAATTTAATTCTCCTGTTGAATATATTTGTTCGAAACCTAAAATGTCCTCTTTAGTTTTATTCATTTCCGTCATAATTTGACACACATTTGCCAAAAGTGATTCATTTAACAGTGGGAACATATTTTCATGCAATACTGATATTTATAATTACAACACGTCGTAAAAATTACGTTCATCAAGTGTCAGTACTAACAGCTGTCTATCGGAAATCTACATACAATACATGTACCTTTACAACGCATTGCCAGATGACATTAAACAACTGAAGTCGGTTCATAAATTTATATTAAAAGTAACATCTTTTCTGCTGCATAACTGTTTCTGTATAATTAGAGACTATACTGATTATCAAAAAGATAAATTAATTTTAACGAAATAATTTTATTTTAACAAAACGATGGTATATTGAATTAGTTTACATATGTATTGTATACATTTTTAAAAAGACTTAATGTGATTGTAACAAATAATGTACCCCAATCTCGAGCAGGTTTTCGTCCAGTTTTCCTGATCCATTAAGTAAATGCTGAGATGGCCCCTTGTTTTGCTTCCGGACGTAAATGTAGCTCCAGTATACACACTTTTTGTTGAACTCTCCTTTTGTTTGTAGTGGTAGGATTAGAGGTAAGGACGAGTTACTATTTTGTTAGCAATGCAGAAAAATCATATTTGCTATTCGTTTACCGATGCAAATAAGTTTTCTATGACTCGGAAACGAAAATGTCTTTTTTGCAAATATTGTTTATCTCACAATTTTTTAAATGTATCTTAATTTATTTATTGTAATCCTTTACTCATCTTTCAACTATTTATAGTTAAAATGACGGGAAGGGATTCTGGAACTCAAGAAAACGTGCGCAGATAATCTTTTCTTCCATACATCACATTTTACATCACAGTTTTTACTGTGTTTTTTTTGGCTAAAAAAATCTAATTCTAAATCTAAATCTAAATCTAAATCTAAATCTAAATCTAAATCTAAATCTAAATCTAAATCTAAAATCTAAAATCTAAAATCTAAAATCTAAAATCTAAAATCTAAAATCTAAAATCTAAAATCTAAATCTAAATCACATATTTACATTTACGTATTAACGGCACAAACATTAATACGTAAAGGGAACATGTTGTTCCATGTTCCCTTTCCATGTTTCGTTTTATTTTGGTTACCCGATGCTGCATTTCTCTGACAATCCGCGAAAGTAAATACGTTCCTAAAGATCGCACGATTATCGGAGAGTTAACCGTTTCAGAATGCGTTCACAGTAGTCGTTTCCAAGGGGGATGAAGCGAGGGCGGGAGCGATCTCTTCTCGTCTTTTGGTCTGAGGACCAACAAGGTACAGTTTTCTGCGAGTTCTAGCGCCTAGACCGGTTTTCATCCAATTACAGTTGCATTTTGTAATGAATTATATCAACTTTAATTTTAAGTACGACAATAAGATAGTTTTGGAGAACAGCTGAATAACTGAAAAACTTTTAGTTTTTCTTTCTTTCTTTCTTTCTTTCTTTCTTTCTTTCTTTCATTCTTTCTTTCTTTCTTTCTTTCTTTCATTCTTTCTTTCTTTCTTTCTTTCTATTTGATCTCCCTGCTATTTTCAAATTGCCAAACGTAAATTCGAAGTCCGAGTTTCACAATACATACAGAGCCGTTGAGGAAAAAACTTATAGACTACTTGGAAAACAAAGGTGAATTTTTCTCGAAATTCATGAGAAAACCTCCATAAACCAAGGACGTAGAGAGCCAAAGAAAAGTGCACAAATTGTACTTCCACACACAGTTTTCCACACATAGTTGATAACTCTTTCTGTACGATAAATATGTAAAGTAAATGAAAAGGCGACGACCTTAAAAGGTGAAACTGCTATTTGTATTAAAACCCTTCTTGATTGAATATACGACGACTATCCCCACATGGATCATGTTCACCAAAAAGCCCATAAAGTTAGGACTTCAGATAGTCATAATTTCATATTTTGAAACGTAATATTGTATTTGCAACTGTTCTCCGATAACACCGTCAATTCCCGTTGGGCACAGGACATTAGGCCCAGACCTCCCATTTTTAGCTATAGATGTTGCCAATATATAGCATTAAGGCATTTGGAAAAAAGGAAGGAACATTTTTGTTTTTGAATTTACGGAGACAATTCGGTATTGGCTTCAGCGACGAAAGTGACTTCAAGTTCTGTAAATCTTTACTGTCTTCCACTTCCTTCAAAGAACTACACCGGCTTACATGGCCTAATGTGCTTCAATACCGCAATATAAAAATAAATCTTTAAAACATTTTCCCCCATAGTAAGACAGCTTTTTACTGTTTTCAACGTTAAATAAATTAAAAATAAATAGATTTGTCCATATATGTACTTAAAATTAACTACGAATAGCTTGGTGTAACTAGGAACAGCACTTAACTCTTTATATTATTATAATATTTAACAATATTTATAGTACATACAGTGAGTGTCAAAAGTATTGGAACACCTTGAAAATCGGTACAAGAATAAAGTTTACGTCGAAAGGGTAATATAAATTACAAATTTTCAGTATAATTAAATATATTATGCATAGTAAAGTTGCTACAATACAAAATCACTTAAAATGACGTACAGGAAATTGAGAAATTAAATGTAGAAGTGAATATCTCGTAGAAAAAGGAAGCCAAAAGTACTGACAATCTCTAACACTGCAACCGTTCTTCCTAGAAGTCACCGTGGCCGTTGTTGTCTATGGATGGATTTTCACCCTTCACCTTTCCAGTTGGGACTCATCTGTCAACGCTTAGCAGCAACGGTTCCTGCATCAATTTACTTTCTGGTATTCATCAGTCGGTGATTCAGAAATGTACGATAGTAAAATATTTGTTCATTAAATGTCACTAAGGGGCAGAAAGAAACGGAAACAAGTGAAGAAGAGAGAAAAAATTATAATTTTCTTGCGTAACGTATGTAGACCATTGAGAGAAATCGAAATGATTGTCCAAATATCACACACTGTATGCATATAGCACACACTTAAAATAACTGATAGGTACTCTGTTCGGAAAACAGTGGCCAACAAACGCAGAGTTGACAGTCAAAGTTGCTGAAAGTTCGTGACTCTAGAAAATATTTCGCGACATTAAAGTATATCCAAAACTTTGTGTTCCAAAACTTGCTTCTAGAATAGTCATTTTTCCAAGTACAGTTTGCATAATACTACGCAGCAGTGGTTACCATGGAGGTGTGGCGCGTAGGAAATTTTGGATCAATGACATTAACAGAAAAAAGCGCTTAGAATTTACTGAAATTATTTATTGAAACAATTCTCAATATATGTGGAACCAATTTACTTTAACGGACGCAAGTAAATTGAATATATTTGACAAAGATGGGAGATGTATGGCGCGAAGAAAGAGAAACTCCGAATTTCACGAAGAGAACCTCCAGCCCACAGTGTATTCCAGAGGTGGTTCTGTTCTCGGCTTGGGGTGTATGAGTGCTTCTGGTGAGGGAATTCTTCACTTTATAAATGGTACAATAGACCATGCAATGTACATCAATATTATGCACAATAAACTACAAAAAAATGCTGAAAAAATGGACCTCATACATAATTTCATTTTTCAGCAGGACAATGATCCAAAGAGGAGGGCTTGAAACAGGAGAAAGTGGATCCTTTCTAATACACCACGATATCTGGATACACCACCACTATCTCTAGACATTAATCCCAACAGATATTTATGGGATATTTTGGAAAAAACAACTTAGGAACAGACAGATTTTGTATAAACATTTTCTTAAGCGGGCACAATGCGGGTGGAATGGGACCGTAGCTTTCTACCTATGACGACAAAGGTCGTAGAATTGAAGCCAAGATATCTAGAAACCATTATAAATGTCAAAGGACATCTTACCAAATTTTAATTTGTTTATAGTTGCACTTTTATTTAATTTTTAACTGACAATCACATGGCTGTTCCAATACTTTTGGCTGCCTTTTTTCCGCGTCCTAATGTTTGCAAATTTGTTTTAAAATTTTCAGTAAATTATGTATGTTTTTGTTTGCGGATATCGATCATAAAATATAGACCGTTTTCAATTCGACCTAAAATTTCTAATTTGTATTTTATTTTACGCCTGAAATTTATTCATTTTCTGAAATTTTGACGTGCTCCAATTTTTTGACTCTCAGTGTATGCAAGTTCTAATCAATGGGTTGTTCAAACATCTAAAAGCGCTTTTTTCTTTTCGATTTAAAGGCATTGAATGGGGAGAGTTCCCCAGAACATCATTGCAAGAACGCAACTGTCCGGTGTCCGACCACGCGGGCCTAGGACGAGCCCCTCCGCCCACGGCGCACCCGACAAGATGGCGAACCCGCAATAAAAATCGGCTCTCCCTTCCCCCTGGGGGCGGCGCCGGCAAGGGTTTCGCGTGCGGCCCCCCAGACCGGCCCCCGCCCCCCGCTGACGTCATGCCACGCCGGGCAGCGGCCCCTCCGCGCCCGCCACCTTTTTTTCCCGCGAACGTGCCTGGCAACGCGGGGCGAGGGGCGGAAAGCCACGACGGAGGGAGGCGCGCGGTGATTCACACGCAATCTCTCAAGCGCGGCGTTGTCGATTCCCAAACTGACGAACGGAGCCATTCGGGCGAGGGGGGGGGGCAGGCGAGGCCAGCGGGCGCGGGCTGCAAGTCGCCACTGTGCCCAAATGCACTTGCACCTGCACAGCCAAAAAATGACAACCGTGGTAAAACTCTCTTCATTATTACACTTTGCAGTAAACAATTGCATTGCTGTCTTAATATTTCGATAATATTGATCGTTCGTGTGTGCAATTTTATACTTCAGTACTCAAGATACATGTATGAATACATTAATTTACAAAATGTTCAAATTCCGTTTTTTAGTTAAACTTTTTTCGTGAATGCATCCATACTAGCTGTGATGAAATATTTGCTTGATCCTTTCACTTACTATACAGCGGTGGATATTGATATAAAGGCAAGGCAACTTTTTGAAGGAAAAATGCATTAACTGACGAACTGATAAATTACCACATCATTTAATAATTAAAGTGTCTACAAAAACGATATGAATATTGTTATACTTGATATTGCTTCTGGCTAGTTGGCAGAATTGCATATAAGTAACAAACCACACTCGACGTGGATATTAGTATAAAGGAACTCCGCTGTTAGTGCTTTTGTAGCTTAGTTTACTTTTGTGTGCAGAAGAGACTTCGTTTATTGTGGACAATTCTGTTGTTGCATCGACTAAGCCCCGAGGAAAACTTTTGTCAGAGGAAGAGAAAGGAAGATTTTTTTCGTACAAAGACATTGCACTCTCCAACCGCGAAATCGACAAGAAATTAGGGTGGTCGAGCTGTTTTATTCATAATTTTGTCAAGCTGGGTGCGTAGTATGACAGAAATGGCAGATGTATTCGAGCAAAAAAGCTCCTACATGGCTCCAAATTATTATTTTTGCAAATAGCAAAAGTCAATCACTTATATTCTTCTCAAATGGTAAATGATTTACCAATACCTGTCACTGCTATGGAGTTAGATACTGATAGATCATTATCTTAGTTACAAAAACCGCCTGACAAAACCGTCTCTAACCAAAGTCCACATGATTGAATTTTTCTGAAAATCATATATTGGATTTCAGAGTGCAATGACATTTTCAGCGACCAAAATAAAATTAATTTGGAATTTTCTTCACGGTTTTCAATGTTACCAGCATGATTTCTGTAAAGAAAATTAAGTTTCGATGGTTAGAAATTTCGTGGGGGAGGGGGTCCAAGATCTGACCAGCATTCTGTGCTAAATAAAATATTGCGTGACTGAACACACGAATTAATTCTGAGAAATTTATAGAGATGCTCGATTGTGAACTTGTTAGAATGTATGAAAATTATGGTGGTGATCTGCTATTTTCAGAAAATGTTGCCATTAACGTAGCTTCTAAGACAAGACAGTGGTTTCAAGAGAAAGATCACAGATCCGAGCTTCAATCGTTCGGGGAGCCCTAGCAAGGCGTGTGTAAGGCAATGGCCGGGAGTTCGAGACTGCAGTTGAGTGAGCTGAAAAATGGGATTCGTTCAAGCACGAAAAGTATACGCTAATCAAATTCATGCCTAATCGATTTTCCAGATCATCAGGAACAATGATAGTTTTATTAAATATTAGACATCAGTAAGGAAGAGTTTGACTGTTTTCATAACGCAGTCAAAAGTCAAAGATGCCTTTATACAAATTACCTCATATGCACTTGTTTTTATTGTTTCATTTCTCAATAATATAATATTTTCCTTTTATTTCCTTTTTTAATGTTTTTACAAAAATGTATTTTATTTGCAACAGTACTGGTGTGGTCAATTACTTATATAATTTGTTTGCTAATAAATTATTTTCTTTATATAACATTAGTGCCTGCCTTTACACTAATTTCTACCATTATGAATAATTGGATAATATCAGTTTTGGTACTTAAATGCATGACCTTCAAAATATGTTTCGGCAATTGGAGTCATCCAGACAACCTTTGAAGCTTCTATTCTGAATGTCGCGTATCTTGAAGTACTCTAGCATCATTCGCCTCGAAAGATCCCGAGCCCCATCGCCTGCATCTTGTACTATGCAACAGGTCTATTACCAACGAATCATCGAACTGAATCCTAAACATCGATATACGATTAATTACTTCTTCGCTTAGAACGAAGTGCGGGACTAAATAGCTCCTATCTAAGATGCGTTGCCAATCTTCACGAAGCACTTCCTAATATTTTGGCATTTCAAAGACTTTCCATGTATTGTTCATGGGTACATTTAACTCGTGGATACATGCCTCTATTTTCAAGCGCAATGGCTCGGTTTGTTTCCCGGTGGGGGCACGAGAAAGACATGGCTCCCGCAAAACTGTCGGGGGCTCTTGGTTGGGCCAATAGAAAAACTGCTGCGCGCCCAAAGCTATGGCCGACGCTCTCCCTTCCTCCAGATGGCCAGAGCGGCCCAATATGTCTACTCTAGTGATCCATTGCGGATCCAACCTGTCGGGAGGTATGTGCAGATGTCCATTGTATAAACAGAAATTACTTCAAAATAACTGTGGTAAAAAGTAAACACCACAATCATCTTTCTCTCCCTCTTTTTCTCTCTGTTGGTAGTTAAAACTTAGAAATTAGAAGAAAAAACTAATACGGGAAACCCAAGCGCATTAATACTTTAAAGTTAGATAAACCCCCTTGGAAAAACAAACGGGAATCGTATGGACTGGACACGGGATACAAATGTTCTCTCGTACAGCTCATCTAGATCCTAAACAGTACCACCACCACCACCACCACCACCACCACCAAGGGAATATGCTCAGTGGGAAAAATCTCTATAAAAGCAGAGATACACCTACATTCCCGTCCAAGTCCAATGTCCGGCAACGAGTTTTTCTGTCGGAAATTCGCCATATTGCGGCGTACTATTACATTTCTTTCTCTTCTCCTGGAGAAAGAGCGAGAAAAAATGTAGGAAAGTAGGTGTGAATATCACGAATGAATGCTACGTAAATTCTGTAAAGATATTATAAATGCTGGAAAATTCAACATTTGACCAACAGTCTCGATGAATAGCGCGAAGAAAAAATTGTTCACTTTAAATTACACGAGCATCCAGTTCTGAGTTATTGTAATTAGTTGTTGGCAACGTTTAAGTTAATTTTCTTTAGCTTGATCAAGTTGCGCCAGGCAGTAGCTGTATGCGTCCAGTCGGCCCACCATCCCGCAGCGAGGAAGCGTGCGCGCCCGCGGGACAGTGGGTGCCGCCAATCGATATCACGGACAAAGGATTCCACCCTCCGGGTTTCCCCCTCGCACTGCGCCCGCGATCGATAACGCTGCGCCCGCGAAGCTCCCCTTCGCCCCGCGCCCCCTGCAGCACGGCGCCGCGCGGCGCGCGCCCGCCAAATTTGGCAGCGCCGCCCGCCGCGGCCGCTGGCTGCATTCGCCACGCGCCTTATCATCCAAGGGGCGCAGCGTGGCTGCCTCACGAGCGCATCGCGTCTTGCTTCTTCCTCCGACTGAAGAAACGCCAGTGGGGCAAACAAAACGCTTTTCGCCCTACTAGAGCTTTCACTACCCTCTCGGGTGACCCGTTGGTTCGTGTGCTCGCTTTCCACGGCGCAGCCCCGGGTTCGATGGACGGCCGAGGCAAATTATAACCGTGCGCTTCCATACAAATGTGCCAGTATCTATTGCTGCGTGACGACGAGAAAGAAGGCATATACTTTGTGCTAACCACACCGCCAGGGGCTGGGCCACCACTCATGATCACAATTCAGTGCATCACAACACGTACCTAACGCATCCTTCCGCACTTCTAAGCTCACGCTGCTCGCGACGTCCCTACGTTCGGATTTTACGCAGAATACCCACAAGCTCAGAGCACATTCCTCGCTCGATGCGACAAAATCGTCTGCGTTTGCTATGCCCTCCTTAAGGTATAAAGTTTTCGTGAGCGAGAGCCATCTCTCTTTGCATGGATCCTGATTATTGGCGTCTGGAACACTAGAGAACATAAGGCCCCCACAATTACTGTCCATTTAATCCAATTTAATCAAATGATTTTATGAAATTTATTAAATGTTTGAATGATCTGACTGATTTGAATTTCTTTTTGATTCTCATGGTTTATTGATTCATTAGATAATTAGCGTCCACGAGCGTGTCAACTACTATACTCATTAGTCTCTTAACCCTAGTGCTTGATTAAAAAATTAAACTTCCCGTATTAAATTTTAGACAGCATATATTGCAATTCACCTTTTACACGAGGTCAACAACTTTCCGGAAGATCCGGTATCTGTCTCTCTTCATGTCTATAATATAATAACACATTTTTAACGTTCAGGAATCGATAGTAAACTTAAGGCAATTAAAAGATTTATTAAAATACAACTCAAATTCTTTTGTCATCATCCATCAGAAGATGTAGGTTAAATTATTATAAAGAAAACCTTTAATAAAAATGTATGGTTATTCCTTTTGTAGAGGGGAAGATCTTTAGACAATCAGTTCGGCACACAACAAATCTTCTATATACTATACAAATGAAAGGGAATGTGCAAATTCGCACATTAAGGCAAAAACTACTCGACAGATTTCTATGAAGTTTTCACACTTCGGTATTATTAGTAATGGGAGTGTTTGAAGAGTGGTTTAAATTAAATTCAACATGTGGGAGTGGAGTTGATTAATTTTTTATTGGTTCCTGACGACCCCAGCGTCCATGAACTCTACGCAACTTACCGCGCAGTCAACGATTAAGCTCATCTTCCATGCCTACAAGTATTCGGCCCCTACGATTACAAAATATCAGTCGGAATTATTACTTGAATCTCTGGCACAGATTTGAGGGGGAACGTTTTAACAATAGGGTACTTCACAGATTGTCCAAAACAGTTCATAGAACAAGCCCATACTTGCGAGAAAGTCTTATTTATATTCCAATATTTGCATAGCATTGCAAAAACGTGATTAGCAATTCCTTGACCAGTAGTATGTGATCTGTAACACTGCAATAGCGAAGAATTTCCTAGTCCAGCTGGTTATATAGATATTTCACCAATCAATGTTGTATCCAAATTTGTTTCGAGGAAGGGTTCTATTATTATTAATATTATTATTAATATTATTATTACTATTACTATTATTACTATTACTATTATTACTATTACTATTATTACTATTACTATTATTACTATTATTACTATTATTATTATTATAGTTATCTTAAATTATTCACAGTATCTACTGGTCGGTATGTCAACCACACACAGGTATGATGACCAGGAATGTGGTTGCTTTACTGAAGGTTCAGATGGCTTCTGACGGCATGGATTCAAAATTGCCGACTTTTGCATATTATATACATTCCTGGCATCCATGTAAAGACACTCCAGTGCTCGAAGTGTCATTTTCGGGATCACTCCTTTAGCTGATATTATTATAGGCACAGTTGTCACTTTACTGAAGTTCCACTGAGTTGCGGCTTCATGGGTGAGATCGGTATACTTCTGGATCTTCTCTTGATATATCCCCTCATAAGTTGTGGGTATTAGGTATTGATATATCGATAAGGTAAACCTGCTGATGGTTTCTATCAATGAACGTTATATCGGGTCTATTGCCGCCGACATGTCTGTCAGTGATAATAAACCGATCCCAGTAGTGTGCTCACTACTTTCAAGCACATTCTGAGACATATTTATAATACGGCACAGAAGTGGCGAGTAAGCCCGTTCTCAATGCCAATAATAGGTGGATCTGCTTCGCCACTTCATCATGTCTCTTTTTGTATTCCAACTGTGCATGGCTGCTACATCCACTTGTCACGTGTTGGATAGTTTCGCTTGCAGCCTCACATCTTCTACACGAGTCGGAATGAATGGTAGAATCTCTCAGAATGTGTTTTCTGTAGTTTAATGTTGGTACCACTTGATCCTGCATAGCTATCATGAAGGCTACTGCCTCCGGAAAGTGATCCACGTGCTGGAGACATGCGTGCAACGAAGAGATGTCGACTTCTGGTTTACTCAGCTCGTGCGGGTACCTTCAGTGCCTTCACTTTCCATAAGGTTATCTTCTCTTTCGTTTCAATGATTGGTTGAACAGGCGGATCAAGCTTTTTGAGTTTCAGAGACTATAGTTTATGAACTTAGCGCTCACTGCCTATTCGCTAACTACTCCACATACTGGATTCCAAAAGTATCTTCGAGTAGCAATTTGAGAGCTGTGTTAGATTTATGAGAATCTTACAATACCTCGCTCTCCTTGTGATTCTAGAAGGGCTAAAACGCATCATACTTGAATGGGATGATGTTTTCGTGTTGAGTCATAGTGCGTTCGAATTGTCTCTGGAGGCTTCGAGGTCCTGGTATTGCTTCAGTTGTAGTTATGATTCTTAGAACAGTGTTTGATTCGGAGTGTGTGTGAACATGCCAAGCTCTTGTATTATATTCTTCAGAGCGGTCCATTGAAGGCAATCTTGTTCAATTTGATCAAGTTCAATATTATAACTTGCATATTACACACCGACATGATATTACATCTCTCCTGCAACTTATCCAACCGAATTTCATCTTAATGTCGTCAGTGAACGTCTCCGTCACGTTTATTAGTTGCCGCATATGACCCTCAGTGTCAGCATAGAGCTTCAGGTCATCCATGTAAAGACGATGTGAGACACAAAGAAGAGTAGAGTTCCCCTTTTTAAGAGCGAGATATCCATAATTAGATGAATTAAGTAGAGTAGACAGGGGATTCAAGGCTAAGCAGAACAATAAAGGGCTTTAAGAGTCGCCCTGGAAAATCCCTCAGCGGATGTGTATAGTATCTGTGTGGACGGATTGTTTTCCATTAGGGAGATATAGTTTTGTATTCCATCGACTCATCGCAGTTTTCAGGAAGTTTAGGATAAACGGGTGGACCTTATATACATCCAAACATTGAAGGAGCCAAGAATGGGGCACGGTGTTGAATGCTTTAGCGTAATCTATGCATACAAGTTTCTTTGTTTTTGAAGCACTTGTCCCATAATTACAGAGTCTATAATGAGTTGCTCCTTGCCTCCCTAAGATCCTGGTCTACATCCTTTCTGTTCGGCTTTGCTAAGATGTTCTGTTCCTCAATGTGTGTCTTCATCATTTGTGAAATACAAGATGTTATAAGCTCGTAGAAAGTTTGAAGGCAGGTTATGGGCCTGTACTTCGAGGGGTCTTTTGTGTCACCATCCTTTGGTATCAAGAATGTTTTACCTTCAGTGAGAAAGTAAGGTAGATTTTCTGGATTGTGAAGAAAATATTGAATTATATTAGCTATATGATGAGTGCTGGTAAATGTTTGAGCCAATAATTGTGTAGACCATCACTGCCTGGTGCCTTCCAGTGCCATGTGCTTTGTTCAAAGCGGCTTGGACAATTTCGACGGTGATGATTGGTTCACCCATTAGAGGGATACTCTGTGTCTGTCATATTCCATTTCAACTCACGTCGTATCTGGGTTGTGGGACACAGCAGATGACCAGATAGCCTTCCAAAAGTCCTCTATTTGTGCCTTTGAGGGAAGCTTTGACTCTTTCATATCATTTACAAGCCCTTTGCCCTTTGACATATTCCTGTAGAATGCTTTCTGGTTTCTGTTAAAAAGAGAATTCTGTTGCTTCCTCGTAGTGCAATTCCTGTAGCGTCGAAGGCGTTTTGTTAACGCCAAAAGCTTTTGTCGTAGGGTGTCAAGACGTTCTGTTATTGTTGAATTCAAGGGCTCGTGCTTCGTATGAATTTTTGTATTGATGAGGATGTTATTCACCTTTCTTCTCAGTTTTTCTGAGATATTTCCATTTTTAAATTGTGTGAGTCTTCCAATATCTCTCCTAGTGCTTTCTATACGATTCACCAGCCGTCTTTCCCAAGGTGGCATTCTTTTTTCACTTCGATCATTGTGGGCAGTTGCTACGCGGCTGAAAAGCTTGGAACAGTTACATCTTGAAGCCACAACCGCAGCACAATAAATTGCTGTGTATACTTCTTCGAAAGATGGTCTTTGTTGTAGATGTTGTGGCAGTACTTTCTCATTGAAGACGCTGATTGCCCTTGCTAATTTCTTCGAGCAATTTTGTCTGGGAATGAGATAGCGGTTCAGTGGGTCAGTTCCTTCAAATTCCGCAAGTGCGACTGCAAATTCATTGCGAATTTGTACCTCTTCACTACTCTTGTCATCTATACTTTCTGACATGCTTGTCCGATTATCATCCTGAGTTTGCAAAGCTGATAACTCCACTGCACCCAGATTACTAGATTCTGAGGAGGTAAGCATTTTTCTCACTTCTTCCTTGATTGCTTCGAAAACTGGTGCAGAGAGGAGATTATTCTGAACAATTGCTCGACGCTGGTCCGCTATTCTTTGCTCACTAACTTCAGAATCAGGGAAACGGCGAAGAAATCTTTGATGTAACTTTTGTCGGTAGGCCGTAGTCAGTCTCCATTTTGGTAATGGTGTAGTATTCACGCATGATGAAGGTATTTATTTCTGTAGTCCACTTCTTCCTTCTGCGTTGCCTGCCTGCGGCATTGGTCTCTGGAAGCAATAGATTGCTGCTCTGGCAAGCACATGCGGCAGGTGCAGCTATATGTGGAGATGGATGGGTGCTGCTATATTATTATTATTATTATTATTATTATTATTATTATTATTAATTATTATTATTTCTTTCAAGTCTTTTAGCGAGGTGCCTACAGCACACACTGGAACCTTTGCAGAACCATGGTGTCTGCTTCGCTCGCAAATTCGGATGGTCAGGATTCCATGTTATATCAATAAAAACTTCCTCATGATGCGTGCAGTATTCAGGAGAACAGCCATTACATTGAATGTGCCAGTTCTTCAGAACAAGCTTTGCAGACGATGAAATTAGTTCTTCAGAGATCAGTCCATTGGCAGAGAATACTACAGGGACTACTTCAACAGATACTAACTGCCACATGTCGCTCGGTTCAATCGTCAAGGCCTGATATTTTCTCTTCTCGGCAACAGAGGCAACTGTATTTCGGTCTAAAGGGATAGCTAGGTCGATTATAATCCCTTTGGCGTAAAGCCTTATCAATCCATATTATGTCAGGTCTGTTGGCTGCGACCCTGCGATCAGTGGCGACTGCTACATTCTAAAAGTGCTTTTACCGTTTCGACTCCAAAACTGAATCCGGCTTGAACGTGTAGTATGGGACCTCTCTCTGTATCATCTCCTACTTTGCAGCCAGGGCCTGATGGACGACCGCACCAACGTCATTGTGCTTACTGAGGTATTCTGTTTGCGCCAAAGCAGAGCACCCGCCCATGATGTTGGAGGGTTTCGCCGGGTTGATTGCAAAGGCTGCAGCGGTCTTCGACACTCATATCCCCAATTATATATCTTTGGTAATTGCGAGTGGAAGTTACTTCGTCCTGAATAGAAATGACGAACCCTTCTGACTCAGCAAACGGGAAAAATTTTGTTAGCCAGGAGACTGACGATCCCATATTCACGGCGTTTCGTTTGAGCTCAGCAGGATACCTTTCTTCTTTTGTGATAGTCTTTAAGAGTCCGCTAGATTCAGGTTCAGTGGAGTAAAATTATTGTCCTTGGTACAAATTGCTTCATGCATGACAATCGTTTTCTGAAGGAAGTATTTGCGTAGATTGTTGATTTGCTTCGCACACAAGTACCCGAAGTCCAGAAGACCTCTACCTCCTTCGTTCCGAGGTAAGTATAGTCTTGCCATTGAAGTGTTGGGATGGTGCATTCGATACTTGGTAAGAGTGGTCCTAACTTTTCGATTAAGCTCCTGCAGTGCAGTTGTTGTCCAGTGAAGAACACCAAATGAATAGACAGCGACAGGCACTACCTTGTTTTGATAGCTGATATGAGGTTCTTTCCATTTAAATGAGTTTTACATATTTTTGAGACTCTTTGAACTACATTTTTAATACACACCTCATCTTTGTTTTACTTAGGCTCAAAAATTGGTGCAGGCCTAAATATTTATAGGTATCCTGTTGCCCAAGTTCTTGGATATTTGTGCCATACATCAGCAGTGTTTGTCAGGATCAAGGACTTTCCTCCTTTTCACGTGCTCTGTGCCGCATTTATCACTGCTAAACTCCATACAAATAGAGTCTCTAAAGGACTTAAGTTCAAGCAACGAGGAAAGCTGGTTCGGTTCTCTGGCGTACAACTTGAGATCGTCCATGTAGAACTGATGATTAACGATATAGGGTATTTTGGTGATTTCATATCCCATCCCTAAATCTCTTAACATTCTGCTGAAAGGGTTTAGAGCTAGCGAGAACCATAAGGGACTAAGACTATCTCCCTGAAAAATCCGTCGTTTGATCCTCAGTTCCTTGGTGGTATAGCTGCCTTCAGTGATGAGAATTTTATCTTTGAACGCCAAGTGTGTTGGCCATGCAGTGTTGGATTCAGTTCACATACTGGGCATTTACTTTGTAGAGGCGAAGGACGTACAAAATCCACGAATGAGGTATCGGGTCGAAGGCCTTGGTGTAATCAATTTATCCTACAGAAATGTTGCGGTATCTTTTTTGACTTGGTTGACTACAACACTGTCTACTACCAATAATTATTTGCAACCTTGAGCACCCTTTCTGCAACCATTTTGCTCTGGTGCCAGAAGATTATTGGCTTTCAGATGGGTATTCAGCATACTCGCTAGCTCAGATGTAAAAAATTAATATATTGTGGGGAGACATGTGATAGGTCGATAGTTACTCGGAGTCTTAGGGTCGCTAGACTTGCTTATCATAAATGTAGCTCCTTCAGTAAAAGACTCCGGAATGATAGTTGGATCATTGAACGCAGCTTGAAACCACCTGGCCAGAACAACATGAGTACACGGGAAATTCTTCCTCCAAAAATTTTGAATCCCATCAGTACCTGGCGCTTTCCAATTCTACATCTTTCTGACTGAATTGAAGATATCTGTGTAATATTAGACGAGCATATCTGAGGTATATCACAACACTTCCCTTCCTCTTCTGCTAACCAGTATGCACCATCATCATGGGTCTGGGGGATGCTCCATATATTACTCCAATATTCATCCATCTTGGAGCTTTTAAGAACTGTTTCAGGCAACTTTCTCTTGATTATTGAGGGGCCAGAAAAATTTCTTCTGGTCGAATGAATATAAAGCATACTGTTGTCTTCGTTTTATTGCTTTATGATATCTTCTTATACGGCACCCAAGGGCTGCGACACGAAGTTCCAGACAATCAATTCGGTCTTGGAGCCTCTCCTCGAAATTCGTCTGGCGTCTTCGAACTCACATCTTTCGTCCAATCGTTTGCACTGCATTGGAGACCTTTCTAGATACATTCTCAGGAGATTTTACGAAAGCTGTCAGAGTGCTTATGTCACGCTGGAAGCTTTCAATTTTACATTCAATGCGCCTCAATCACGGGCGCGTGGTGGGCTTAGAGGACTGTACGGTGTCTTTCGATGTTTTCAAGTTATCCTTTACAAGACCCTGTACCCTTACCAAGACCCTGTACAACAGAAAGGGCAGCACAAGACAGCTTACCACTTCCTCAAGCGCAGTCGATTGTTCTACATCCACCTTCAGCAAGTTATTGACAGCTTCCATCGCCGCATTTGTAGGTGGGCCATATCCCATGAGTGATATCCAAGGTCTGGATGGTAATGAAATACCATTATAGTCTTCATGTCTTTATAAGTCGCAGTCGAAGAGAATTGCTCAGCACTGGGAGGCAGCATTCATCATAATTCGTCTCCACAAACCATTCCTGATTAGCTTGTGTGTCTTCATTATTTCTTCCTTCATCTTCTCATTCCTTTTCTCAATACCTAAGGATGCTCTTACATTCTGCCTAATTTTATTTATCCCTGCAGCTGAGAGAAAGTTCCTTACAATATTTTTATTATAATAACAACAATTATTATTATTATTATTATTTTGTTTCACTCTTTTGAGGAACAGGTGAAATTTTGGCGAAGAAGTTTTCATAATTTCCTCATTGTGCATCCAAAGTGTCGTGTTGATAGAACAGTGCCGCCGGGAGTACTGGCGTTGAGAGCAATTCCGGTTCCAGTCATAAGGTTACCGCGTTACGGAGAAACGTCAGTCCTTTTCATTTCCTAACTCGTGAATCAATTCTATATACTAGGCGTCTGCAGAAGCAAAATTCTGCACATCATACAAAATTTTCCACAAAGTAGCACGCACACTGCATAAAACAAATAAAATACCATCATGAAATACTACCCCAAATCAGACATTTGAACATAAACAGTCTTCACGAATACTGAAATAACATAGTATAAATACAAACTATGTTCTTTATATACCAATAAAAAAGGTGCTGCTCCACTACCCAACACGTGAATGAGAAATATTAAATGCCGGGCGCATTTGCCTTCGAGTCCACCACTGGCTAAGACAATCCAGTTGGTACGCCCAGTATGACAATAGGCAATTAACAAGCCAATATTTGTATTTTTAATAAAAAATTGAATTTGTTTAATTGTTTATGGATTTTTGACAACATTCTGGATATCTAGAAAAATCGTAGAAACTTTTCACATTCCCAGAGGCTCAATACTTGTGTCAATTTATAGATATATTTCAAATTAGTAATACAGATACGAGAGCAATATAGATAAGAAAGAAGCGCATGACTGTGGGGACTGTTCTGTTTTTAGGGACAACCGGCAAACCACCATAAACCTAACTTAAATCAAAAGCTGGATACGGTCTTTAAAAAAAAGTTAAAAATTTCAAGCGAACCTTGAAATTGTGTATCAATGAACTCAAAACCTAATCACCTGAACCATCAATGGAGTGATCCTCATTGGAAATTGACGAAAACCACCAATGAGTTCAATTCCATGAAGAAAATGTCTAGTACTGATTTTACTTGACTGTCAGAAAGAAATCAATAAAGCAGCGTTTACTCGAACATCTGGCTGGCCGACAGTCGGCAAGTCAGCCGAGCCTGTCGGCCAAGATCTGGACTCCTGAAAACCCGTCAGGACAGGCAAGTTTCCAACGGAGAGAGTGGACCAAAATATACATTTAATGGTCATCTGAAGTGAAAACAATTATTCATTAAATTTCCTTCTTTACCACTGAGAGGAAGCGTAATGCATGTCGCATAAACGCAACTTATAGACTTCATTTTGTAATGATACACAATCCTCATTAGGGATATATAATTGATAATTGGTTCCAGCCACGTCAACTGCTAAGGTCATTACTCTCATAATTAAAGTGCAAGTTTTATAGCAGGACGGGGCGGTGATCTTCCCCCTGGTGAACGATGTCGGCTTGCGGGTTTTTTCCAAAACAGGTATTTCCCATCAACGCGGCGCCGCCCCAACCGGTCTCCCGGAACGTATCGTGTCATAGTGCATGTAAGTATGCGTGTGTAAGTAAGGCTTAAGGTTACGACATGAAAGAGAAAGGAAAGATCGCGAGAGTTCACGTTTGTTAGGGCGATACTCCGGTAATCGCCTAGTGTTGATCGCAGAAACCATGGAAAACTACCGATCTGTGCAGCCGGCCGCTAGAATTCTCCTCCAGAAGCGGATAAATTCAACCTAGCTATGTAGAGTAGAGTATAGAGTAGAGTATAGTAGAGCATAGAGAAGATAACTGTGCGGACTCGAACCCCAAGACCTTCCGGTCACAGCAAATTTATCAATTGATTCCCTGAGCCACCTAAGCCGGTAGGCATATTTAAAACGTTCACCATGTACATTATTTTAGGTACCTACATTGCTGTATTTCTCTAGTGTGATATAAATTATTTTGATATCAATGAATTTTGGAAGTACGAGTAAACATATTTTGATGGTTTATTGTGATTAATGATGCTGAATGTTTGAGTGATGCTCGGAAGCTGGTGGGTTCCGGGGCACTTGGTCTGGGCGAACGAGGAACATTGTGACTGAGGTAAAGCAGGATCAAGCTGAGTCACAGGTGAGTAAGAACTCTGAATATTAATTCTCTATTGCTGTTTTACGACAGATAAACATACACAGAGAGAGAAAGCACGAGATATATTGAGAAAAAGAGAGAGAAAGAATCCCCTATGAGGGTAGCAGTTCACCATATCACACCATGCAATCAGTATTTGTTAGATTCTCGAAAACATGTTCCTATATACTGTAAATTACTTTCGCTAACACGTTATGTAGTCAAAATCCTTTTGAATGTCCTTCATTGCGAAACTTCGATTGACGGGAAAACTATCTCTGTCCGTTCTTCCCCCTGTAGTAAAAGTCAGCCCCAAAACCGCTCGGCCGATTTTCTCCAAAAACTGATACTCCTCCACTAATTTAAAGGACTCGAGGCCCTCTGAGTTTGAAGCGAGTATTTTTTATTTTCTGGGGGTATTTTACATAAAGCCTCAACATTCACAAAATTGTCTCAAAAGATGGCTCTATTTTTTGAAATTAAACTTTGTTCTCGGAAGAACTCTTAAGAGAATGGGGCAGGTTTCATTTCCATTAAAATCCCTCATTTGTCAAAAATTGCGCACGATCAATTTTGGGGCAACTTTTAACAACTACAATATTAGAAATATATTTTTTCCAGAATGAAATCTGTTGTTTAAAGATAGATCTTGAAATAAGATCATATACAATTTTTCGCGAAATTTTGTATGAATGAGAGGCAGTTTTTATTTAAAAAAACATTATTTAAAAAGGCTCCAAATTGTTTCTTGATATTTTCTCCTCGTATGTATCAATGGTCAGAAAAAATTAGTGCAAGTCTCATTTCCGGCGAATTCATATTTTCAAAAATAGCAAGAAGTTAATATCTCATAATAGAAGTTAACATTTCAAAATTGAAAATAGATATTT
Source organism: Gryllus bimaculatus (assembly GCA_017312745.1). Classification (NCBI taxonomy): domain Eukaryota; kingdom Metazoa; phylum Arthropoda; class Insecta; order Orthoptera; family Gryllidae; genus Gryllus; species Gryllus bimaculatus. The sequence continues at coordinate 1,657,465 of BOPP01000173.1, forward strand.
TTTCGCACTATTTGTACATGTACACGAAAATTCAGAGTTAAACAAAATAGAACCTGCGCTATTTTTATTAACATACTTTGATCTATTCGAGAAAAAAATTAAAGACAAAATTTGGAACCGTATTTGAGATATCAGCCGTATTTCAGAGTGCGAACATTTCACCCAAAAGGTTCACCTAGACTTCGCGATGTCTTTAAGTATTACCAGATATGTGCCCTGAAAAGAATATTCAAATAAAGCCTGTTTTCATACAAGCAGATAGTTCAGTATCAAAAGATGTTCTTCCCAAAACTCCTTTGGAAAGCTAACTTCCAACGTTTCTCCTCGCATAACGTACGCAACGCACGCAAAAACTGGTCGTACACCGTTCGAACTGCTCGGGCGCACAGTCCATACTCGACGTGTTATGCTGCGGCCATCATTTGCAAAAGTGTTTCAAAGAATCAGGAGCGTATATGGCTTGCAGAACGTCGAGGTCGCTTTGCGCGGCAAATGCAGGGCCGGAACAGGTGCAAAGATTTGAGTGGGCTACTCCGGCGCACTGATACGAGTCGGATAACATCCCCCCCCCCTGGGCCGGAACCGTAAGACAATATTGCCTCCAAGTAATTTGCTAGTCCATACAAACATTTGGAAGCGACATTTGGATCCGGCCCGTGAACGGAGTGCGGCCGCAAAGATACAGCATCAAAACTGAGTGAGGGAAACTCTAATATACGAGCGTCAGTTGCGCGTGATTTGTCTCTCTGCAATTTGGTAGTTAGATTGCACAATTCTTTATTTTTTAATAAATATGCTAGCCTAAGTTCCAGAGTGAAAAGATTCAACTGCGAATACACTCACTCAAGTACTCTACACTTCTTCGACACACACCGTTTGCAATTGCTTTGAATGTTAAATACATTAAAAAAAGTGTAGTTTGAAGTGTTCCGAAATGCATTGACAAGGTTGAATGCGTATATGAACTTTATGTGCCATTTGAGTGCGTATGCGAATACGAACGTATGCGTATATGAACGATGCGTATATGAACTTAATTTGGTGAAGCTGCAAGTTTCCTGTTCGATTCAAAATTAAATTGAAATCGTGAATTTGTTCTTGATGTACTAATTACGATGATAAATAAGAGCAAGAGGGTAGAAAATTGGACTCGGGCTGGAGTGCTTTCCTTCAGTTTTAATTACGCATCTGTATTGATTATATCCTGGA
>BOPP01000173.1:1673484-1692354 GCA_017312745.1 Gryllus bimaculatus
GTCGCGGCCAGCGGCGCCATGGGCGACTTCGACTCAGGTGGGTGCTGCCAGTAGGCGAGCAGGCTCCTTGCTTCACACGCGGGCACGTGCCCTCGCTTGCACACACGCAGTAGCCCGTCCGGCGCCCCGCCCCGGCCCTGCTCCTCCGGCTCGGGGCATCAACTCAGTCCCTTCGATACAAACAGCTCTCTTTACCAACTTGTCTTCGGCGCCCCGACAGTCACGCTGCCAACGCAAGGGGTTTGGGGAGGACCGGAATCCAACGCCACTCATTGCTCAGTGGCAAACTAAAAGCCGGGTAATCGACACAGTGCGAGAACGACAGAGGCGGCCTTGGCGAGAGAGAGGGCGAGAGCGAGAGAGCGAGCGAGGCGTAATACTAGTACGGCTCTGGCAAAAGCTGGGCCGGGCTAGAGCTAGAGCTAGAGCTAGGGAAAGGGGGAGGGGAAGGCTAGGACAGAAGCGAGGGCAAGAGCAACGGCGAAGGCGAGGGATGGATCGAGGTTTAGGGCACGCGCGCGAGGGCGAGGTCTGGGAGAGGGCCATGGCAAAGGACGGAGGTGGTGTTAAATTCGCCTTCACTTTCAGGGCCTACAATTTTGTGCAATTCGCATTAATAATATTTATGTAAAAAGAACCTCTGTATGTCGGAGTTTCCTCAATAAAATTTCTTTCATTTTGTATGTGTTCTGGTTGATTTACCTTTCCTTCTGCCGTTCAGGACTTTGCTTCTTTCTTACAGCACTCTTGTTGTATGTGATTTTTGATTCTTTGTAACTGATGTAATGTCGTAATATTATTAGTGCTTCTAATATAAAAAAGTAAACAATCGCTTCTCACATTTCTTAAATATGGCAACTGTATTTAAACAAAGTAGAAAAGAGGTATTTTCGTTTGTAGAGTAGTGATCGTCTCCTGGGCGAGGCCTCACCAAAGGTAAGTGGATTCCGAGGCGGCGCGAAGCTCCCGCCCCTGCGGGAGAGCTCGGCCTCACACATTCGACTAGATTCCACACCAGCCGACTCGTCATTCACCAACGCTACAGACAAGGCCCTTTTTAGACGGCGAGATCGATGCGCACACTCCCAGAGCTATGTTGGCAACATTGTTTCCCTCGCACGGCGCTCGATAGAGTGGCAGCGGTGCACGTTGCTTTGTGACGCTGGGGGCGGGAGCGGGGGCGGCGACTGACTTCAGCCGCGTCGTCCGGCGTTCGCAACCAGCAGCCAGCTCCACGACAGCAAACGCATCTCATTGCGACTTCTAGACATCCGCTTCCGCGTCAATCGCCAGTGCAACATTCTATGCTCATCCGTTCAAGGTGGCGGCAAAACAAACAAGACAATTCCATCGTTTAACTATACTGTACCGCGTACGCTACCCGCCTTATATTTTTCATAATGGAGAAACTAGGTTCATGTGATATCTACTTAAACACTTCAAAGTTCTTTGGTCAATAGTATTTGAGAAAATATGAATATTAATACGCTCTACTACACTTTCATGAAATACAATTGCAAAATGTTTAATTCAATGAAAGAAGTGCACAAATATTCAGTCTGCCAGAAAAAGGAATACTTTTTATACAGCAATTATCTTCGGAGAAATTTTTATTTCGTATTGATGAAAATAAAGATACTATATTTAACTAAGACTAAAACAAAACCAAGAAAATATTTTCGAAAAAAATACCACTAACTAAAATTTTCAAAATAAAGCATGTTTCACTATGTCAAGACTAATTTGGCCACAATCCCTTTTTTTAATGATTTCATCATCCATTTCGATGACCAGCCCAAATAATTCATTATTTTATTCTTCTCCAATATGTGACTTGCTGAAATTATCTTCGCAATATGATACTAGGATTTACGTTAGAAAACACAAAATAATTTAAAATTTACTTGTACATATTAGGAGACCCTGCCTCTAATTTTAACGCTCCTTCCATCCGTGAATATCCATTCCAAGCAAGGCACATCATTTCCCGCACCGAGATGCAGCGAATAGCACTGAATTGCGGGCGAGCGCAGTAGCTCCTCTGCGTGCTGCCTGCTATTCATTTCATTTTTACGGGCACGTCAACTGCTGGCGTATTAGCCCCACTAGTGAAGATGTTATTCCGGGAGATGGCTGTCTTCCAACCTCGTTAGACGGTAAGATACGGCGCCGACATACTCGTCAGATAGCGGAATTGTCTACTTCAGGTATCTCCTCCATCCGGGTACAACTCCACACCCCGCCGGGACAAGATAGAAGTTCTGACCTGGTCCCCAACATCTCTGATAACGTGGTGCTTGTAAGTGCGTCTGTGTGTAAAGTGTCAGGACAAGATTAGGAAAAGGAAGGAAAGATCTCACGCGGTACGTGACCTTTTGTTGGAGTACTGCTCTGCCATTCGCCTTGTATTGATCTAAGGAACCTCGGAACACGGCCAACCAGAGCAGTCGAAAATGCGCCCCGCCGGGAACGGAAGCCTACGACCGTCCGGTTCGAGTCGCTGCTGTGGCAACAACAACGCCGGCTCCGGTATCCACGGGCGTACCGCGGGCTTGGATACCGCAACCGGTATCCAAGAGGACGAGGCTTTCTTCCCAAGGGAAAGGATGTGACGGGAAAAATTTCAATAACAGCTTCAATAACTTGGTTATATCCAAAAACCCTACAGAGGGGATCGCACAACACTGTCATTAGAATAAACCATCTCTCTGAAGTTGAGATATTTGTATGCTTTCTTCTATTTCTATACATCATAGCGTACAACATGATTTCCACATTTACTGCCCAAAAACGTCTTGTGCACTTGAAGGATAGCAGAAGCAAAATTAATAAAATATATTAAGGATACTTTGAGGGGGTGATTAGAATTTTTCATCCGAGTTCTGCATCATGTTTTGAAGTTCTGCATCATTGAGTTTGGAAGGAAATCAACGCGTGCCTCATTACATACGAAATGCTCAGAGTAGATTCCTCAGCATATCCTTGGCTTTCTCTACGAAAGTAGCCTCGCATATCTTTAAACTACTCTCGCTATTTGGATAGTACAAATCTCTCCAATCCTTCACCTACAGATCCTACATTATACAATCCTACACAACTTCGCGCCAATCAATCGACGATGCCTCAGGCCACGAGGCCTCCTCTTCCGCCTGACCACGCCAATTCCTCTACACTCCTTTGCAGAGGAAGGAGGCATCACTGATGAAGAAACATGCGACTTAATTTTTGCTCAGAGGCTTTATTTAGGCTTGAAGGCTTTTTAAATGATGTAAATCTACAGCACGGGACACCCGCTTTACTCCTTATCCGAAGAATGGCGAACGAAGGATTTTTTTCGCCCTTAAAAACCCACTGTTCAAAACACACAAATATGTTCAAAACAAACCGTTCAAATATGTTAAATTCGATTGGCTTACCTCTTTGCCACATGTACACAGTACCAGTTTCCATCCGTAAAGAAGTACCATCGCTAACTTCTTTAATTCACTTATTGGAATTATCATTTCATTTGGAGGCACTATCTTCAATTTCTTTTATTTTAATCGTCAAGCACGTCGCAACAAAATGATCTTATCAGTTCGTATGAAATGATTGTCCAAGAAGTGTTTACTATATATGAGATTTTCTTTTAACTAAAGACAATCAGGAAGAATTGTGGATTACAAATATATCACAGATATTTTAACAAGTTACAGTATAATTTTAATTCTCTTTGAGATACTATAACTTGTTATTTTATTCTTTACTATCCACAACGCTTACCTGTCTGTCCACTTGTCTTTCATTAAAAGGAAACTTGACATAAAAAAAATTTAATATTGCCACGTTGTGCATTGCGCGTTGTCAGGAGTAGCAGGAAGATCGCAGTTAACGCAAACAACGAATACTCAATACTGAATATAAAGAACTTGCATATCATATTTCTGTGTTCGTTTACACGTGTTTGGGTATGATGTAAACAATTGTAAAATTTTAATGAATTAAGTTTTTGATAAAAAAAATTGCAATTTTAGAGCGGGCAGGAAATTGGTTTTTATTCGATAATTGGAGACGCAATCTATCGATTACTAGCAGAGCAATAACACAAAATCACAGGAAATGTCCTTCCCGTCATGGAAAATTTCTACACATTCGATCATTTCGTAATCCTTTGTTTACTTTTCCCTCAAAAAACGTTTACTTTGCCAGTTCTGGGTGTCAGTATGTTAAAACCTATTGTATAAAGCCTTACTGAAGCTACAGGATAGTTTAGATTTGCATGAATGAATATTTTATTTGTGAGAGTAATGTTTGTTTTTAGACAGTTAAAAATAAGGCCATGGAATAATATGTAAATAATAATCTCTAAAATAGGCAAAATATGCATTATCTGTTAAATGTTTCTTACCAAAATCTTTCATGAAACACATTTTAAGAAGGTATGACCGTAATACAGACACCTTTTCAGGATGGCCTAAAAGTGTTTGAAATTTGAAAATATGACCATAAATATGAGTAAAAACTTTTGGTTGCCTTTGCGAAAAATTCAATATCTTTCCGTAGTTTTGTTGCAGACAATTCTACCCGCTAAATTCATTTATAGAAGCGGTTGACCTTGGCACAAAACCTGACAGAACTAAACTAACACTTACCTTCGCGTCTGGTGCTTTCTACGCTTTCTTTTTCTCCTTCTTTGTAGCTTATCCACCGCATTCACAATACACAAATTAGATAACAAATAGAAGTGAAAAATCTCAAGACGACTACAAGAAAATATGCAAAAACGGAATTAAAAAAATGAAAAAATGAAAATGACAAAAAGTACGAACAATCATGTAAAAGTATGACCATAATATGAAATATTAACGGAAAATGACAAAAATATTTAAAAGGCGAAATATGACTACATTCGACACGCAAAAATTGCATAATGTAGTAATTTTATCTAAAATCATGCTTAACTTATATTGTCAATATCAATGGTCGCAAAAAACGATATGTCATTAACAGCCGGGCTCTAGTCATAACAATCTCCAATATTATTCGCGTTGGTGACTAATGTTTAGTATATGGTCGTCTTCGGGGGCGGTGGAGAACATGCTTTTTATAAATGGTAGGCCTTCTTTTACCCGCTGCAATATAACACGAGAGGCAGGCAAAAAAGACAATAGATCAATAATTTAAAGTAACACCCGACGAGATATCAAATAAAAACATCATGACAGAATTACAGTCATCATGAAGCCCACGTGATTGAAAGCGATTAAACAATTCCGATGCCACTAACGGGATGTGTAACTTTTCTGAAGACACACCCAAAATAATATAATTTAATTGATTTAATTTAAGCAAGCAGGATTAATTGAAATTTATGTATAATATACGAAAACTTATTTGAGAGTCAACGGTTGTGAAATCTTACACGAAATGCATTCTCATTATAGGAAAAGAACGATAATGTAACAGACTGTGTATATTTTCGCAAATACAACGTATTGCGATTGATACGGAAAAACGACAGAAAACGCTCAGAATATTACGTAGGCACATCAGTACGAATGTGGTTAAAAATACTAACTAAACAAGTTATTTGATTAAATGATATGTAACAATTTCGAACTAGTGTTGTTAAAACAGCTTTTCTTATTATTTGTAATTGTTATAAGACCAGCTAAATTGGTGCGAATATTTAGCACATTTGTACTGAATTGGGTAGTTTTCACTTCCAGCGATGGGTCATGTAATTTGATGGCAACTTCACATACTTGTTGTGATTATTACTTTCCATTGACCCAACACAAGCCTCTGCGAAAGGTTTCAACCCGCAAAAATTATTCCAGGGCTGGGGCTTAAGCGCGTATGTCCGCGTTCAACGTTCTGATCCTTTCACGATAGAGCGACAGTCCAGTGATCTTCCAAACTTAATAAAATCACATCTTTAACTTTCGAAAATTCGAAAGTTTTGATGAAACTGGAACTTGATGCATAGAATGAAATACATTGAGTCCTATTCTAACAAAGTTCAAAGTCATTAGTGACAAAAATGGAACGGACTAAACTAAGGCTGGTCACGCCCGGCCCGTTATGCAAAATATCTTGTTTCAAGATTTCTCGGATGTGATAATGGTAAGTACTACTAAAAATGTATATACGTCTTCTTTTGAAACTATTCTAGATTTCTTGGCCTTGTAACCTTCTCTTTTCATATATCTTTGGGTCAATATTGTGAATCAATGAAACTGTACATCTTAACATTGACTAATGTGTCTAAAGATTACTCGTCCTTTCTTTCTCGGCCTTACGAGAGAGGTAAGCCACCATATCGCACCCCCAGAGGAAGACTGCCATAAGTCTGAGAAAGTGAATTTTGAGTATTTGGTGGCTAAAGTGCTTGTTAATGAAGACCGTGTCCTCGAAAACTGCCACAGCTCAACTCGTAAAGATGACAATTCTTCTGCAAGTAATTCAGTTTTCCTCTCACAACAATTTTGAACTATTCAAATAGTAGAAGATTGCCACATCTTAATTTTGAGTGTATTCTTCTACTACACATTGCCATGTCCAATCATACAAACAGGTAAAGTGACTGGAAAACCATATAAAATCCATATAAGCACAGGACAAATGATAATTTTTTTTACTTGAAACATTTAGCTAGTCAAATGGGTAGAAACGTAGACAATGAAAATGGAGAAAAAGGTGTACAGACTGACAAAGGTTATGCAAGCTAGGAAAGATGCACTATTCATTATAGAATACTTATTGTGAAGAGTTCCAGTAAATAACGCCAGACGAATATACAGAGGTTTTCCTCACATAGGATACTTGAACTTGCAAAAGGCTTATAAGACACCACGTGACATAACTGAGGCCAAGAAGGAAGTAGAGTACTAAGGTGATGCTAAACATTTTCCCCCAGAGAGTTTCATAACTATTATAGAAATATTACAGAAAATTCAAACGATTGTGAAATATTGTAACATGGAACTGGTTGTAGAAGTGAAGTCTGAATCAAAATTCTTAAATTGAAAGTTTTCTACTAATTTTGTTCCTATTGTTAAGTCAGTTTATTTATTGAAAGTTAAATGAATATTTTAAAATGTCACTAAAATAATGGAAATGGCACATTTTTGTTCATATCTGCAGTAACTCTCTATCAATTCAACAAATACTGTCTAAAAAACTGCAATAACCCAAAACAATTATTTTTAAATTAAAATAGTGGTGCTACAGAATGGCACAGACCTTCCATTTTAGTTTTCTATTTCCTTTGGTCTCCGCTCACTATTCGAACTTGCTACATATTCTTGCCTGCTGCCATTTATCGCTGCCCAAATTATTTTTTTGACATTTTCTTAATTTCTCGGTTTCCTATTTGTAGAGAGGAAATATTATTTTAAGATTATTAAATAACAGTAAAATGTCGTCCTAAATGGCAATTTTCTTTGGAACATTTGGAATTTTTAAGAAACCAGTAATTTTGAAGATTCGAAATTTGAAGCTCTTTTTCACAGAAAACATTTGAGTTTTCGAAACAATTAATTTGAAGTCATTTTAAGTACTTTAACTCACAAATACAATAGTGCTTACAAATTGACGGAAATGAACATATCAAAGACTTGACAACCAAACATACCAAAGTGAAATATTAAAAAAAAATCTGCATTTGTGTGACTTTCGAAAAAACGAACCATACACAGAAATTAACTTTACGTCATATTAAAGAGTGCAATTATCACTATCCGATCGAGATGTTTGAAGAAAAAATTTGGAGCGGTTTTTGAGAATATGGCGATTGAGCGGAGTTCTGAGCTAGTTTTCACAAAAAAAGGTTGATTTTCGAGAAACTTTATATGACATTATTTAAAGCACATGTACTCATAAATACAATAATGTGAACAAATTGCCACTGATATAAATATTAACGACATGAGAGGCAAGTCAAAAAATTACATTTTGTAAATTTTGCAAAAACCAAAGAAAAGAGCAATATTTCATTTATGTCATCTTATAATACATTTAGCACTATCGCTACCAAAAATTTAAAAAAATTAGAACTATGAGAAAATATTGTATTTGTAATTTTTTAAAATTGCACAGAATGCATGTAATAACACAATAACACACAATAATGTGCGAAAACTACTAAAATTTTCAAAGATTCTACATGGCCTTAATGAAAGAACTCACTATGGAGAAGAAATTTTATTTGAAAAAAAAATTCAATATTGTTGCTGTAGAAAAACGCACGAAATTTTGTGAAATTATGAAATTTCAAATTCAGACGCACAGAGGTTTTGAATGAAAACAACTTTTTCGCTATCAGAGACCCAAAAACGTTTATTATCAGGGACCCCAAAACGTGTATTTCCGTCGAAATCACGAAATTGATTTTCCGCAACTTTACCTAACTTTCCCTACACTACGTACATTACTCCGTATATCCGTATATATACGTACGTATACGCGAAAGTAAAAACACGTATACATAGTCAACCCCAGGTATTTGTAATTTATGGTATTATTGAAGAATGTTACAAGATTAATATACATTATTTTCACTTTCCTAAAATAATAATTATTATATTTTCTATTGTCTCAGAATATTTACAGGCTTCTCCTGGAAAACTGCTCATTTCGACTAGTGGGAGTCTTCCACTGGGGGTGCAATATTTTTTACGAAATGAAATTGATTTCTTACACACGAGTCTTTAAATAACTCGTACTACACTCACAGTTTTCTGGATTAAAAAAATATTTATAATGCAGCATTTGGTACTCCGACATCTGAATCCCAGCTGTTTCTCATTCGGAAAGTAATATAGTAACTGTATTTCAACTATTCTCCTCATTGAGAACCGTGTCGCCACTTCCACACTCAATGATCACTTGCCACGAAATTTCAGCTTAAAACTAATTTTCACACATTGGATAAAACATCTTACATTATACTTATAGTAACGTCTCATTGAAATACTCGATTTTATTACCAGACTCCGCCGGCCTGGTTTGGAAAATTTCTAATTTGATTGTAATAATATCCTTTGCGACAATTATATCGAAAACGATTATCACTTAATATATTTTGTAAACAAATAACAAGAAATGAAAGTTCACCAGTAACAAAGTACTACAATTGTTCATCCCATTTAATGTATGACTTGCTGAGATTAACTTAGAGAAAATGCGTTGAGAGAAATGAAGTTCTACCTACTGCCTTGGTTTGAGCTAAGAGTAAATCTATTTACAGACACCTATTAATGATCACGGTACTTTCCCTTACGAGTTTGCGTTGAGTTAAACTAGTTTATATTTCGATAGTACTAAAGGTGCTCTCGAAAGGTGCAAAAAAACTCTACAGCCTCACAAATAAATTGTTTTTTTATTAATTGGATTGTTGGTTGTTTTTTTATACAAAACAAAAATTTCCGTCAATATAATTCACAAATACTATATGCAAATTACCAATATTATGAAAAAAAATTGGCATTTAGGAAGAGTTTTTTCTGATAACCATTATATAATATTTCCATTATACTACTGGAATCCGAAAAATTAAGACGAAAAAAAAAGTTTTTGGGTGGCGGTAGATGGCAGCTGGCACAGAACTTGTATGTGCAAGTTGGTATAGCTAGCAGAGACCAAAGGAAGTAGAAGCCATACGGGAATGTCTGTCCCATTCTGTAGCACCACTAGGTACTTTCTAGCTTACGATTCAACGAACGTCGTCTTTTCGAGGAATGATCGGAAGGCAACGACTCTGCCCATGCGTCACGTTGTTACAAAATGCCCGGGCATCGACGACTTTCTGTGAAGTGTTAACGAATCCATTTTGTACGTTCGGGGCGGATCCAGCTTATCATTTGTGGCGGGGGATAATCGATTTTTGTTAAATAATAAAAGTATTTGTTACTAAATTTAAATTATTTTTGTAGTGTATATGATACTATACAATAGTTTTAAATAATTACAAAATACTAACATAAATATTTAAATCAATTTTGCCAAGTAAAAGAATGTTACAGAGGAAAACTCTAGGCCTTTTGGGGGGGGGGGGCGATGTCCCTTTCTCCCCCGGATCCGACACCATGTATCTTACATATATTTCTAAAAGATGTACTTCCTAATTATGAACTAATTTATAAAATAATCACTACATGAAATAATTTTCTCTGCAACAGCTAATTAATAAATTATGGACGAATTAATCGATGTACTATTTCTTTATGATTTCTGCCTCTTGACCTCCGACTGTATCTCCGCGTAGCATCAAATACATTGCCAAGAGAAGACTTCAATATTTTGATATTATTATTATTATTATTATTATTATTATTATTATTATTATTATTATTATTATTATTAGTGTTATTGGAAAATTAATTAGCATTAGCTCAAAATAGCATTCGACTTTCTAACGTACTTTCAGTTTGGTGCTGAACGTTAAATAAAATGGCTACCATATGGCAGTACCCAGCACGTTTGTCAGTTTTATGTATTTATCCGACCATGTAGTTTGAAAGTGATCCACGTTGCTTGGAAGTAAGTATTTTTATTTATTTATTTAATTTATTTATTTGTATTTTTTTCACATAATTTTACTGTATTTCTTTTCGCTTCCTTCATGTTAATATTTCAACTTTCCTTCTTCTTGCTAGAGAACCACTGAAGATGGAAAATGTGTTTTCTCTAAAGTTTACTCTGGGAATGTGATAATTCATAAAATAATTATAAATTTTATTGTGGACGATTACTTCCTTTCTCACATTATGGATTACCACAAGATCTCTGTTACCATCACGAAATTTACGACCACGGATTTTGTAAAATAAAACCTTGAAAAGTGCAAAAAATGTCTGATTTGCTGCGCTCACGCTTCGGTATCAAGTACTAGTTATGTTACTTGTTGTGATTATAAGCAGTTCCATATTCACTCAATTTCGGGTAGTAATATAAATAAATAACAGTTAAAAGGCTTGGTTTACAGCGCAGGACGTAGGAAGGAGAAATCCAGACTGAATTAAATGCTAAAAATATCTGACGCGCAAGGTCATCTCGCCCGCAAGCACTCCAACTGGCCAATCGGGTTTATGTAGCCACAGACATTATTAATGCATACAGTTCTAAAGAGAAAGAATAACGGTTATAAAGGGCATATTGTTCCAAGAAATTCAGACATTACGAAATATCAGACACAAGGCATAGAAATTATTATAATATCTCCGTTTCGCCATCAATTCCAACACTTCAGGCAAGAAACTTACGTGAATTCACTTCACAAATTTCAAAATTAAACTTTTCTGTTGCTTAACGTTTTCTGCAAGAAAAAATGAACCTGTAATATTTTAAGATTTTTTAATTATGGTAAATCCAGGAAATATATTTGTAAAATTGTATACGATTTAATACCATACAATGACTTTCCTAAAAACAGTGCATAAACAAGTACGCCTGATTGATACCTCTAGCTCAGATAACATTTTAGTCATATTTCCTTCATCCTTGGGTGTTGCAACTCACGATTTGATTCCAGAAGCAAAGCATACTTCTCTCTCCTCACCCTCGCTCCGCACACTCCTCAAAATATAACGGTTATTTCGGGTTAAAAATTAAAGAGTGCAAATGTTATTGGCGTAATGAAGTTTTCTCCACGTGCCGTATCCTCGTCATATGTGGAATAAATGCTTCTGATTCGATAATACGTAAACGTAATAGTCACGTATATGTATACGCATTCAATATGTTAAACAATTACTAATGCTGTAACTATTATGATAAATAAAGATGTCTGGTATCAATAACCCCTAACTATTACTAAAGTTTGAGGACTTTAAAATTTTCATTGAAAATCCATCTAAATTGTTTAGTTGATTTTCACGATAGCACTTGTCCGCAGGAAATGAACTAACCACACACACCGAGTCAACACGCATTTTCCAACAGTTATTTGTAACCAAGGCAGTATAGGCAAACTACTCGTACGTTGCATGATATTGGTAATTTAAATTGAAATAAGATTTTGATGGATTCCTGACGAAAAACCTGGCAAGAATTGTCAATATGTTAGATGAAAACTCTGTCAAAGACCCCCTTGAATATTACGGGCAAGCCAAGTCGACAATTCCAAAGTTCATTTGAGAGGGCGAAGGCTGCCCCTTGCGAGCACCTCACCTGAAGACGAGTTCGTGGTTAGCGGTGAGGTCGACACAGTTGCGCTCTTTCTTCTTGTGCATGGTGTAGATTCCCTTCTTCTATTTGCTGTTTGCTTGGTCGCTCCACTTGCTTGCTGCTCGTTGGCCCGCTGTACTCCGACTGTCTGTCTCCGTGACCACACGCGCCGCCAGTTTCCCGCCATTGCCCGCGTACGTCAGCCACGGAGATTACACCTCCTTCTTAGCGCACGGTGCACAAGCGCACGGTGGAGCTACTCAAGACAGACCGCGAGGGGTTATGAACTCTGCGGGATGGACACGACGAAGATGAACTTCGGACATGGAACTTCAATGGATTATGGTAAAAGGGTCACATAATACCTTTATTTCATTATGATCGTATAACAACAACCACAACAACAACAACAACAACAACAATAATAATAATAATAATAATAATAATAATTATTATTATTATTAACTACAACCATTATTTTAACTATTCCTATAAAACAGGCGCGAATCCGCGGGGAAGGAAATGCTGGAAATTTCCCCTCTTAAAATTTTTCAGTATCTATTCATTTAAACTACTCACGAAACTTTCAAGTAAAAATATTATAGGATAATCATTAAAAACGAATAAAATCGTTTTGCAGCATAAGCGAAAGTAACCTACTTTCATCAACATTACTTTTACTACTGTGATATGATGCCTACGACCAAAACATTTTGAATTTTCCCTCCTAAAAATCGTCTCTAAATCCACCCCTATACAATACTCTTATAATCGTTATTATAATTATTAGATATGAATAATCTCTAAACCTAACTAGCACAGTAAATATAAGTTGAATTGTAAATACTGGTAGGAAGGAACGTTTTTGGCTAGAATTGGTATGAAAATATCGTGTGATAAAAACTGCAAATAGGTAGATTTTCGTAGGTAATGAAAATATCACGGGTGCTTTGGAAATTGTTGATAAAATTCCGACTCGCGAAGCGAGGAGGGGATTTATCTGAGAATTTCCTAAGTATGAGTGATATTTAATAGGACTATTCTACGAGTGAAATTAGGTCAAACAGAGTTCCAAAATGCGCCAAATATTGAAAATAACTGAAAACTATCTTAAAATAAACGAGGTTATGTTATAGTACATACGCCGTGTATTGGACATTGACGTAGCTATCGATGTATACCGCCTCCTCAGATTCATTAGTAACAGTTAATGATTGGTCAGCAGGGAGAAGAGCTAAGAGAAGCGGATAGAAAAAGCGATAAAGTTTTTAAGATTCAACGCCCTGATTGGGGCATTTTGTATCTATTGTTAAACATTATTGGTTTTCATTTCACGAGTGAAATAGTCTTAAACTGATATATTACAACAAATTCGACAATCCAAAACTGCCGAAACTTCGACCAACAATGAGAAGGAATTCTGAGTATTGCAAATTGCCATGACAAGGCGTTGTAATTGGATTACGAACGGATACCTCGTGAAAGACTCCTACGTTACACAAGTCCAGGGAATTAAAATTTGCAATTACGAAGATTACAAAAACTGCGCGAAACCAGTCGTGTTTTCAAATCTTGTTCATGACATAATTTAAAGATTAATTTTGAGGAACAGATTTCATTTATTATTCTTTATTCACCTTCTTTTCTCACACGTACGCACGGCGCACTAAGTGCGTCATCAAAATAATGATTCAATAACACAACAATTATTTCAGTGTATTACACGATCACTTTACATTTGTAGACGGAGCGCTACGAAGTTTACATGTTTACTCACTGCCAAGTGAATGAGAATCGCACGTCTCCACTAGATATTGATCGATTAGATATGAAATAGATGCCACTCAGTGGGATACAGGACCGCTCATTGCAGGTCGATGACGATGCTCTGTTCATAGGTCTTTTTTAATGATATTCATAACATCTTTTTCTTTTACTCGCGGCAATAATTCATTACATTATTTATAATTAATTTACAGCCAGAACCTACCCGCACACACCGAAGTGATTATATTTTCCGCATACTCTACAGAAACGACGAAAACAAAACAAGCATTTTTTCCTGGACTGCCTTAGCTGGCGTCAGCATCGGTCTGATTCTGTTCGTACATTCTCGGATGTGTGTTCGGCCATCACTTTCAAATCAACAGCAGTTTCTAATTCTACAGTCTGCAAATGTATAATAAACTAGTAATATGTATCGTCTTTATATATTCTGCTATAATATAGAAGAATATGATTTCAGTGTTACAGTAGGGTTTCAGCGGTCTGAATAAAATAAATAATTGAATAAATGGAAAAGAAATAATTAAATGAATTGAAAATAAAATATATTAATATTCCATTTGCAGTACAAATAATTTTTTTACAATAACGGCATCAAACAAAAAAGTATGTAACTAAATTAGTGCGAAAACCCAAAGTGGACCGTATTCCCGACACTTTTTCAGTTTTCTTCAAAAACAACATTGATTTACGAGATCCTTTATCCAGAATTGGTTCGGATTTTAAGACCGCGCGCCATTATACAGTTCTAAGTAGAAAGGACCAAGTGGATACGAGTGATCTTCGCCCTTTGACGAAGAAACGAACGCGCAACGAATTCTTGCGAGCGGTTGAGGCTCGTGGTGTAGCGATCCTAGCGCTGCCACGTGGAAAGCACGGAGGTCAGGTGAAGGCCTGATGCTAAAGGTCTCGAAAACCCTACTTCTCATATGCCATAGTACTTCAAAATTTGGATGGTGAAATGCCAGCTAATTAAATTTCATCTGAATTCGAGTATCCAGTATGCTGTGTTAATTGTAATTAGAATTGATTTGATTTGTTTCGTCAATGAATAATAAAGAAGAGTAAGAATGAGTATGAGAATTTAGTTACGACACACAGTTTGAAATAAGCAGAATAATACAACCAAACATTTATATTTGTCGGTTAAAATCGAACCTATTTGATTGTTGTTGTATTTTCCCCGAGTTCCTGAGAGTCTAACGAAACCATCCACACATCTCACATGACGAGAGGCTGCACAGTTTTTTTTCCAATTTCTGTGCGCTTTGGAAATTAGAAATGAGATGCCTCACAATGTGCGGAACGTTGTCACGGGACCAGCTATCATTATGTCAAATGATGTTGTACGGCGTTTCACGCTCTCTGTGCTTGCTCCGGTGTTGGTTGCTTTGACTTGGGCGGAGAGCTGATTTGCTGCGATCGCCGGAAGTGCGCTACGACTCCTTACTTCCGTTGACGCAGCGGAGCCACGCCCCCCCCCCCCTCCGTCGTCCGGCCTCCAAGACTCCCATCCTAACAAACTCTCCTAGAGCCCAAGGGCGGATCTAGGGGATCATTGGGAGACAAAATTTATTTAAATATTTATTTATGTAAGAAGTATGTAATTATTAACACAATATTGAATAGTACCATATACACGCTACACAAACAATATACAATATAATAACAAATATGTATATTATTTAATAAAAATATACGATGTCCTACCCCCAAATGCTTGGCTGGAACCGCCCCTGCATATAGCTAGTAATATTATGTGATAATTACTCTCATAAAACATTGGAGACAAAAACGTTGGTCCCCTAATTGCCTCTCAATTCTTAGTGGGGCTGATGTGAACCGATGGCGGAATCAACAACATCCTGCCACTTATTAGGACGTGTTCTTCTCGCGCAAAGAATAAACGCTGGACACGCTGGAAACGCTGCAGAGGCTCAACTCGAAAGGAAATGGCCGGCCGAGAGGCGCATATCCTTCCCTACTCGGCCGGGGCCCAAACGTACACTTCTCACATACGAGCAATTGGGACGCGGTTATCCAATCGGGGATTCAATACCAAAAATGAAGTTGTCACGAAGTACACGAATGGATAATCGCGTCGAGCTGATCGTACGACAGAACTCATTATTTCAATCGATGCATATCCGATGCCTTGCGATATCTAGCAGTCGTATAGTGGAGGTGGGTGCAGGGGAAACCACAGAAAACAGTCAGAATGAAACATCAATATTTTGTGACGGAATGAATTGGTGTTTTGAATCTCAATCTGCAACAGAAAAATTCAATTGTGGTGAATAATAGGAAAACACCTTTCATTCTAATCGTTATAATTGAAGTTTGTTCTGTGTCCGTCGTAAAACGACTACGGATTGCTGATGTTAAGCCTCTATTCCTCATTGCCACCCTTTCAGTCTCCCTCTCCCTGTAACACTCGACGCCGCGAAGGCCACCTTCTCCAAAGGCGACAGTTGGAAGGAGTGCTACAGGAAATATTTTCCGTTTAATTTAAAATCACACATTAGAAAGAATACTTTAATAATCAAATTACTATCAAAACATCGGAACATCACTGTATTCCTCTTTTTATGATCTATCAATTGCTAGTGAGAAAAATATTTATTTCTATTTATTTTGTACTAATACGTTATAGCTTGTTATTCGATACGGAGTTCGATGTATGCCGCATACCTCACCTGGAGCGAGAGAAGCGTGGTTATGAGGGAAATGAGAAAACAGTTGAATTATGCTACTATTCCTTACGGTAACAATTATGAGAGAGAATTATGGGACGAAAAAATGAAATGACAAAGGGAGCCAAATTAACATCAAGTTAATTAAAAAAAAAGTAAATCGGAATAAATAAAAATAAATAAAAAGGAAAATTATGTATGTACCACGGGCGTTAATTGGTTCTAATGACCTCGGGACACAAAAAGCCCTCTGGCCAAGAACCCTCAAGCATTTCGACGCCGCTGGATCATTAGATCTCTTATGACGCCCCTGATGCATAACTATTAAAAATCAAAGGTAATGAAAATTTTCGAAAACTAAAAATATTTAAAATTGTATCTCTACCGCATACTTGCCCCATTATTCCGCATTGTTGAGCGAAAATTGCATTTCGAAATTGCGAACCGTTTAGAAGTTATGCGGGTGACCCATAGTTGGTGGGGTATCTGTATACGATCTCTATATTGTTTAAGTACAAAATATACGCAGGAGAGAAATTAACCATAATAACATAAATAAAAAACATGATTAACTGAGACTGTTATCAGTTTGATAATGGGGGATTCAGCTTCATAATATATATATCACGATGTAAGAGACTGCTCTCAAGTTCCTTCGCTTTGCTGTCATTTAGAGATTATAACTTTCTTGGTAAAAAATCAATTATTAAATTGTGAATTTTTGTTGGTTAAAATTACATAATACATTTTTAAAAGAGGTCAAGCTTTAAAATATTATTTACGAGTTTGAATGAGCATAAAGTAAAACATAAAAATATTGATTACGCCCCCTGTCGCTAGAAATACGGTAGATTGGCCATTTGAATAAGTGGGCAAATCCTTTCACAGCCCAGGCATTCAATCTACGCGCCGCATCGACCCCCCTCCCGCTTCTCCCCACCCGAAGCAGCCTGCCCCACTACTTGCACTTTAGCAGATCGCGCGGGCAGACGGCCGGCCCGGCAGTGCAGAATGCGCGCGGCAGCAGGTGTTGTGCGGGCATGGAGGAAGTGATCGGGATGCGGTTTGCGCAGGGTGACAGGTGTTGGGAGACAATATATTTCGTTTTCTTGTTTGGATCATTTTTAATTTTTCCATCACACTACTTAAATTTCTTGTGAAATTTGATTCTTGCTTGGAATCCATACGACTAATTTCCAACACACTCAGAAATTCAAACCAAACAGTCTTTAACCTTGCGAGAGGTGTAAAAAATTTTGTTAGATACCCAGGAACTGGTAAATAAACCCAAAACAATGAATCAGATTCCATTTTGTTTGAAAAATGCAAATAATAATTCTGTTATTCCACCTATTATCGTACAGACCGTTCCGTCAGAATTCTCTTACTCGAGGAGGAAGGAAGCTTCCGTATGCACGTGTGCCAATTTTTGCAGTACCAGGACCCCATTTTTACAGTCGACAGTGTATGGACCTGACCTGTCGATAACCCTATTAGGTAGCCGCTGTACTACCCAGCTAGTTCTTTGATTATCGCCTAGGCGCCGCTGTGATCCGTATATCCAGTGGCGGCTGCGGCAGGGAGGCGCTAGGGACACTGCCCCCCCCTACGGAGATCAGTATTTCTTCTCTTGCGCTGTCTAAAAGAATCTCTGTGGGTCTGAAGGGTTGTTTTCGAATCGAACGCATCTTTAGCTTTCAAACTCCCGCTTGTTCCGCAGAACGATTGTCATTGGCTGCGAACACTCGCTGTGTCCTAAACGCAGTGTTGGTATGGAACGTACTGATAAAAATGGCCGACAACGAGTGCTCGAATGGCAAATGGCGTCTTGCGACGGCCGCCGCCCAGCAGACAGACAGGGGAGGTAGCAACCTCGTTGCCCGGCGCTATCTATTGATCGATTTTTAAACTTACAATATTCCTTTCGCTTGTTTTTCGTCCAGGCCAGTGCTATCTGCTGGTATTCTGTTTAACTGATCTCCCTTTTCACAACAATTCAGCGCAGTAGTGTGCAATCGGCATGGTCCAGTTCGTATTGTGCATTAAGATTGAGAATGGTTTCCCATTCTGTAACATGCCTAAAAACTGTCAATGTGGTTATGATACAAGGCTGTGCATGAAGAGAATTGGGCCACCTCGGCCTCTACAAAAATTACATTCTGATAGAAATGGCAATTGTTCTTTTGTACGGAAATTTCAAAGGGGTAAATGGCCATATTAATTAGGGTGAATTTAGCCATGTGTT
>BOPP01000173.1:1694307-1709870 GCA_017312745.1 Gryllus bimaculatus
ATCTTTGAATATATTATTTTTATTTTGTTATTGAAATTTATTTCTTATTTCACTACGTCACACTATATGGGGGAATATCAACTATCACACCCACAGCGCCATACGATAACGCCCGAACCACCCTCAAAGGCGGACTTAGACACTGACTTTGCACTGCGGGCGTATGACCGGATTCCAAAAGCATCAGCCCAAATGGGGGAATAATTTCCCTCTCCCATGCACGCTTTATATGCCTCTAAGAATATATCTGGCTGAGTCCTAACAGCGACCTTAATAGCAACATTTGGCACCCCTTGCAAGATGGGGGATTTGCAATCTTGAACCTGATCACAAGCCTTGGATAGTTACTCTAATGAAATCGGCGGAATCTCGTGTAGATCTTGAAGAATGTCCGTAAGCTGTAACACATCCCTCTGGCGAGGAAACAAGGTAGCAACTATCTTCTCAAAGAAGACCGGGCAAGTTGGGTGTGGCCTGGATAGAGCTTTGAGCCTGGCCGTTACAACCCTATACGGACGACCCCAGGGGTCAAAATAAAGAACTAAAACGATTGCTAAATTGATGCATAATTTATGTTCGTACGATTGATTTACGTTATGTAAATATTACTATAAATTAAGAATTTTCAAAGGAACGTCGAGTTAGTTCCGGTCTTTGCAAAACTCTGATACCAAGTGACAATGAATGCTGTTTTCATCTCCTAGAAAATGGGTAAGCGGAAAGAACGTAGTACTTGTTTCAAAGAAGTATTAGTTAATCTAGCCCTCGCAGGTAATTCATTAAGAAATAGAGAACACAGTAAATAAAACATTCAGCGGTGCAATGTTTCTAACAAATTTAAATATAAAGGTTCCCCAAGAATTCACGTCGGAGGAGCAAGAAAGGAGCAAGAAAGTTGGTAGCGAAAGAAGACCGCTGCCTTGGAAGGCAAATCAAGGCAAACCCGAAATTAAGAACACCAAATTTGCACATTTTGCGAAACGTGCAGGGAACTTCGCATAGCTTGCCGACTGGAGAGGTGGTAATGCGTACCTGGGCGTTAAAAAGTGAGTCGGGAGCCGTGAAAACCGCCCGGATTTTGCTCCTGCGTAGTAGTTTTCCCACGCGGACGTAAGAAAGCACGGCTAATCGGGTCCTCCGTCTCCGAATTAACGTGGCGATCTTCAGAGTTGCTGCGACCTTCGGCGGGCGTAGAAAGTGCGCTTGTAGGGACACCGGAAGAACAAGCCGAGGCCATTTGAGGAGAAACACCCCTAGGATAGTCAAACACGCACGGGCCCTCGGAACAACTTAGCAAAGGAGAAGCCTTTTACCTGGAAGACATTGCGAGACAGACGAGATCTGGTTATTTCACCTGCGGACAAAGATAATGCCACGATCATCACGAAAGCCTCCGATTACCACGACAAGGTTGCTTTTAACATTGCGACGTACTCTCTTCAGGAGCATAACTCTGTGCACAAGGTGAAAACTGAGACCGCCTCTCGGGTTCGCAATTCACAATACAAACTGGCTACGAAGAATTTGGCGGTGTGGCGAAAGAACTCGTCAACGTCCAGGTTTTACGGCCTACCAAAAGCGCACAAGACCGACGTTTCTCGACTCACTCTCAGGCGATACTTGTTGCCGACCACTTTGCACCGATCGCTGAAGACATGCGATGCGCTGTGAGGAAATCTTCGCACTTTGTAGACATTATTCGACGGTCTTGTGCACTTCCAGTAGGCCGTAAAACCTGGGCGTCGACGAGTTGTTTCCACACAACGCCCACTTCTTTTTCGGTTTCCACGGCTCCCGACAAACTTTACAACGTCCTGGGGCGCATTAAAGACGCGTTACCACCTCTCCAGTCGGCAGGCGTATACGAAGTTTCAAGCAGCTGCGGCAAGACGTTTGTCGGTAGACCGGGCGCACGGTGCCCGAACGACTCAGGGAACACATTACTCATTACAACAAGAACCACACCAATCGTTCGGCAATAGCACACCATTCCAAGCTTAATGGACATGCGATCGAATTTGACAAGACCCGGCTCCTACACAGAGAAAACCGGTACCCGCCTAGACGCATCAAAGAGGCACTGGAAATCAATGGACGCACAAAATCAACGCGGAGGCAGGCCTAAATCTAAACCACGCCTGGATGCACATATTAATACTAATCTGCGATCGGGGTCTGTTCAATGCCGTCCGACCACGCAGTCGGCTGGTCCGAGGCCCGGGTTGGCCCACACCACGACTCTTCCGCCAATCATGGTGCACCATTGAGAAATAAATAGTAGTGGTACAGAGGACAAAGACTTTCGTGATTCCTGCCAGTGTAACTAAATTGACATTAATTTAGGTGAACGTAATGCTTCATTCAAGTTTTGTTAATGAATAGAATGTGTTATTATAACAGAAGTGTACGGAGTGCGCAAGAATGTCTCAGTGACAAAGTTGTTTTAGAACTCGTGAAGCAGCGTGTTCGATTCCCAGTGTTCGTCGATATTTTATCCATTCTACACTGCCATAAAATCCGCACAATTACAACATCCTACATTTGTCTAGTCAATGTTATTCATAATTTAAGCAAAATTCGCGATCACGGATAAGGAATACAAACAAGCAATTCTAAGAAAGTGGTAATAGGAGGTCTGGACGTGCGGAATTGAGAACAAAATAATAAAAACTTCTATAATCTTATAGATAATAATCTGAAATTGCGAATAAAAATAATGTTAAAATATTGCGAATTATTTTCACTTTTACGCGAACAAGTCCATGAAGCTGAACTCGCAAAAGCGTGGAAAGGCAATTCGTTTAACAATAGTACAAAATATATTGACAAGAAAGATCGATTTCTTTGATGATGAATGTGTTTCATTGGTTCTAGTAATGAATATTTCTGAGATCCCTTGCCTTAATATGGGAGATCTTAGTTATGTGGGTATTGAGATTTCTTAGCTGTAAAGTAAAAAAATCAAAATACATTTGTACAAAAACCGAACTTTGAAAACGAAGACTTTGAAGACGACTTTGTTATGCTATTGAAGTTCACTACAATATCATACACCTATTTCAAATGTATGAAGATTCCTTTATATGTATTGACCGTTTTTTATGCACAAAATATAATACTGATTTGCAAATAAAAAATAATGGCACTAAGTAGCAATTTTTTCATTTCAAAAACTATTTCTACCAAAACGTAACGCAAAATATGACTGCTTCTAGTTAAACATCAGATTGCCAAGTATCCATATTAGTGATGTATTTTTCCTTGCTACAATATTCTAGTTAGTGGTCATAAGATAGTGGAATAATCACATTTCTTTTGTAGAAACAGATTATTGAAGCCCCACAGTTCGACCAACTTGTATATGACCATCGCAGTACTTCGGTGTTTTCGAAAAGAAAAATCGCGGCTAAGCAAATTGAACTACTTTTTATTAATTATTCGACACTGTACACCATAGCAAGCCACACGAAAGCGAGTTATCACAAGAGTAGAAGAGGGTCGCCTCTCTGTTTCAGAGGCGGCGAGTCGCTATGGCGTTGAGGCAAGAATGGCCCAATACTGGCTTAAACGTCTTGCAGAGACGGGCGAATCCGGAAGAAAAAAAAGAAAAGTTTTGATTAAAACAGCGGTGGAAAACCCTTTTCAAACTTCTTCACAATTGTAAAGAACCTTCAGATTTCCTGGATGTTCCAGAACCATACGCAACAGACTTTCGGAGGCGGGTCTGAGATCCAGAAGTGCAGCTCGAAAATCGAAGCTGACAAAAGAATACAAGTTCTAACGGCTGACATTTGCGGAGGAAAATTTACATCGAGACTGAGCTGATGTCTTTTTCTCATATAAGAGTATATTCCCATACGCAAATGAAACCCGTTCGCGTTTCGCGTTCGCGTAGTTGAGGAAAGGCATTGTGAAAGGCCGCGTGGAAAGTGTCTGTGGTTTTATTATATACAGAGGAACTTGAGAAAATCTCAAAACAATGAAACACTTTTGAATTTGACTAAAATGCAAATATTTGACTGTGTTATTCCGCGAATTCTCCTACAGCGCGAATCAACTTCAATCTCTTACTTCATTCCGATATTCAATGTGAGTGGTGAGGTCATGTAGCGACAAGGCTCCAAAGAAGGCGCCGTCCGCCATTCAATATTTACTATTCACATGTTGCGTTATGAGTCATTAACATTTTTGATGTTCTGTGTACAATATGTAAAGAAATATTGTACTATATCGAAACTTACTACGATATTCCAGTGTTTCTTTACTATTTAATTACTGTAGTATTTCACGAGAGTATTTTGTTGTTCTAGAACAGTTGGCGGGTTGCCTTTTCGAAAATAATTTTGTGTGGTTTTGTTAAGCAGCATTTTGACTGCTGTAAGTCAGTAGTCGGTATTGTTAATTTCCAATGCTCGCGGGAGCTGAAAACTATGCATCTTCTAGCCATTTGAGTGGTTTTGTTAGAAACACATGAAATCGTAAACAACCTGAAACCAATGAAACAGTTTCCATGTTAACTGGAAAATGCAAATATTTGATTGTGTTCATTCACCTATTTTCATCCTCCGCGTACAAACGTAATTCTTATAAGTGAGAGCGTAGGCTTCCGCGGCCGGAGTCAGTATTTATTGATATTAATTCTTATACTCAGTGCTCTACTGGTTACAACACCTGGAAGACTGAAATATTTAATGTCTTAAGACCGAAAATATTCATAATTGTTGAAAAGACTGATTTAATTAAATATTTGTATGCATTATAGTCATTTTCTCATATGGAATCCTTTGACGTATGCGATAGCAATATCATACTTTCCAGAATTCATTAAATATTTTACTAGGTTTAGTTCTGCGACTTTGCGCATTCGACTTATGATTTTGAGACTTCCAGCCATTAGTTTTTTCTCTATATTTATTCGCAACAACAACGAAGGTTATTAGGAAGTACACAGATTTATAGCACAGACAATATTTCACAGACAATTATGATTTCATCCATCATTACATTAACATAAGTATCATGACATAGAGACCATAATAAAGTAAGGAGTCACATATTATTGATCATACATAACATAATCATACAGTATAATCAGAACAGGATCATAATATATCATCTCGAGAGTATGAATGGCCATACCATAATATAATATTTCTAGCATGACATTTTTTTTGCAAAATTTGGCCAACTTGTACTGAAAGGGTATAGAGTACAGTGTTTTCTCTATTTAATTCTGATTAAAAAACATAATTCTAATGTGGTCATATTAGCGACAAGACAGTAATATGTTGAATTGCGAGTCTTGTTGTTTTTTGCGATAGCAGTATTGCAATCTTAATGGCATAATCTTCATTTTATGGAAGCCTTGTTGTTAGTGATTCCAATAACATGCTTGAAAAGCTATAACTGCAATAAACATTCTCAAAAGTGAGGCTGCTTTCTGAACGAACTAAGGCAATAAATACGAAAAAATTATGTTCTCGGGAAAAAATACAAATCTAAGTTTTGGATAAACAAATAACTGGATACAAATTTGAATATGTCAATGAAGACTATATTCATTCTTTAAACTTAAGCATATTAGTAATTTAGGGTATAACTTAATTTAGGGTATTACAAAGTAAATGTGGAACTTGACTAAGAACAGTAGGTTATAGAGCGATGCATAAGTGATATATTGTGAAGTGAAGGGACGTGTAGTATAGAGCAGAGAAATAAAGGGGGAAGTGATTTCAGGGTAAGGAAGTGATTAAATTGAAGTGAAGTTCATTGCCGTGACAGGCAGAGGAGTTTTGACCAAACATTCAGTGCGAAGTTAAATTATAGAAGTTTGTTTTTCTTAAACTTATTTTATGTTTTATGAATCAGTAGGATTTATTAAATAATAATGCTAATAATAATAATAGTAATAGTAATAGTAATAATAATAGTAATAATAATAGTAATAATAAATAATAATATAATTTGCATATTAGTTACATTATGTTATTTATGTAATTAGCTTCTACCGGGTTATACCAAATGCAGTTTGAATTTTACGAAGACGGTGAATCGAAGTTTTCAATTTGTGTTTCAATTCAAGTTTTTAATCTTATTTATTCTATATTTTGAAGACAAAATTTTCAGTTAATATCTTTTATCTATTTACGTTAAAGTTTGGTCTACTGGTTGTATTAATATATTCCAATTTTAAATATATTCCAATTTTATCACGTACATTAAAACGCTTTCCTGACATGGATACTAATTGTTCTACTCTTTTACTCTCTACACCCTCAGAGCCGATCCTTGAATGTCTTCACACACATAAACAGTAATTTAGATCAACGCATCCGAAGGTTGGAAGAAGTTGTTCTATACACAGACGGTTGGGTTCAAGTCGGCAACTGCGAATCTTTCCAACCGTGCACCCGTGACTGCACAAAAGACACAGACATCATATCCAGTGGCCTCTCAAAAACATTTAGCGTTTTAGATAATGGAACACATTTTTCTCGCCTTACAGATCCTCAGTCTCATTTATTTTTAAAATTAACGGGAGAAAATTATAGACGTGTCTGCAGAGTTGGACACCCACACAAATACACTGACCAATCAGGACACAGTCATTATCTTACGAAAACGGAATGGCATTAATTTGGGTGGTGACTTTACACCTCAAGAACATGTAAACAAAAATACTAACATTGCAGTCTTGACTCTGCTCTGGTACAAGAGACCAAGACAGCGAGATCTTTCTTCGCCCGACAGCGGCGGCAAGAGGTAGCCAGAGCCCTGCTGTGCGACCCTGTCAGGTCTGTTGCGATAAAACCGTTACTTCGTAGTTCGCCACTCCAATAGCGAAGTGGCGGGGAGCCCCGCGTCGCATCGCGACAAAAATTAATTGTTATGTAGTGAAGTGAACCACACAAGTGCTACTGATGTATAATTCATCGAAACAATTCGGGTGAAGTGCGACTCAGTGCAAATTAGAGTAGTGAATGGCCTGGAGCTATGATCCTCCAACAAGTGAAGTCGTAAGTGCTGCTTTGCTCGTTCTTAAGATCAGTGAGCACCAGTCAACAACAATGGAAAGTTTCATCCCAGATTACCCAAATCAATTCAACGAAAAACGAAATGGAGGTGACGCTGGAGAACATCAATCAACATGGCACCCCCGGCGCCAATGACAAGGAACCGACTCAACTCAGCCAACCCCCAACCGTTCAACTACCGGAAAAAGACTCTTCAGACTCCAGAAAAAGGTCTGGGACAGACAATGATATAGAACATGAATTCAAAAAATTCAGTTACAGTGATCAAAACACAAAATCTAACTCTACTAATTAATGTGCCGGTGAAAAAAGGTTTGGACCTCTCAGTGAACTTGATAAGCAAGCAACCGAATATAGATTCGCTGATATCAACGACCTTCCTAATAATCAAAGTGAAACACCCAATAAAATACCACCAATCATAGTAGCAGACATCATCAATATTTATGCAATCATCAAATGACTTAAATCTAAAGTCACCACAAACTTCATTGCAGATCAAAAAAATAAGAGTAAACTTACCCACGGACTTTCGAAATTTAATCAAGAATTTAATTAACACTCGTCGAAGTTTTCATTCTTTGATAGACCCATTAATTAAAAATATATATGTACTGTTCAAGAACGTCAATTAATCCATTACTGACCAAGAAATATATTTTGACGATATGGATACTCACAGCGAACACATTCACAGAGCTTTCATATAACAAATATTTATTTACAAAGAAAACACAACAAATATTTACAATGAATTTACACTTTACACCCTAGCTCTGATAGACCTGCTATCCCCTGATCGCGGGAGCGATCCAAACCCGATTGAAGATCGGTTTCGATTGTGGCGTTTGCCACTCCTAGTTCGGAAGCGCGCACAAAGCCAAGCTTCCGTGACCGGATGTCACACTGGAACACAAAGTCCGTACTGGCGTACCAACTGATGGTGTGCCTCGATCGCAGGAGCGATCTTACCCGATTGAGAATCGGCCGCGAGTCGTGGCACTCAACAACTCCTCACCTCGGTTCCCTCGGCAGCATCGCTCCCACGTGACCGCAGTCATCCAAGGTCACCAAGTTCTCCACAGGCTCGTCAACACGTAACTTGCCTCGCTAGCCCAGCCCGCCGATGCACATAATAATCGCCCATCATAATCAATTCAATTCAAAATTCATTTTCCGACTACATTAACGAAAATAATGGCAACACAACACCTTAAAGGTTTAGTCTCACCAATAGGAATGGTAACTGCTTAACCAATAAAAAAAACAGAAATAAAAAACGTCTTAAATTCTCACCGTGTCGACGTAATTTGTATCACAATAACTCACGTAAGGCGAAAAAATAAATTTTATATACAAAACTACTTAATTTACCGAGTCGACAGAAAGCTAAACAAAGGAGGAGGAGTGCTTATAGCCATTAATAAAAATATACATTACCCAATAATTCTCCCTTGTACTCGTAATATAGAAACTGTTGCCATTAAGTTAGAAATGAATAATGAAATATGGTTTAATTGCAGAATACAATCCTCCGAATCATAAACTAGACCCTAATAACTTTAGTAAACTGTTTTAACTAAATAACAGCATACTTCTAGAAGACCTAAATGCGAAAAATACAAACTGGGTTTGTTCGAACACCAACGCGAATGGGTAAAAATTTTAGCTCAAATACTTAATAGCACTACTCTCAAATCAATTTCATATCCACGCCCCATATATTATCCCCATGATCGCTTAAGAAATCCTGATATCCTCGATATCGGAATTACTCACGCTAAAATTAAACTACATTATTCGAACTAGACTCTGTTCACATACCGTTCTTAATAACCACACATCAATTACCCCCCCCCGCACGACCGATTACCAAATCCAAATACGTTCAAAGTTGATTGGAAAAAATTCCAAACTTTAACTAGCTCAAAATACCTAACTTTAAAACTCACTCCCCCTAGAAATACAGCAATCAATCAACTGACTAACCACCATAATACAGACCACCATTAAAGAGACCGAATTAAAACCAAAAAAATACAAAGATAAACAATATAAACTTCCGCCAGAAACAGTAAAACTAATACAAATCAAAAACAAAACCCTCAGACTATGGTCACAAAAACATCAGGGCTAAAACTAGAACTTAACATACTAATAAATATAGTACGCAAATCAATCAAAAACTTCATAATCAGCATTTTCAAAGACTAATCCAATCACTAAACGCTAACAACAAATCCATTTGACAATTTACAACAAAATTTTAAGAAAAAAGAATACTATCTCCCTACTAGACATCCCCACAGGTAAAATGTACACACCTGCTCAGAAAGCCGAGGAGCTAGCTAATTACTTTGCATCCACATTCACCCTTAATAATACTAAACCGCACCCTAGTCATCTCACAATCAACAAAACAGTAAACGAACTGACGTATGGCCTCATCATAAAATACACTACACTTCACCTAAATAAATAAATAAAATCATCAAAACACTACCTGTCACAAGAAAGCCCCTAGACCTGATAAAATATACAATTTAATTTTGAAAACCTTCCCCTAACAGCAATTGCATATTTCACCAATATCTTCCATTCATGCCTCAGACTTAGTTATTTTTCTCAAGTATAGAAACATGCAATCATTCTTCCAATACAAAAACCAAACAAGAATGCATCTCTAAACAAAGTTACCGACCAATCAATCTGCTTCCCACGCTATCTAAATTATTAGAAAAAAATAATATTA
The DNA here is from genome assembly GCA_017312745.1 of Gryllus bimaculatus. NCBI lineage: Eukaryota > Metazoa > Arthropoda > Insecta > Orthoptera > Gryllidae > Gryllus > Gryllus bimaculatus. Next base: position 1,704,094 of record BOPP01000173.1, read on the forward strand.
AAAAGATTCAAAACACATCTCAACAACACCGATGCAAAAATTGGGATTCACAGAAAAAGTGTCCTCCCATCACCAACTACTCAGAAGCACTGAAAACATCCGTACAGCATTCCAAAAACACGATCAAACAATAGCAATCTTCTCGATATTTCTCAAGAACTCTCATAGAACATAGCACCAAGCTCTAAACTATAAAATGAAAGAAATAGACACACCACATTATCTTACAAAAAACATTTCCAACTTCCGCGTTATTTCCCGCTCTTTATAACTTGTACATAGCCGCCCTACCGAAACATAGTGAAATAAAAACCGCCCAATTTACAGATGACATATATATATATGATATATATATATATATATATATATATATATTATATATATTATATATATATATATATTATCATCAGCAGCAGCAACAAGGTTTGGGGCTAGTGGCCGTTCCGCTCTCAAGAGTCTCTTTCCATCTTGTGTGGGGGTCTGCTCTGATCGTTCCCCCTTTGGTTTGGTTTCGAGGATAGTCTTGGAAGCCGTTCTTGTGGCATTCTGGTTAGGTGTTCGAACCAAATTCTTCCTCGTTGAGTCGATCTTCTCCCAGTATGCTGGAGATCTGTAGTTCACCTCTGATGTCTTTCATTTCTCTTATGATCTAGTAGTGTATATCCTGCTAATGGTCTCAGGAATCTCATTTCTGCCGCTTCGATCTTTCTTCTGTCTGAACCTATTGGTTGTCCAGTTTTCGCATCCTAAGTTAGCATTGGGACTGCCATAGTTTTGTAAAATTTTTAGTTGGTGTCTTGTTCTGGTCTTTTTGTCTTAGTGCTCTGCGTATAGTACCAGCAAATTCCTGGAATTTTTGGATCTTCATGTTTATATCTTTTTTGTCGCGTAAATGAGATGTTAAATCCTAAATATTAAAGTTGTTACTTGTTCAATACTTTCTCGTTTATACTATTTACATCTGATATGGTTTTTCCCCTGGAATGCCATTGTTTTTGTTTTAGAGGTTGATATCTTCAAGTTATAATTTTCCCCTGTTAACTCGAGTAATGGGCCTTCTGTAGGTCGTCTTCTGAAGTACTAAAAATGGCCTGGTCATCTGCAAATAGAGTAGTGTTTAAAATTTTATTGCTTATTTTAAAATGTGTGGTTAGTTACTTTGCCATCTTGAATAATATGATCGATATATATTATTAAAAAGGGTCGGAGACATCGGCACCCTTGTTTGACTCCTTGGTTTGTATATTCAGTTAGGTTTGTTCGCTGTTCCTTTGTCAATACTGATAGTGGTTTTAAAATAATAAGCTTTTGATGGTTTTATGATGTGTTAGGGTATCCACTATTACGCATAATACTCCATAACTTATTCCGAGAGAACTTTGTCAAGAGGCCTTTTCAAAATCTATGAACAGGATATAGGTAGGAAGGTTATATTCGCGTCTTTCTTCGATCAATTGTTGTACAATAAGTATGCTATCTGCGCATGAACGTCCGCCTTTCGAATCCATTTTGGAATCCGAAAGTAGGTTATTACTTATTTTATTTAATGTCCTAGTAATTATCTTTGCGTAGATTTTTGTAGGCAGAGTTTAATAGGCTAATTCCTCTGTAATTGCTACAGTCTTGTCTATTCCTTTCTTAAATATTTGGGTGTATAATGGCTTTCTTTCTCATTCTTCTGGGATTTGATATGTATTCCAACATATAATTTAGTATAAGAGGAAACCTTAGCTTGATTTGTGAAGGTGCATACTTGAATAATTCTCATATTCAGTCCATCGCTACCTGGAGATTTTTTTGTTCTTTAAAATTTATAAGTATCTCTTCGAGTTCGTTCATTTCTAATGGGTCTACGTTTGCAAATTCTTGTTCTGCGAGTTTTTCTTCTTGTGTGTTTGAAGTCCACAATTCCTTATAGTATCTCAGCCATTTGCTTTTCGGTATATTATTTTATTTGTACAGTGTTCCTTTTCGTTTTTATTAGGTGTTTTAGAATTTTGTACGCTTTATTTTGGCTCCATGTATATTTATATTCGATTTCATTATGTATCTATCCCAACTTTCTCTATTTAATTTTCAAACTTCTCTTTAACTAATGCACATTTATGCTTATACGTTTATCCTATCTTGTACGGATCGTGTTTGCAAGTACTTTAGATAAGCCCTTTTCTTATCTTCAATGATGGTTTTTATCTTCATCATTCCATATTCGTACTCCTTCTTTTAGATCTCTACTTCTTTTTTCAAAACTTCTGTGCTACTTTTATCATCAATTGCTTAACTCTTCCCATTCTTCATTTACATTTAAACTTACTGCTCTTTGATCTAAATAGTTGTGCAGTCTTGTGCAGTATAATTTCCTTATACTGTCTTGTTGTAGCAAGTGTGTTTTGAAGTATCATTTTGTCAGTTTTGGTTTTTGTCCGTTTCTCTTTCTTATCTCATCTTGCTGGGATATTTTATTTTAGTGCCTACTATATAGTGGTCTGTGAATACATCAAAACCTCTATATGCTCGTGTATCAGTAACTAGGGATGTCAACTTAGAGTTACTAATACGTAATCAATTATGGATTTTGTTCCTCTCGCCGCCCATGTGTATTTGTGGATTTCTCTGTGTTTGAAGAAGCTGTTTTGTAATTTTTAGTTCGTTAAATGTTGCAAAATTAATTAAGGTCTTTTCCGTTTTCATTTTTTGTGTTTCTCCATTAGTTCCCACTATTGTTTCAATTGGTTGGTTTCCAATCCTTGCGTTGAAACTCCCCCGCAATAACTATATAATGTTCTTATTATGGAATTCATGTGTTTTTGTAAAGTATCATAGAATAATGTGCTTTCTTCTTTCCTTCCCTCTTCTGGTGCGTATATTCCAATATTGTCATGTATCCTCTTTGGATTTTTATTCTAATATTAATTATTCTCTCTGAAATATAGTTTATAATTTATAATTTTGTTTTTCCATTCCTTTTTATTCAGTATTGCTACTCCTGCGGCTGCTCTAATGTTTTGTGGAACTCCACTGTAAAACATTAGGGTAGTTTCCCAGTTCCTTTAGAGCCTTTCATCTTTTTCTTGGTTTCTGTTACAACGCATAGGTTTGCTCCAAATCTTTCCAGTTCGGTTATTAGTTGGGTTTCTTTGTTTGTCTAAACCTCTAATCATTTCCAGGTTGTGATTTTCATTTTTTCCGTCTTCTTAGATCGTTTATCTTTTTCGTAGCATTGTTATCTTCATTTACAGTCGGCTATTCTCTTGAGAGTTGTCAGTAAGGTACGTTTCCCCTGGTTGCGTTACGGGGCCACGCAGGATAGTTTTGGTGTGGGCTGCCACCTTAATGCCTCCAAACTTGCAGGGCAGATTTTTCGGGTTGCTCTCCCTAGACGCATTGCCTTCTCTACGGCTTTTGAGCTGCGTCTGCCCAGTGAGGGTTTTTCTTGATGTTGAGATCCTCTTCTGGAGTAACTTCTTCGTCTGACCCCTCTCCTTCGACCTGTCGCGGCAAGGGTGGCCCTACAGTAGCTACGCTACGCCGGCCTAGCTCTCAGGATGCATTGGGATACGCAGCTCCACACCAACGACAAAGGTCATCTACTCCTAGGTGGAATCATATTAGGTATATATATATATATATTATATATATATAGATATATATATATATATATATATTAACGTCAAAAAGAGCAGCAAAAATATTTCGCTTTAAACATTATGACCTCCCAGGCCTTTTCTTAGCCGCCCGACTCAATTGTAAAAACCATATCGATAATAAAGTTATGTCAAAGCTAAAACTAAAATTGCACAAACAAAAAACCAATAATAAATAATCAGCTAAACTAAGCAATAAATATTGCCTTAATTGCTGTATATCATGCTTCATCATACGACCACTACTATCTATATGCATGCCAATTTGAGGAGCAGCGCAGCCAGACATCTAATAAAAAAACTCCAGTAATCCAAAACTCATTCGCTTCGCACCATCATCGAATGCCATCATGGTACATGCTCCCAATGCTCAACTCATAAAGAATTCCAGCTGGGAACCGATTAACCAACCATATCAAATTTTTGGTACCTACCACTTCTGCAATGAAATCCCAAATATACCTAATGTAACCTCCTGCTAAGACTGCCATAATCACAGAACCCGCATCAATGAATAAATATTCCTATCCATACATTCCTAAATAATTTTCTCAGATCTCGAACCAGAAGTAGAGATATTATATATGAAAGACACTTCTACCACCCTGTAGTGAACGTAAGTTGTATTTTTAAGATTAATTAGTAATTTATTTGAAGTTAAGTATTATTATTTGAAATTATAAGTAGATCTAAGCAATTATAACAAATAGGAGGGTAAGTAAACCTGATCTTTGTATTGTCATATCCAAATAAAAAATAATAAAAAAACAAAAATGCAGCAAGAGATTAGCACTAAAATCAACAATGCAAAACTGCAACTGAGAGAAACCACAATGTAAGCACTTTTTGAAATTAATTTTTTCCTCAGGAAAACATTACAAGCCGCAGGGTCACGCAAACACACCGAACTTCGCTGAAACATGAAGTCGGCAAACGCTTGCACAACACATCATTAACATTGTATATGTGGATATCGTAAAACCTTGTAGAGAATGTGGTTTTTAAACGATAACGATGCGATATATGAACGATCTGTCAATAGTGGTAGATGGTAAAAAGTGCTCTAATCATATGGGCATATACTTATGAGACTATTGACATGTTAGAGTCATAGTTTAAAAAAAGTATTTGATTTTAGGAACCTTTTACTACTTATTCGGGATACCTTTGAAAAACATTTCCATACCTCACAACACTTAACACCACTAGAAAAATACTTGACATTATCACACCAAGTAAAATTTATCAGAGAAAACATGAACTCGCCTTACATACGACAACTCATGAAGCAATCAATAAATGGATGAAACTCAGAAATAATGCAGGGCGGCCGAAAGGAAACGGGGTTGGGGAGCGGTAGCCTCCGCCGCTCTCTCGTGTACGGCGCCCTCTATGGGCCTACGGGGGACGCGATTGCATACAAAATGCCATCTCGAATGTGTTCTGCTTCAGGGGCCCGATCGCATGAATCTAATTTTTCTTCCTTGTATATCAAAATTCTAGATTTCAATTAATTTAAAATAATGTACATTCATTCTTTAATGTTTCCTTATACAGGTGTCAGACAAGCCCCGTTACAAAAAATACAACGATTGCATGTGACGGTTACAAAAGAATGGCGAATCCAATTTTCCGAAAAAAAAACGTTTTCGGCCAAAACAGAGTTTAATGTTACTATCCGGGGCGGCGAATTCGTCGTTTCTTTGCCGTTTTTGGTGAAACGAGAGGAGAGAGAGAGAGAGAGAGAGAAGAGAGAAAGAGAGAAGAGAGGAGAGAGGGGAGGGGGGAGAGGGGAGAAGGGAGAGGGGGAGAGGGGGAGGGAGGGGGAGGAGGTAGGGGGGAGAGAGGGGGGAGAGAGGGGGAGAGAGGAGGAGGGGAGAGAGGGAGGGGGGAGAGAGGGGAGAGGGGGGAGAGAGGGGAGAGAGGCGGAGAGAGGGGAGAGAGAGGGAGAGAGGGGAGAGAGGGGGGAGAGAGAGGCGGGAGAGGGGAGAGAGGAGGAGGGGAGAGAGGGGGAGAGAGAGAGAGGGGAGAGAGAGGGGGGAGAGGGGAGGGGGGAGAGAGAGGGGAGAGAGAGTGGGGAAGAGAGGGGGGAGGAGAGGGAGGAGGGGGGAGAGAGGGGGAGGGAGAGAGGGG
>BOPP01000173.1:1709895-1731489 GCA_017312745.1 Gryllus bimaculatus
TTTCTGGAATTTTTGGATCTTTATGTTTATAATCTTTTTTGTCGCAGTATGAGATGTTAAATCCTAAATACATTAAAGTTGTTTACTTGTTCAATACTTTCTCGTTTATTACTACTTTACATTCTGATATGGTTTTTCCCTGGAATGGCCATTGTTTTTTGTTTTAGAGGTTGATATCTTCAAGTTATAATTTTCCCTGTAACTCGAGTAATGGGCCAGCTTCTCTGTAGGTCGTCTTCTGAAGTACTAAAAATGGCCTGGTCATCTGCAAATAGAGTAGTGTTTAAATTTTATTGCTTATTTTAAAAATGTGTGGTTAGTTTACTTTGCCATCTTGAATAATATGATCGATATATATATTAAAAAGGGTCGGAGACATCGGCACCCTTGTTTGACTCCTTGGTTTGTAATATTCAGTTAGGTTTGTTCGCTGTTCCTTTGTCAATACTGAGTAGTGGTTTTAAAATATAAGCTTTTGATGGTTTTCTATGATGTGGTTAGGGTATCCACTATTACGCATAATACTCATAACTTATTCCGCAAGAGAACTTTGTCAAGGCCTTTTCAAAATCTATGAACAGGATATAGGTAGGAAGGTTTATATTCGGCGTCTTTTTCTCGATCAATTGTTGTTACAATAAGTATGCTATCTGCGCATGAACGTCCGCCTTTCGGAATCCATTTTGGAATTCGAAGTAGGTTATTACTTATTTTATTTAATGTCCTAGTAATTTATCTTTGCGTAGATTTTGTAGGCAGAGTTTAATAGGCTAATTCCTCTGTAATTGCTACAGTCTTGTCTATTTCCTTTCTTACATATAATTTGGTTGTAATAATGGTTAGCTTTCTTCCATTCTTCTGGGATTTGATATGTATTCCAACATATATTTAGTATAAGAGAAACCTTAGCTTGATTTGTGAGGTGCATACTTTGAATAATTCTATATTCAGTCCATCGCTACCTGGAGATTTTTTGTTCTTTAAAATTTATAAGTATCTCTTCGAGTTCGTTCATTTCTAATGGGTTACGTTTGCAAATTCTTGTTCTGCGAGTTTTTCTTCTTGTGTGTTTGAAGTCCACAATTCCTTATAGTATCTCAGCCTATTGCTTTTCGGGTATATTATTTATTATGTGATCAGTGTTCCTTTTCGTTTTTATTAGGTGTTTTAGAATTTTGTACGCTTTATTTTGGCTCCATGTATATATATTCGATTTCACTTATGTATCTATCCCAACCTTTCTCTATTTAATTTTCAAACTCTCTTTTAACTAATTGCACATTTATGCTTATACGTTATCCTATCTTGTACGGATCGTGTTTGCAAGTACTTTAGATAAGCCCTTTTCTTATCTTCAATGATGGTTTTTATCTTCATCATTCCATATTCGTACTTTCTTTTAGATCTCTACATTCTTTTTCCCAAAACTTCTGTGCTACTTTTATCATCAATTGCTTTAACTCTTCCCATTCTTCATTTACATTAAAAACTTACTGCTCTTTGATCTAAATAGTTGTGCAGTCTTGTGCAGTATAATTTCCTTATACTGTCTTGTTGTAGCAAGTGTGTTTTGAAGTATATTTTGTCAGTTTTGGTTTTTGTCCGTTCTCTTTCTTATCCATCTTGCTGGGAATATTTATTTTAGTGCCTACTATATAGTGGTCTGTGAATACATCAAAACCCTATATGCTCGTGTATCAGTAACTAGGGATGTCAACTTGAGAGTTAACTGAATACGTAATCATTATGGATTTTGTTCGCTCTCGCCCCCATGTGTTATTTGTGGATTTCTCTGTGTTTGAAGAAGCTGTTTGTAATTTTTAGTTCGTTAAATGTTGCAAAATTAATTAAGGGTCTTTCCCGTTTTCATTTTTTGTGTCTTCTCTCATTAGTTCCCACTATTGTTTCAATTGGTTGGTTTCCAATCTTGCGTTGAAATCTCCCGCAATAACTATATAATGTTCTTATTATGGAATTCATGTGTTTTTGTAAAGTATCATAGAATAATGTGCTTTCTTCTTTCCTTCCTCTTCTGGTGCGTATATTCCAATATTGTCATGTATCCTCTTTGGATTTTTATTCTAATATTAATTATTCTCTCTGAAATATAGTTATAATTATTAATTTTGTTTTTCCATTCTTCTTTTTATCAGTATTGCTACTCCTGCGGCTGCCTCTAATGTTTTGTGGAACTCCACTGTAAAACATTAGGTAGTTTCTCCCAGTTCCTTTAGAGCCTTTCATCTTTTTCTTGGTTTCTGTTACAACGCATAGGTCTGCTCCAAATCTTTCCAGTTCGGTTATTAGTTGGGTTTTCTTTGTTTGTCAAACCTCTAACATTTCCAGGTGTGTAATTTTCATTTTTCCGTCTTCTTAGATCGTTTATCCTTTTTCGTAGCATTGTTATCTTCATTTACAGTCGGCTATTCTCTTGAGAGTTGTCAGTAGGTACCGTTTCCCCTGGTTGCGTTACGGCGCCACGCAGGATAGTTTGTGGTGGGGCTGCACCTTAATGCCTCCAAACTTGCAGGGCAGTTATTTCGGGTTGCTCTCCCTAGACGCATTGCCTTCTCTACGGCTTTTGAGCTGCGTCGCCCAGTGAGGGTTTTTCCTTGATGTTGAGATCCCTTCTGGATGTACATTCTTCGTCTGACCCTCTCCCTTCGACCTGTCCGGCAAGGGTGGCCCTCAGGTAGCTACGCTACGCCGGCCTAGCTCTCAGGATCATTGGGGTACGCAAGCTCCACACCACGCAAAGGCATGTACTCCCTAGGTGGAATATATATAGTATATATATATATATATTATATATATATAGAATATATATAGTATATATATATTACGTCAAAAGAGCAGCAAAAATATTTCCCTTAAGACATTATGACCTCCCAGGCCTTTTCTTAGCGCCGACTCAATTGTAAAAACCATATCGATAATAAAGTTATGTCAAAGCTAAACATAAAATTGCACAAACAAAAAACAATAATAAATAAATCAGCTAAACTAAGCCATAAATATTGGCCTTGAATTGCTGTATATCATGCTTATCATAACGACCATACTATTATATGCATGCCAATTTAGGGAGCAGCGCAGCCGAATCTAATAAAAAAACTCAAAGTAATCGCAAACATCAGTTCGCTTCGCACCATCACAGAATGCCTCATGGTAACATGCTCCCAATGCCTCAACCATAAGAATTCCAGCTGGGAACGATTAACCAACCATATCAATTTTTGGTACCTACCACTTCTGGCAATGAAGGATCCAAATATACCTAATGTAACCCTCTGCTAAGATGCCAATCACAGAACCCGCATCAAAGAATAAATTTCCTATCCATATCATTCCTTAAATAATTATTCTCAGATCTCGAACCAGAAGTAGAGATATATATAATAAAGCACTTCTACGCACCCTGTATGTGAACGTAAGTTGTATTTTTAAGATTATTAGTAATATTATTTGAAGTTAAGTATTATTATTTGAAATTATAAGTAGATTCTTAAGCAATTATAACAAATAGGAGGGTGTAAACACTGATCTTTGTATTGTCAATCCAAATAAAAATAATAATGAAAAACAAAAAATGCAGAAGAGTTAGCACTAAATCAACAATGCAAAACTGCAACTGAAGAGAAACCAAATGTAACACTTTTTGAAATTATTTTTTCCTGCAGGAAAACATTACACCCGCAGGGTCAACCAACACAGAATTCGCTGAAACATGAAGTCGGCAAACGCTTGCACAACACATCATTAACATTGTATATGTGGATATCGAAACCTTGTAGAGAAATTGTGGTTTTTAAACGATAACGATCGATATATGAACGATCTGTCAATAGTGGTAGATGTAAAAAGTGGCTCTAAATCATATGGCATATACTTATGAGACTCTGACATGTTAGAGTCATAGTTTAAAAAATATTTGATTTTAGGAACCTTTTACTACTTATTCGGGATACCTTTGAAAAACATTTCCAGTACACCTACCAACACTTAACACCACTAGAAAAATACTTGACATTATCAACACAAGTAAAATTTATCAAGAAAACATGACTCGCCTTACATACGACAACCATGACAAGCAATCATAAATATGTACCAAAATAATGCAGGTGCGGCCGAAAAAACGGGGTTGGGGAGCGGTAGCCTCGCCCGCCTCTCTCGTGTACGCGCCCTCTAATGGGCTACGGGGGACGCGATTGCATACAAAATGCCATCTGGAATGTGTTCTGCTTCAGGGGCCCGTCGCATCAGAATCAGATTTTTCTGTCCTTGTATATCAAAATTCTAGATTTTCAAATTAATTAAAATAATGTACATTCATTCTTTAATGTTTCCTTATACAGGTGTCAGAAGCCCCCGTTACAAAAAAATACAACGCATTGCATGTGACGTGTTACAAAAAGAATGGCGATCCAATTTTCCGAAAAACAGAAACGTTTTCGGCCAAAACAGAGTTTAATGTTACTATCCGGGCGGCGAATTCGTCGTTTCTTTGCCCTTTTTGGTGAAACGAGAGAGAGAGAGAGAGAGAGAGGAGAGAAAAGAGAGAAAGAGAGAGAGAGAGGGGGGGAGAGAGGGGGAGAGAGGGGGGGGAGGTGGGGAGAGGGGGGAGAGAGGGGGAGAGAGGGGGGGAGAGAGGGGGGGAGAGAGAGAGGGGGAGAGAGAGGGGGGAGAGAGGGGGAGAGAGGGGAGAGAGAGGGAGAGGGCGAGAGGAGGGAAGAAGGTGGGGAGAGAGGGGGGGAGAGAGGGGGGAGAGAGGGGGAGAGAGGAGCGGGAGAGAGAAGGGGGAGAGAGGGAAGGAGGTGAGAGAGAGGGGGGAGAGGGAGAGGAGGGAGAGAGAGGGGGAGAGGGGAGCGAGAGGGGGAGAAGAGAGGGGAGAGAGGGGAGAGAGGAGGGGGAGAGAGGGGGAGAGAGGGGGGGAGAGGAGAGGGGGGAGAGAGAGGGGAGAGAGAGGGGGAAGAGAGAGGGGGAGGAGAGGGGGAGAAGAGAGGGGGAGAGAGAGGGGGAGGGGGAGAGAGAGGGGGAAGCGGGGAGAGAGAGGGGGGAGAGGGAGAGGGAGAGGGAGAGGGAGGGGAAGAGAATTATCGCCTGCCGCACACTGGTGTTCTTTCCTAGCGTCTAGAATTTTATGTGTATTATTCATTTAATCTATTCAATCAACTAAAACACGGTATGGGGCGGCGTAGCAATAAACGCTAAACATGAAAAATATCCAAAAACAATGAAACAGTTTCGATTTTCAGTTAAAACTGAAAATAATTTGATAAAAGGGATACAAAACAATGATTGTTTATCTATTTAATATTATTGTATACAATATTACATTATAATAATATGGAGTTATTTGATTGTCGTATTCCACCTGTTCTCATTAGCAGTGTTCATAATTCATAGCAGTGCCATATGTAGATAATTTGCGTGCTATTCTGTGGAAAACTATTTTGTGTGGTTTTGTTCAGCACTACTCTCGCTGTAAGCCATTGCATTTGTTTTATAAACTTCTAAGCATATTCATGTACTTTACATTCATGTACGTAAAAAACATTAAAACTCTGTGTTACGTACGGAGACGAAGTACAGAATGTATAGATTATCTTAAGGTTTGGAATCTCTATCCTAGCACTTTTACTAAGAAACATGATCGCTTGTGGCAAGATTTCATAACAATAAATATTAGCTCCTGTGCAATAAAATTATTCGGAGATTTGGCTCCGATCCTTATCGCGTGCCGGGCCACGGGAAGAAATCGCGTGGTATGTCGTGTCGCAGAGCGAAGGCCCTTCGAATGACACCGAAGAGTTCCAGGTTCGATACCCGGACAATCTCACGTGAAATTTGTTCCAACAAAGTTTTGCTGCTTCAGAATGACTAGTTAGGTAAATCCCTGTAACGTGTCCCAAGCCCCACCCTTGTCCTAATTCCTTCCCAATTGGCTTCTGGATGACGGTCTCCCTGACGGTCCTCTTAACAACCGACTGCGACAATTAATATAACTGAGGAGGATTCCAATTGCAAGGTCGTAAAGTCCTCGTAGGGGATTAAACAAAAACCAAATCTTCTCGCGAGTATTTGCAGAACGGATCTTTGAATATTATATTCCACAGACGACAGAGCTCTACTGCAATAAATTCCATAACTACAATGTTGTTCTTTTCATCAGCTATAAGGCACGAGCCACGCTTCGATATAAACGCGCACTGCAGCGGGTGCGCCAGATGCGCCAATTGAGGGCCAGGGGCCAGGGGCCAGGGGCCAGGGGCATGGCTCCTCCGCGACTGCCGCCGTCGCGTGGCGTGTCGCAGGCAACCAGATGGCCCTGCCCTTCCCCTACCCCCCCCCGCCCCGCCCGCCCCGCCCCGCCCCCGCCGCCACGCCCTCTTCCGCTCGCGTGGAAACAAGCGGTGCCCAATCTTTGGTGGCCAAACACCCAACATCCTGCTGGGATTAAAAATTGGTAGGAAGTGCAAGCGACACTCTACACCGCGTTTTTCTTCTTCCATTTTCACGTCATTGGTACTTACCTTTATTACGAAATATGAAGAAAATATACTTACGGTATGTTTTTAAACATTTTATTCTATAATAAAATGTACATAACTAAATACTTAAAGAAAAAACAATACAAATGCAATCGGATTCATCACTATCTCCGTGTCTTTGCACTTGTTACAGACGTCTTACAGCACACGCGTGACAGCACGTCTCACGGAATGAACGCTGCGATTCGTGATAACTTGCGTTCTACACTTGTATTGTGTCGTAGTGGGTTTAATATTCTTATGTCTACCACAAAGATGATGGCTCAGCCATTGAAAGCTGCTCACAAGAACAACTTTAAATATAATAATAATATTATTGGCAATGTCAACGCCTACAGTTATTTCTTGAATAAATATATGTTTATTATTCACGGGGAGAATATCACAATAACATTTCTGGAACAAACGCGACTTTAACCTAGATTATAATAAATAAATAACGAGTAAAAGAACGTATAATTTTCTCCGGCCCTTAAGAACAACCACACACAAATTGGTTCTAGAGATTCTATTCTGCCCTTTACGTCAACTTCATAAGATATAACAGCATTTTCAAACAGAAAGGACTTAACCTAAATTATAATTTGGAAATCAGTCAGGAAAAAAAATTTTTTTGTCTTTTAGGACAAGATGGACCAGGGATCTTAACGGATATCCATGTCATCCTCATATGTTGCAGAACCTTCATCAATTTTGAATTTGAATAAATCATTATGTGTGCATTCTTTGCATATTGCACAATAAAGTTTTCAGACTCGACTTTTTCGTTAAGAGAACTATTGCTGTACAATGATATTGACATACTCCCTTCTAAACAATAGTCAAAACTGTACTATTAATTGTTTCTGCTGGTGGTTGAGGCCTTGTCTTGATTTCGTTTCATCGGAGCATGGACAAATAAAGCCCTGAAATCAATGTAATTGAATTTAAGGCAACAATTATATATCTAGCACTCTCATTAGTCACAAGAATGCGCAATCATGGCTACTCTTACTAGAAGGCCATCTATACGAACGAAGTTTACTCCTTGAATGAACTACATTCTATGTTTGTAAGTGTAGGTCTACCTCAAGCTTCGCAAAATAATAATATGCATTACAAAATTGATTAAAAATTAATGCAGAAAAACGTACTTTTCACATGTCAATCTTTTCAACTGTCATTATATCACGGAAACCACCCACACTACAAAATCGTTCACTTCAATAAACATAGATGGCAATAGCAGGGAAAATTACACTCCGATATTTCTCTCACATGTTACTTCAAAACATGCTTTTCCATAAGTACAACACTTTCCCCTACATGATAAAGCTAGAATAATTTCAGATTTATTTGGCTTATTGAATTTATATTATTTGTCATTTTGTGTCTTACGTTGGTTAAAACACAAAATTAATTTTTCTGGTGTAAACAATGAAATTCAATTTCTTTAGCCACTCTGATTACGCCAGATTAATATCAGTCCTCATTATTTTCTATACATATTTTAATAATTACCACGGTTTAAGACTACAATTTGTTCAACTTTTGAATTTGACACAGAAGATTATCTTTCTATAATTCATTTGAAGTCAATTCATTGAAACTACTATTGGAACTATTCAATTCTGGAATCAATTTATTGGAACTATTATTGTTGGTGACATGTTGGAATGAGTGAAGAATTTTTTATTGTTATTGGAGGCGTTACAAAACAAATTTGTATTATAAATTAACGAACATTCTTCTCGGGGTTCTACGAGCTCCAACTGGCCTCAGAAATTTGCTTACCACTGTTAAAAAGATTAATTTTATGAGGCAAGTGGTGTAACAATAATCTAATGTCATCAAACACTTTATTTATTTATTTATTTATTTATTTATTTATTTATTTATTTATTTATTTATTTATTTATTTATAGTAAAAAACAGTAAAAACTTTGTGACGTATGGAGGAGAAGAATAACTCTGCTCGTTCGCCCAGAATCCCTTCCCGTCATAGTTGACAGATGAGTAAAAGTTTAAAATTAATAAATAAATTTTAAAAATCACAAGATTAACAAAATCACAAGATTTAAGTGTTATAGTAAAGTTAGAAAGATTTTCCTACATTGCTAACAAAATAGTAACTCGCCATTACCTCTACTGCTACCATTACAAGCAAAAGGAGAATTCAACCAAACGTGCACATAGTGAAGCTACATTTGCGTCCAGAAGCAAAACAAGGGGTCATCTCCGCATTTGCTCAATGGATCATGAAAACCGGACAAAAACCTGATCGATATGGGTGTCATTGATCCGGAAGCTGAAGTACATTATTTGTTACAATCACATTAAGTCTTAAAAAAATATACAATACAAATGTAAACTAATTCAATATACATCACTATTTTGTTAAAATAAACATTATTTTTCTTTTTGATAATCAGTGTAGTCTCTAATTAGATAGTATAGAAACAATTGTGCAGCAGAAAAGATTTTACTTTTACAATTTCATGTAATTCTCCCCCAGATTTGCTTAACATTTTCGCATTGTATCCTAATTTTTGAAGAGTATAAACTCAGCAAACTCAGTCTTATTTGAGTTCACTTCTATTTCTGCTAATGATCTATAAATTGTTTTGTAGGCAACTCTGTATAAATATTGAAAACGAGGTGTTAGTTAAGTTTAATAAGAATAAGTTGCTAGTAACATTCATTTGAAAATCGGTATTTGCAAGCTTAAGAACGTGAATGTGTATGTGCTTTCATTTTCTAGCACTACTCACAGTTCTTGTTTTCTCCTCATTCATTTCACGTTGGTGAAATTTAATACGGTCCAAGGTAATACTGTACGAACATTTTTAAAAAATTATTAAAAAATATGGTGTCGCGGGAAACACGTTTCTTATGAATAACTTTTAAACCAGCGTAAAAATTTGACGTGGAGATGGCAACGAGTGTGGCCATCTTGTGGAACAAAATTATCGTGTCGTACAGTGAAAATCGCACTGGGTATTAGTTTGATCAACTCCACCTAGATAGATCTATATATGAGTTGATGATTTAATTCTCGGTTTAAGTTAAACAATCACAGCGCTAAATCACACTAAAACAAATTTTGGAAAATTGCTAGCCGGATCTAACAACAAATTATCAATACCCCGCTAGGAAATCAAGACGCGTCGAATGACACCTCATGTCTCGATCGAGAAGTGGTCTAACCTGAGTGACGGACGGACCAACGACCTTTCGCAGTTACTCAAATACTACATGGGGATATACTGTAAAACATTTCTTTCATGCAAAGAAAACACAACAGGTAAGTAGCAAATAGGTACAGGCGAGCACCCTTTTCCTTGTAGTCTGCCTGTGCATGGCATTAGCTGTGTCGTAAGAAGCTGTAACGCACTGAATATGATCAGTATCGTACAGCAAGTACACAGTATGACAAAAGGCTAAATGACACAATAAAGTATTTAAATTATTAACCAAAATCAAAACAATTTCATTGCTTTCACATATTTCCTGGTTCCTGGATATCAAAAGAAACGATAGATACCTCTCACAAGGCATGGGGGTGCATATTATTCTATCAATTTATGCTTGCAACGGTAATGAGTAACATAGAAGTGGTTAGGGCGCTCGTGGAAGCAGCCTGCAGCCGTTCCCCTGGGAATACGATTCGGTCGGTGAGCAGCTGGGAAGAGAGAGGCCTGTGAGCGCGGGCTGGGCCGGGCTGAGAGTGGCTAGGCTGGGTAGGCTGATTTGGGCTGGAGGCTGAGAGGGTCTGGCAGGAAGTGAGCTGGCGACTGTTGGGTGGACTGGGCTGGTGTGGGCTGGGCCGGGCTGGGAGTGGCTACGTTGGGCCGAGGCTATTATAGGCTGGAGGCTGAGCGGGTCCTGGCAGGAGGTGAGCTGTGGACTGGGTTAGGGGACTGGGCTGGTGTGGGCTGGGCCGGACTGGGAGTGGCTAGGCTGGTGCAGGGCTGATTTGGGAATTGGAGGCTGAGCGGGTTGGCAGGAAGGTGAGGCTGGGGAACTCGGTTGGGTGGGCTGGGCTGGTGTGGGCTGGGCCGGAACTGGGAGTGGCTAGGCTGGGCAGGCTGATTTGGGATGGAGGCTGAGCGGGGTCTGGCAGGAGGTGAGCTGGGGACTGGGTTTGGGTGGGCTGGGCTGGTGTGGGCTGGGCGGGCTGGAGTGGCTACGTCGAGGAGAGCTGATTATAGGCTGGAGCCTGAGCGGGTCTGGGCAGGAGGTGGCTGTGGACTGGGTTAGGTGGACTGGGCTGGTGTGGGCTGGGCCGGGACTGGGAGTGGCTGGCTGGGCGGCTGACTTTGGGGCTGGAAGCTGAGCTGGTCATACAGGAGGTGAGCTGTGGACTGGGTTAGGTGGACTGGGCTGTGTGGGCTGGGCCGGACTGGGAGTGGCTAGGCTGGGCAGGCTGATTTGGGCTGGCAAGGCTGTGCCGGGTCATGCAGGAGGTGAGCTGGGTGGAGTGGTTTTAAGTGTGCTGTGCTGGGCGGGGGCTGGGAGGGCTGGGGCTGTTGGCAGGCTGATTTGGGCTGGGTTGGGTGGGGGTGGGCTGGGTGGTGCTGGGCTGGGTTGGGTGACGGCCCCGGGGCGAGAGCTGGTAGCCTGCGCCAGTCGGGCAGGGGAGCAGGAGTCGATGGCACTGCGCCCCCGCCCCCCGAGCCGCGCCGTCCTTTTGCGGGGCTGCGCTGCGATGGTCCGGAAAGGCGCGGGAGCGCGCGAAGCGCGGGGCGGAGGAGGCGACGCCGCTCACGAGAGGAAGGAATGAGGCTGTAGGGCCGCCCTTGGCGGAAGCAGCGCCGCTTCGCCCCGCGGGCAGGGCTGCCGATACGGTTAAAAGTGGCCAATTTCGATACATTTCGGCCATCCTTGCGCAATATTAATATATGCCAAGCACGTCGGCAGAAATAAAAGTAGAAATGCCGGACTACAAAATACTTCCAGTGTGGTATAAAGGTTTTACGAAGCAGCGACCGGTAATTGAGACTCTTCATACAAAACAACATCGAGGCGAAGCAATCGGTTGAGTAAATATTCCCGAAGGGCTACTTCGCCTCTCATTCACTCATTTTACTGTAGATAAATTGTGCACGCAGAAGTATTTCTAGCGCGGTCTGAACACCACTCTCAATCGTGGTGCTATTATGCCTCAAATGTACGCCATTAAATACGAAAATAAGACACGATTTCAATATTTTGAATGTGTATTATGTGAAAGTCCATGTAGAAAGGCTGTTATGACAATACGTTTTCAATGTCTCTCTTTCCTTCCACAATGAGAACACGTGCGTCACATTTGTTAGCGCCTACAATGTATGCAAATTATGTATTTCGTAGAAAGGGAACCATGCGATTCTGCAGGGAAAGGAGCCGATACGTTGAAAAACAAGTAGACAGCAGTAGATAGTAAACCAATGCAGTAGAAAAGGATATGATGCTACTAGAGATGTGACGATGCCAAACGAAAGAGTTAAGTTCATGAAATAAAAGTGAAACTTTCATCTCAAGAAGTCATATTTTCGGGATACCGTGTTCTGAACAAACATCGTAGAATTATATTATGATTTTATGCGTTATTACTGTTATTAATATAAATGTTGTCTTGCATGGCTTCGTCTAGCTGGTCTCACAAAATGACACACAAATCCTGAAATTAGAGGCGCAGTACGTTAAACTCAGATTTTATAGAGTCAATTTTATTACTCCGGAGCTAAGATGATGCATATGTATAACTTCACAACTCTTGCTATAGTAGACACGTGTGAATGACAGTATCAGGAGAAGCAGATCAAGTTTATTTTTGGAGGATCCTAATTATAGATAAAAGTTCAATTTGAAAGGGAAATTTCAACGAATGTTTCAAACATATTTAAAACCCATAAGTTTGTCTACGTTATACACCTTTTTAAAAAAGAGTACCGCACTATTATTCTCTGAACGAAATATATAGTTTCCTAGAGCCCAGCAGCAGCAAAACTGTTGTCGAAGCAAAGCACACAAAGAGGTTTTCCTAAACGTAGCACGCACAGTGCTTAACAACGAGAAATAAAGTACACTTATATTACACTACAAGAAATTATTAGAAATTAGTTTAACATACGCGAATTCACCACCACAATAACTTGGAAAATAACATTCATACTGGGTTTAGTATCAAAGATATAAAACTAGTTGTGTTAAAATAGCACTACTTTCTCGTCCATAATTTCCCAATTACGCAAAAAGTACTGAAATAGTTAGAAAAGTACTCAAATCTTCGAAAAATTGTAGAATTGTAGATTATATCAAAATCTACTTTTAAGGAACAGGTTTCTTTAAGGGAAAAATCTTATGTTTATCATTGTAGTTGTGGGAAGACGCGGAAAACATTTTGAATATTTGCAATTTTCCAAAAATCAGTTTTAAAAGAAAGCGAGATTTGCACCATTCTCTTAAAATTCTCTCAGATTATACAACAATATTCAATGAAAAAAATGGAGTCATTTTTTAAATTAAAAAAATGTCCCAGGGGTGTAACCAAATTTCACCAAATTCCAAAGGTCTGTTTGAAAATAAAGGAGACGCGGCATCAACTTGATCAATTGTGGAATATCAATTTTGGAGAATATCGGCTGAACGGTTAGGCCGCTAGTGTAGTTCACAGATGGACGGACAGACGCTTTGTCCTTACATAACTTTTCTATATCAAGGACCACAAAACATGGGTTCTGGTTACTGGGGTGTTAGAAGATTTTCTTAGTTTTCGAGTTTTTTTGTTTCCAGTGTTTCGTTACCAGAGCCTTGTAAAAAGAGTTATCTGCCATAACTTTCATACTTACATAACTTTCTCTACTGCGTAAGCGGTGGCGAGAAATTGAAAATTACTGTTCTATTACGCCACACATGAGTAGCAAATATTTCATGGCGAACTACTTCTTCCTTAAGTCCTGTTGCCACACGGCGTCAGCTGCCTCGTAAGCAGGGACAGACAAAGTATCAGAACCCGGCCTGAATGCAACGTACGAGAACACGCCGAATAACGCAATGAAATGTTTGCATTTTTATCAAAATCCAGGGGTCTCATTGTTTTTCTATTTTTCCTCGGCATCTAAAGAAATCACCCACATCCCTCACACGGCTGGAGGCTGCATAGTTTTCTTCCAATTCGCCAACTCGAAATTATTAATACAGACAGCACCTGGTGTCGTCTATACTAATAATTTACAGTACCTTAAACAACGATCCCAAAGAGTAGAAATACATTATTGGAACAATGGCACATTATGTACACACCTTTCCGATTCTTTGCCAATTGCATGTGGAGTTCCGCAGGGATCGATTTTAGGCTCTATTCTCTTCCTACTATACGTAAATGATATGCCCCTTGATGATTAGAAACGGAAAAACAGTTCTCTTTGAGGATGATACGAACATTCTTTGCAATAAAAAAAAGTAAATAGTACATCAGATATTTCAAATTGATTCCCTTAATAACAAATTAATTTACTTCTAAATTAATAATTTAAAAGTAAATAAAAAGAAAACTGTTTCAATGGAGTTTTCTATTTCAAATAAACAGCCCTGTACTCCATTGAAAATGAACGGTGTGCCCTTGACTGATGATAAGGAAACGAAATTTTAGGTCTTCCAATTCAGTCAAAACTTAAATGGAACGTCCATTTAAATGAATTTAACACTATAATAAGTTCTTTACGCCACGTCTTCAGAATTTTTTCCAATTCAGTCCGCCTCCATACTGATCGTTGTGTATATGTCACGAATGTTCATTCCCGCCAGAGATTTGGCATAATATTCTGGGGAAATATATCTTATAGCTCCCAGACTTTTAGATCACAAAAAAGAATTGTACGAATAATCAAATCCCACCCACGTGATTCTTGTAAGCGTTTCTTTATTAATCTGGGTACTTTATCATTACATTGTCTCTTCATATATGAATCAGGGGTATTTGTCTAAAGCGACTTACTAATTATATTTTCAGCAACAACAACACTCGACGTAGTATTCATATTCATCAGATGATAGTTTCAACAGCTCACTACAAAAAATTCACATATAATACATGTACATTATTTTACAACACCTTGCCAAATGACATTAAACGATTAAATTCGATACAAAAATTTCAGTCCTAAGTCAAATCTTTTCTGCTGCACAGCTGTTTCTACACAATTAGAGACTATACTGAGCATCGAAAAGGAAAGTAATATTAATTTAAACAAGGACATTTAATGTATTATATACCACTTGGATTGTATAATAGTAAAGAACCTGTAACAAGTATTGTACTTCAGTTTCTGAGTCAATGACCCCCATCTCGATCAGGTTTTCGTCCAATTTCCCTTATTCTCTAGCAAATGCTGAGATGCCCCTTTGTTTTGCTTCTGGACATAAATGTATATTTTAATTGTTTTGAACTGTTTTTGGTGTAAATAAATAAATACATGTTTGGACCAAGTAAGTTGTCTGATAGCGACGTTAGTGGGGCAAATGTCGTCGTCGTTGTTGTTGTTGTTGCTGTTGTTGCCGCCGTCCCAATCACAACTCGGCAGGTCATGCGCTGCGTTTCCCGTGTCTGAATCACAGTTGAGTTCTCTTTACATGATGCACATTTGCGATACGCCGACAGAAGCGACAGAAAGTTTCAACATATGGGTACGAATTTGTTATGTGTGAATGTGTTTGACTTCCTCTTATACTTCGTACTCCTGTTGCATAGAGAAAATATTGCAATGCTGTGGTTAGAATCCACATTTTGTGTTTCATTGAGACCGGAAAAATGTCTGAAGGCAAATGTGTTTGTCTGCCTATCCGTCTTTCTGTGCTCAACGTTAGCGCCTAAACCGTTCCGTCGAATTTCTCCGAAATTGATATTCCCCGATCGATATGAAAGAATCCAGGACCTGCGAGTTTAAATCGGATATTTTGTTTACTTATTACCAAGGGGCGGATTTTAATGAAATGTTTTTTCGTTTCATTTTAGAACAATGCCGTTTAGTATACATTTAATCTATATTGTGACCAAAGGAAATAATTCATTTTACGACGATTTCGACTAATAAGTAATTTTTTACATATTTCCGACATTTTCAATGCATTTTTCCTGATTTCATAGATTTTAATATCAATTTAATGGTATTTGCTTCAAGTAATAATTATGAGATGCAACAAACGTTCTCAACAGAATTTCTGCGTAGCCTATTAGATTGCTTCACTCATAAATTGTAATGGGAGCCGTTGTGAGTATACTATCTAAGGTTACTGTGGCGCCTAACAGCGTCATCATCAGTTCAGACGATATTGGAATAACTAAAGACAGACATTTCCTGGTAGAAGAAAGTCCAAACCAAAACTTTGTAAACTGAGTTCACTTGAACGTGTTAGAAGAATCCTCGATTACATCAGTAATGTATCCAGCAACTTGAGTTATTCTCAGAACTGGTTATGATCACATTTTTTACGTAATTTTTCTTTGCATTTAGGGCATTTAAAGACATTTTGAGAGCAGTTTATTGATCATTTTGGGTAACATTTTAAGCCATCACAATCCACCCCATTTGTATTATATAGGCACAAGCAACACCGTTGCTTGTGCTCCAAACTTAGCTACTCGTTGTTTAGGTTTGTTATTGGAAATTGAGCAGAACAGGTTTAACTCGAATAAAATGTGATTTTGAATTGTTATGTCGATTATCTTAGAGGGGGTAATGGCACCCTGAACTGTGTCTCTACTGCGCGATCTAAGTCTTTCTGTAAAAATGATGTTTTCCATTTGTGAATGAATATCCAATAAACCGGTAATACTACAAACAATTCAATCATTGTCATTATCATTTCAAAAGAATCAAGTCTCCTCAGCATTAGGGATGAAATTGTCTTCTAAAGATAAGTTGCAGTTCAGTCTAAAAATTAAGTTTAGCTCAAATAAAAAAGAAACATTTTATCCAACATATGCAAATTATGGGACTCCTCAGTTTTCTAGGTCCCAAATCTGTCTAGCAAAGTTGATGTGAAAATGTGAGCTATTAGCAACGACTGGGATACCATTCCTTCACGTGAAGGGAAACGTTTTGTGACAGTTTAACAGAATTTGAAATATTTCGCCATGTTGTAAGTTATAATCTATTTTTAGAGGAGAAATAGAGTGCTTTGCTGACGCTTCTACTCAAGTATTCGGTGCTTGTAGTTGCTTGATCATTTGTTACGCTGACTTTGAGTAAGTAACTTCAAATCATCGGTGCATCATCGGTGAGACCCCAAATTGTTTGAATCTCGTTAACCAATCCACTTAACAAACTTCTTACTTTCGTCAGCAATTGCGTTGCACTTGTTCTGCAATATAGAAATATCTATCACAGGAAGTATGTGCAATCTCAGCAGAATTCTCTGCAGATTTCCAAATACGCGGCCCCGCTGTCAAAACTATTGCCCCATCCACGTCGTGGCGGAAACAATCACGAGTTCAACAGAAATTACATTTCGAAATTCTGCAACCTACTGCTCTAATAAATATTCAGGTAACTAATTTCCCAACAAATCTGTTTGAAAGTTTCTCGTTCTTTATTGAGATTCTAAAAGTAATTCGTTACTACAAAAAAATCACAGCTTAATGTCTAACTAACTCTCTGTCGCCGCTCATTTCGCATCAAGAATATCGTGAAGCTTGCAATTGATATTTAAGCAAGTTCAAAACAAAGCTTTTGCAAAAGAAGTGAATTTTTTGTCTCGAGAACAATTAGTTCCAAAATCCCGTTCTCTCAACCAGCTCCATTTCTCTCATTTTAGCTCCATTCCTCGATGGAGAAGGTCTCGTCAGAGTTGGAGGTCGTACACACGTATCACAACTTAACCTTCTTCTAAAACAGCCCATCGTTCCTCTGAACAATCACTAGGTGGTTAGAATATAAATACCAACGGTATTTTCTTGAGAACTCTCAATTGTTAATTGAAATTCTAAGACTAAATATTTCACGATACTTTCGCTGATCATCGGGGACAAAGTCGTATTGTGGAAGTTACCACTTTGAAATATATATTGTGAAAATTCATTTTTTAGTTGGTAATGTTGCCAAAGCGTTAATCATGCAACATCTTTATGGCAGTCGGAATATTTCATTTCGCAACTAAAATATCTAAGGTATTTCAAGTCTCTTTCCACCAAAAGTGTTGTTCTTCGCCGCTCCAGAGATGTCGCCAGGGTGGCTTCCTCCTCCACTTGGGGGCTGCCGCCCAAGGGCAGTCTCGTGGCAGCTTCGAGGAGCCGAGTTCAGCCGCAGCTCGCCCTCCATTGACACAGGGCGGAAGCTCCCGCACTAAGTTGTTCAGCAATCGATAAAAGTGTTTAGAGGCACGACTTTAGGCGTACCAGTTAAAAAGTGTTCACAACCTGCTTCGACGGAATTTCCGGCCACGCCACTCCTTGCAAGTCGAGGAGAGAGAAACTGGATTGTTCGGTGGTCCATAGCGGAATGTATCATATTGATGTATCTCAATGGATGAGGTATCAGCTCAATTTTTCTAAGATGTATGGAAACAAGGACTAATTCCTGCAAAATAATATGGTTTGCATGTAATTTACTAAGACTAATTGTAAAAAGTTGTTTCATTACATTGTGTTTGGAATTCAGTACATTGGTGTTTTGGAATTAATACGAGAGTTCGGGTTCAAGTCATGGAAACGTTTTTGTGACGAACAGGGGTGGAAAGTGTGAAATATACACATGAAATGGCAAGCTATAAACTAAGTGCATGGACCTTTAATGATACAGAAACATTGGGTTTCTCACATGTATTAAGGTATATGAAATGACAGAACTCTTTTTTATGTTCCAAAGCACTATTGCATATACAAGTTTTCAACATTCCAAAAGCATTCTGTATACTTCCTACGGCCCGATTACGCATTACCCCACGGGCCACATCGATCTGCACACTCACAGGTCGTCGCGTTCACGGGTTGTCACTGATCACGGGTTGCTACGCTACACAACATATGTATGTGAGTGTCGTCTCTATTAGCATCGAGAGAAATGTGAACTGAGTCTGGTAGACTGCCTTGCGAGATGAATAACCCGTTTTGAGCTGCGCTCAAGGTAGCCGTTCTTCATGGGAGAAATGCTCGAAAATGTCAAAAGAAATTGGTGGAAACTGTTGGAAATTATGGCCTTCTTTACCGGACTGTCACGAATGGCATGAGAGTTTCTTAAACATATTTTTATCAATAAATGTGCTTAATAACAATAAATGAGTGGTTTGCAAAAAGTGTTTCTCTTGTGCCAGACTGCGTCCATTCTTTGCACCTACAGAATATAGCTGAATAAGGAAGTAAAAAGTGTCCAAAACCAAATCGATAATCGCGATACTTATATGAAAGAGAATAATCTGAAAAAAATATTAAACAAATACGATATAGAATGTTGTAAGACTTCGGAAAAACTGAGACAGTACTACAACGTCGACACGTGAAAAATAAATTTTGTAATGTTATTTATATTTTCTATTCAAATTTGGCGCAAAATTGTTGACAAAATACCTTAAAAATCAACTATTTTCCCTGTCTCTGCGTTTTTTCAGCCCGAACCATGCAATAGAAGCTGAGAACAATAAAACGTAACGAATAATCGTATCTCTGTATCGTATTGCCCTGGGGGCTGAGTGTTTGGGAATCTAAGACATTTTTGTTCTCTTTCAAATGAGTATCGCGATTATCTATTTGGTTTTGCTCCTTATTCGGCTATATCCTTTACTCTTCCTCGTCGCTACGGTATCGGAAAGTACAGTAATTTGAAAAGTCTTCCTAAGTGAGTCATCTTGACCACACCCATGCATTAAACATGTATTAACCACAATAATTACCAGCATTTTCAGTAGTAGTCATAGATGTGACTAGTGATGGACAATAGACTCACATGATATTATAATTTAGAAGCCTAAGAAATGACTAAAATAAATGTGTTAATTATCTTTAATATCCTTAGGTTTAATTCTTCGAATTTTCTGAGAGTCCTTAACTTCCCTTCCTGGAAGGAGTTTAGCACAGTACGTCTACGTTTAGCTCAGTTAAGCACAGTACGTCACGGAAGTTAGAGGTTACTGACTTGCCCCCTGACACGCGAGTATTTTGATTTGATGGTCTCTTTGAGCATTCACCGGTGGCCGATCGTTTATTATTTTTTTAAGTGTGCGAAGAACTGCTTGTGGTCTCCAAAGATAGAGAATGTCCCATTCAACTTAAAGTGGCATATTTAATATGCACGAAAATATTGTGGTTTGTTACCATAAGGCAACTACTACACAAACAATATAAAAGTGGAATAATGAGCAATAATTGTTCGACTATATGTACTCTACATGTACTCTTTGGCTACTGTTCAATTGATCACCTGCAAACAATGACCCAACGTATAGAGAAAACACAAGAATGTAACTTGCCAGTGAATGTCGGCTTCATAGACTTGGATAAAACCTTTGATTGTGTAAAGCAAGTGAGTATCTTAAAAGCATTGACAGCAATACGAATAGATGACAAATAC
The DNA here is from genome assembly GCA_017312745.1 of Gryllus bimaculatus. Classification (NCBI taxonomy): domain Eukaryota; kingdom Metazoa; phylum Arthropoda; class Insecta; order Orthoptera; family Gryllidae; genus Gryllus; species Gryllus bimaculatus. Next base: position 1,729,976 of record BOPP01000173.1, read on the forward strand.
TACTAGTAGAGAAATTCTACCACTATCTTACTACTAGAGAAAATATATTTATTAGTGCAAGCAGAAATTAAAATGGATCTTGAAGGTCGAGAATTTGTTTTGAGACGAGGAGTAAGGCAAGGAGATTCCATTTCCCCTGAATTATTTATGTGTTTATTACAAGATGTTCTACGAAAAATGTCTGATAATTTTGGAATTAGCATTAACTAAAAAAATTATGTAAACTTATGTTTCCGGATGACATTGTTTTAATTCCCAATTCAAATTTCTGTTGCTACAAAAGAAATTCACTATGTGAAAGAATATGTATATCCGGGACAATTAATGCCATTCAATAACAATACAAAAATATTAACCAGACGAATTTACTCAGCGTGGTCAACATTTTGTGGATTAATATGTATTATTTTGAACAAATCCTATTGCTTGCGAATAAAGAGAGAAATCATAAATACTTTTTTACTTCCGGTTCACACTTCCGGATCGCAAATATAGTCATTTACACAAAAAGAAACAAATGCCATTAATGTCCGGAAAAATGGAAAGAAAAATCTTGAAACTACTGTTCGACACCTGCAATGGCGACATCGCTATACCCATTGGACTCAGCGAATTCCCGCGTGGGATCCACGACTTGGAAAGAGAAACTTCCGCAGGCAGAAGAGGAGGCATTCGGACGAACGTTGTTCGCCAGCCAATGGTCTATCTCGGCAAAGGATCGTGTTTCCATTCAACACAATGAATATACTACCATAGATTTTTCAATTTGTCACCAACCACTGTAAGTGCCACTGCAAAAAGTAGTAAGATAAAGTGTTAGATTTAAGTAGTGAAATAAAAGTGAAGTGTTACTTATTATGTGTGTGAACAGCGTTTTCATTTCCTTATTTTTGTAAGTAGCGTCTGTAGGGAAGTTTCCGAATTGGGTGCTCGAGAATTGTACCACTGTGTAACCCACCCGACAACCGGAGGCTCCGTCCCCACTATGGGATTGTAACGAGCTATAATAATAATAATAATAATAATAATAATAATAATAATAATAATAATAATAATGTACTAAATTGTACTGATGAAGCATTGCTGTAAATATGCAATTGATAAGTGGTCAATAATAAATGTAACTGAAGTGTTATTGCTCACGAACGAAACGTTACTGCAAATTATGTAGAAAGAAATGTATTTAAACTTTGGCTGATATTTCTTGTTTTAATGCAATTACAGTTTTAGAAAGTGTCTTGTGCGATTTGAAAACGGAATAAACACGCGTGTTAGCCGGGAGGAATCCCGACCCAAATGTGATGCGCGTCGCTTTTGATGGCGTCCTCGGGAGGCAAAGTGCACGCAATTTGTAATTGAACAGTTTTCCATCGTTTCCGATGGCAAATGAAATTCCTATTGGAGATTGCGAGGCTTCCAGCACTACATTACGTCAACATTTTCCGCTCTTGGGCTGGCGGCTTTCGCTTTTGGGCTCGGGGTCGGGCCCCTGGCCACCTGCGGGGGCGACGCCG
>BOPP01000173.1:1761546-1772493 GCA_017312745.1 Gryllus bimaculatus
AGCCTCGGCATCGCTACTCTGCGGTTGCCCTCGGGTAGACCGAGGCGGGATTCAGATTAGATTTATTTAGTCAAACAGTAAACTGTTTAGTCAAAAACTCTATGTGACGTATGGGGGAGATCATCTGCGCACGTTTTCTTGAGTTACAGAATTCCTTCCCATCATTTGAACTATACAGAATTGAACGATCAGTAAAACTTAGAGACAAATATATTACAAAAAATTAAATTAAAAAAAAGCGCGAGAGTAGCACCATTTGAAAACAGATCCCGCTGTCCTTGTTGTTCCCGAGTTTAAAAAAAACATTTTTGCATCAGTGAACAAACCGAAGGTTTGATTTTTCTGCATTGCTAACGAAATAGTAACTTGCCCTTTCCTCTACTCGCTTGCTCCCGCCACTATGAGCAAAAGCATAGTGCAACAAAAAAGCGCGCAGTGTGAAGTTGGGCTACATTTACATCCAGAAGCAAAGCGTCTGGATTTGACTCCGCATTTGAGTAATGGATCGAGATGGGGGTCATTCACTCGGAAGCTGAAGTACATTATTTGTTACAGACTTATTATGTTTTTAAAAGAAATTATATAATACAAATGTAAACTAACTCATTATTAATCACTGTTTATAATTTACATAACATTTTTTTTTCTTTTCGAAGATCAGTATAGTCATCAATTTTATAGAAACAGTTATGCAGCAGAAAAGGTTTTCCTTTTAACTTCAATTTGTGTACCGAATTCAATTGTTTAATGTTATCTGGCAATGCGTTGTAGAGTAACGTACATGTATTGTATATGGATTTATGTTAGTGAGCTATTGATACAGTCACTTGATGAACATAAGTTCTACGAGGTGTGTTGTAATTTTGTATTTAATTTCAGTATTGCATGAAAATACTTTCCCATAGTTATGCAAGTCGGTTTTCACAAATATTACAGATTCGTAGATAAATAGGCACAGCAATGGTAAGATTCCAAGCACTAAGTAGAGAGACTTGCAGGGATCACGCGGACGGTATTTTTACATTGTTCGAATAATTTTCTTTTGCAATCTAAAAGTATGAGTACTACATAATGAGCTACCCCAGAATATTATGCCATATCTCAGGCGGGCATGTACATTTGCAAAATACAGCGAGTTGCATAAAGGCTGACAGAATTTGAAAGAGTTCTGAATGCATAACATAATTAATTTAATTTAGTGTTTAATTCTGTTATATGTACATTCCATCTAAGGTTTGATTGAATTGAGATATCTAGAAATTTTGTAACTTTAACATCAGATAATTGCATATTGTTCATTTTCAGTAGAGCGTGCGATTGCCAATTTGAAATGCATTGAAACCGTTTCTCCTTCGTTAACTATTTAACTTTGGTACTACGAAACCAATTTCAAACTTCTGAAATCGTACTGTTTATTTTTTTCTTTTTAGCAAAGAACATTTCTGTTATCGACAAAAAGAACTATTCATCTATTTTTAATAGACGGACATATCTTTTACGCATAACAAAAGACGTAAGAAAAATAATATAGGATCTAAGATCGAACCTTTGCGGGACCCCGTGCTCAATTGGCAAGGAATTGGAAATATAAGTAAATAATGTGTTTTCGTGCCAGTACGGTATTTCTACTCTTTGGGATCGATGTTTAAGGTACGAGGTTATTCAGTCCAGGGCAAATCCACGAATTCCATATGAACGTAATTTGGAAGGCGGAATGTGACGTCAATAACGTCAAAAACTTTCGAAAGATCTAAAACATATTCCAATGGCTGCTTCTTTTTGTTTCATTGATGAAGCAACATCTTTACGAAAAGAAAATGGCAGTTTCCTTAGATTTTGATTTTCTTAAACTGTGTTGAGTCTCAAAACGTTTCGTTTTTTCTGAGAAAAGTTTCCATGGGCGTATAGAAAATTCTCTGTAACATGTTTGAGGTAATTGACAAAATAGAAATTGGTCAGTAAATGGAAATTTCATTTTTGTCCGCTTTTTAACAAGTGGTTTAGAGTTTGCTGTTTTGAAAATATCTGCAATTATTCCTGTGCATAAAGAAGCATTAAAATGTGAGTTAAGGGATATATAAAGGCAAGTGCAAAAGTTTTTAATAAACAATCCAAAAATTCATCCAAACTAGATGAATATTTATTTTTTAGCTTACTGACGATTCTGAGGATTTCGTTAGAAAGTTCGTTGAAGAGATTCGCAACTTCTTCCGGATAACTTTCTTCTATTTTATTATCCTTTGAAGCAACATTCTCTACAAACTATCGAGCTGATGTGTTCGTATTTTTTTACAACTCTCCACTTTGCTTTACATTTGTTATTAGCGTTCTAAATATCCTGATTATTTTTCATTATTTTTGCCTGAATTATTATTTTGCTTCAAATTAGTTTGTAAGGCGTACGTTTGATTTTACACGACTTTCTAATTACTTGTATGATCCAATTATTATCTTTCCGTGAAATGTTTAATTTTCTTTTCTTAAAAGGAAAGCACGCTTTAAAATGAATTGAAAGTGAGTGTTATGCATATGACAAGAAAAAGTTCTTAAGTTTTTTCAATTTGACTCACGAATAAGAGAAATCTAAAAAAAAGTAGTAAGGAACACCTTAATAACGAGTTGCAGGAATGTTTTGGAATCGCCACCTCAGGAATAAAACACAGAAAAATGCCTAATAATAATTAAATATTTTTTTAAAAGAAAATTTCCCGCCGAAAAAGCTCTCCTAGATACATATAAGTGTCAGCTATGCCTCATAATTTCATCTCCGAGCACTGATATGAAAAAATCAAAAACAGAAAATTCATAGTTTTCCTTAATCTTACAAAATAATCAGTATTCCGTTGTGATATTTTGAGAAAATGACTTTCAAAATAACACTTAACATGCCCTCTATTCAAATTCGGATTAAGCCTAGGGATACTTTTACCTCTTTTATCCTGCTAGTCTTTCTAGTAAGTATCGACTTGTGCCTTCCTAGTGGCCATAATTTTGTTCTAATAGAAAAGGAGAAAAATTTCATCCATTTTTGTACTTACAGATTGGCATTGAATCATATAGAATTCTAGGAAGAAAAATCCTTTCATAGTGATTCAAATTACGCAATTTGATTATTTCTTCGAAGGTATATGAGCATAATTTTACAAACAGGGAACAGTTTGAATCAAAACCTAGGGTAAAGCGGTAGAAAATTCGTGATCCCCCCCGGAAAATATGTCATGATTTTTACCACTTTATTCGATCATCTGTACAGGCCTCTGGTGGCGAACCGATGAATTACTGGAAGAGGAAGTTGTTTAACATTAGTTTTAGAGTTCAATGTGAAATAATTGTGCATTATATTTTAATGTTCACGACGTTTATTCACAATAGATGCAATAAATATATAGTGTTCTTACTTATTGAAGCATAATAAAACCAAAATTCTAAAAGAAAAAAGTGGACTAACCCCACATGAAAAAGTTCATTATATGTTATTTGTAAGCCCTTTTATGCAGTTCTACGTTCAGTCACATTATAACATGCCCCGGTGACTTGAAATAGCAATATCCCCAAATAAATAATTCCACGTAACACAAGTTTCATAAAATGTTGAAATCCAGTATTCACCCATTTCCTCCAAAGGAGTTAGTCCACTCTGCCGCATAGAACCTAATTTTATGTGTCTAAAAGGCAGAAATTTGGACCGTTTTTATACTACACTAGCGGAACCTGTTAGATTTCGTTCTGTCAATTCTCTCTTCCTCCTTCCCTCTCCCTTTTTCTCTCCGTCTCTCTGTCCTTGGCTCGGTCTGTCTGTCTCTGTGTGTCTCTCTGCCTATCAGTCCGTCTCTCTTCCTGTCCCTCTATTTCTATGAATCTCCATCTCTCTCTCTGTATCTGTTTGTCTCTCTCTGTTTCTCTATCGCTGTATGTCTGTCTATATCTCCTTCTCGCTGTCTCTCTCTGTTTCACTCTCTGCGTTTCTGTCTGCCTGTGGTTGCCTTTGTCTGCCTCTGTCTGTCTGTCTGTCTCTCTCTCTCTCTGTCTGCCTCTCTTTTTCCTCTCTGGCTCTCTGGCTCTCTGTCTCCTTGTCACTCATCTCTTTCTGTCCCTGATTCTCTCTGACTCTCTCTCTCTCTCTCTCTCTCTCTCTCTCTCTCTCTCTCTTAGGTAAAGGCGCTACTGAGGCCATCTCGACCTCGGCCTGCGTCATAAGGCAACGCTCAGCAACAATGATGCTCAGGTGGAGCGCAGTTTGAATGAAAATTGAATTAAAATGAAGCCCTATCTTGTTCTGCAGCGCCATCTAGTGAAGTTGCAACAAAAGTAACCTTTCGCCAGCACATACAGCACATAAACCTTTTAAAGTAAAAAAACACGTACATGTACCAACTTACATGGAGATTGGTCACACGGCGTCGGAGTTTACCGCTCTTATATATCCAACATCAATTTTTATAGAGAGAGATAACGATAACATAATATTGTGAGACGGTCTGTGCTGATTAACACCTACAGTTTAATATATTGCTTTTATAAAAATATAGTTTTCCGTGCTGGGATTGGATGGTTTTTGTACAAAAAATATGTATATTTTTACAAAATCCAGTATCATAATTAATACAAAAATGATGGCTAGTTGATGTTGAAATGGAAAAAGTGGAGGCAGCTGACCCCAGTCAGGGCACTGCGCGCTCGGCCTCTTCGCCAAACCGTTCCCGCCGCCTCCGCCTCCGCCCCGCTCCCCGTCGCTGTCGCACGCGCCCGCGGAGGTGAGAGAAATTGAATTTTTGGCGCGGCTGTCTCTGCGGCAATAGCACGGGCGGGTGAAGGGGTGACGGGGCGAGAGCTGCGTAGGGCTTGTTGCTGCGTTGGTGCCGGTCGTGCCAGGCGGGAGGGCATGGAAGCGAGCGCGGGGGGGGTGGGTAGTGGGTTGGGGTGGAGGGGAGCGCCGTTAAAGCGCGTTGTGGCACGTGGCCATGGCGTGGAGGCAAAGTGGGACCAAACGGGGAGAGACAGGGCGAAGGCGGGGTGGTAGGCGATTGAGGACTTGGAGGGCCCTGACGGCGGGTGAGGGCCGGGCGGGGGGTGTGTCAGATGCGGGGAAGAAGACGGATTGAGAAAAGGCGGTCCAGCCGAATAAGACGTTCATCCAGTGTCGCGTTGATGTATTTCGAGAAGAAACGGGAGCCTAACATTTCTCTCAGTATTAAGCAGCTGGAGAAAAGTGACGAAAGAGGGCGTTGCAAGCTCTGCCAGCAGGAACAGCTCCCGGCAAGCAGGCTTCTAGGAGCACGCGCAAACCACATGGAATGGCAGCCATACCCGCTTTCTAATGTTCAAGAACATGACTTCACTATTTCTATATCATTCCGATATAAAAGAAGTACAATAAGAATACACTGACATATTTGGCGCAGTTAGTAGTAATAATAAATATATTGTAATACCATCACAGTTATAGTAATAGAATTTTTATTTATTCATTTGTCATTAAAAACAGTAAAAATTGTAAGTGACGTAAGTGAAGTATGTGTGAAATTGTAATAGTACTCTTGTAGACTCGCACTGGCCGCTAAGGTAGGAATGGTAGGAATTGTATGTATGTAAGGTAGGAAAGGAATGGTAGGAAGCTCTACGTAAATGTTTTTTGTTTTCATTCTTTCTTTTTTTGCCTTAAGAACTTCAATGTTAACTATACAAAAACAACAATCATGCATATGAAGGCTCTCTCCAAACCAATGAAATTGGAAAGGACAATTATTTTCTCGTAACATGTTTTTCCAGTTTCAGTCTCAAAAATGGTGGCATACCTTGTGCAATGCCCAACTTCTCTTGATCACGAAGTCGTAGGCCGACGAACTCTCAATAGTCAATTTCCACGAAACTATTATTGCCCTGTATTTGCTTAACAATTATTTACCTATCATAAATATAATTTGAATTATTCAATTCCTTGCGTGAAGCAAAATCAAGAGAAACTGCACAAGCTAAGTCAGTAAAAACGTGCCCAGGTTTCTTTGATTTACTCGTAGCAATCCTCATCGGAGCTGAATAGTATATGCATAATAATTTATTTACAAACATTTTTGCGATAGGGACTACGGCAGATGTGCACATCCCTTGCGTATGGCATCTGGGCGCAAGGCGAAATTCTGCTGTTCTTCGGGAGCGCGAGGCGCTGACGGGATGACGGGCTCTCGCAAGGGCGCGCCGGGAGCCAGGACTCAACTCATGTCCCTCTGAGCGGTGGCCCTAGGTTCCAGTCCCGACGGGGCAGGATTTTCGACTCTCGCTTGCCAGCTAGGTCGCATTCAGTTGCTGTCTGAAGATAAATCATTCGGTAGGCTGCTCTAATCAGTGGTTTTCCGTGGTTTCTCCGGTACTCCGACACTCCGGTCCGACACTCTCAGGTGAATGCCGGAGCGGTACTCTAACAAACGGGCCCCGGTCCGCGTGGACCTTGTCCTAACCTCAGCCCTTACACACACACTTACATTAACATGCATATTCCGGGAGACCGATCGAGATCTTAAAGATTGTCCCGGCTGGGGCAGTGCCACGATGGTGGGAGATACTTGGTTGGGGAAAACCCCGCAAGCCGACGGTAGGTTGGCACCGGATCTTGCCATACAAAGGGGTAAGACCATCGCCACCTCCCGAGCAAAAACATGCACTACACTTAAGGGACTAATGACCCTGGAGGTTGACGTGCCCGAAATCTCAAGCAATCAATCAACTGAATCAATGGACCGAGGGCTTGCGTGAGGCTTGTGAGGGGCAAGGGCGGGTCTCGGGCGGAGATAGGAGAATTCAAATTGGGCTCATTTTAATGGTGGGGACGTGAGCTGCTTGAGAAAATGTGAGATGTCCTACTTTTCCATGTTTTTTTTCACCTTTGTATCTTTGTAAAATTGACGGCCGGTTTGAGCTATGCATTCTCTGCACACGTTTTCTGCCCTCATTTCACTAGATACGGGAGGAGTGGGGGAGGAAGATTGGTTATTTCGATGACAGGACTGCTATAAGGAATCCTTAGCTCGTATATCGATGCATAATAGTTTCTATTACATAAGTGTCAAAATTTCTGCCAAACTGTGTTAGCAACGGCAGCTGCTTTTTTTCAGCATTCATCATCTAGCACAGCGGTTATTCACTTTTCACTTCAGTAAGTTTGAAGGAAATGTCAACGTGATCAATTGTATCTTCACCAAGGGCTAGTTTTACTGTCAAGATCTTCGATACTAGCTGCAAAGCTAGGTCGAATTCTGCCGACTGAAGGAGAATTCTAGCGGCCGGATGCCCTGATTGGCAGTTTTCCGTGCCTTTTTTCGATCGACATTAGACGAAGGCCGGGACAGTTCCCTTACAAACGGGCCAAGGACCGGGCGCGATCTTTCCTTCCTCTTTATTGCTGTATCCTTACTCACACAAACTTACATGAACCACACTCCTATACGTTTCTGGAGATGAGTCGGGAACTTAGAGCTTGTCGCGGATGGGGTATACACGGCTGGAGTACGTCCGGCTTGTGGTATACTTATTTGTGTGTACGTCGGCGTCGGATCACTCCATACAGCGGCCGATGACCGCCACCACCCGAGAAAAAGCATGCGACTAACGACCACAGACTGAAGCCTTGAGGGCGTGAAAGGTGAAAACCAAAATGAGTGCAGGAGATAATTGGAGTCGTTGCTCTTGGCCCTATTGTCGCGTGCCGTCCCCCGGAGAAAGGAAGAATAAAAGAAATAAACACTGAACATATTTTGGCGCAGTTAGTAGTAATAATAAAATATATTACAATACATCACAGTTATAGTAAATAGAATTTTTATTTTATTTGTCATTAAAAACAGTAAAAAATTGTAAGTGGACCGTAAAGTGAAGTTAAATGCTGTGAAATTGTAATAGTACTCTTGTAGACTGCAACTGGCGCTAGGTAGGTAATGGTAGGAATTGGTATTATGTAAGGTAGGAAAGGAATGGTAGAGCTCTACGTAAAATGTTTTTGTTTTCATTCTTTCTTTTTTGCTTAAGAAGCTTCAATGTTAACTAACAAAAACAAAATCATGCAATATGAAGGCTCTCTCCAAACAATGAAATTGGAAAGGCAATTAATTTTCTCGTAACAATGTTTTTTCGCAGTTCAGTCCTCAAAAATGGTGGCAATATAGCCTTGTGAAATGCCAACTTCTCTTGATCACGAAGTCGTAGGCCGACGCACTCTCATAGTCATTATCCACGAAACTATTATTGCCCTGTATTTGCTTAACATATTACCGTATCATAAATATAATTTGAATTTATTCATTCCTTGGTGAAGCAAATCAGAGAAACTGCCACAAGCTAAGTCAGTAAAAAACGTGCGCGTTTTTTGATTTACTCGTAGCAATCCCTCATCGGAGCTGAATAGTATATGCATAATAATTTATTTACAAACATTTTTGCGATAGGGACTACGGCAGATGTGCACATCCCTTGCGTATGGCATCTGGGCGCAAGGCGATATTCTGCCTGTTCTTCGGGAGCGCGAGGCGCTGAAGGGATGACGTGGCTCTTCGCAAGGGCGCGCACGGAGCGAGGACTCAACCTGTCCTCTGAGCGGGTGGCCCTAGGTTCCAGTCCGCGACGGGGGCAGATTTTCGACTTCTCGCTGCAGCTAGGGTTCGAGCCATCGGGTCTCACAGGTGAAATTACGTCACATGGCCTGACGCATAGCTGTCTACTCGACGCAGGTTAGTGGTGTACCGGTTGTCCGTGATGGCGACCGAGATTGTGGGCTCTAGCACTTAGAGCTCTCTTCGCGACGTGTGCTGGTCTCACCGACCATTACTCGACCAGGGTGAATGGCGGAAGCGGATCAGCCTCTGCTCCTAACACACACGGGCCCGGTCAGACGGTGTACCGTTGCATAAACTTGAATCGCAGGAGGCCGTACACCGCGCAGAGACTGTGAGTGGCATGGTACGACTGTTGTAATTACGCTGGAGGGAGAACACGATCGAGATCTTAAAGATTTGTCCCGGCTGGGGCAAGTGCCCACCGATGGTTGCGCTGCGAGATAGATAGACTCGGAATGGACCATGTTGGCTTTGGTGTTACGCAAAAACCAACAGGCGGTTCGTTAAGGCCGAGCCGCGTTGCAATGGTGCTTTTGGGTCACAAACGGACGCTCGGTCGGCAGCATCGGGATAGTTGCCATACTATATGGGGTTGATAGTTATCTCCAACTTGCACACTTACTAGACTCCGTCAAGCAAAAGGCAACACTCGCGACGGAATCCACTGGGTAAGGGACGGATTGGAACCCCTCTCCCGCACGGGACGTGCTCAGTTACAATCTACAGCAATACATACTACAACTAGAACTTGATACGGGGGTCGAGGGCCTCTTCGCGGTGTTGTAAGAGCGAGCTTGATGATAGGAGCAAGAGTGGGGGCCTCACTATATCTAAAGGGCGGAGATAGGAGAATTCAAAATTGGGCTATTTTAATCGGGGTAAGGAATGAGCGCCTGTCTTGTCTATGCACGGAAAATTTGATGTAGATGTTCTATATCATTTTCGCATGTTTTTTTCACCTTTGTTATTTTGTAAAATCTCAGACGCTGGGTTTTTAGAAATGAATTGAACAGTCGGATAGGTCCTGTTCAGGAATATTGAAAGTAATTATTCGCACTACGTTTTGTAGCTGTGAGACCACTATTTTCTCTCGCAGTCTCTGATTTATCATAGATTTCTCAATATTGTCACACTAGAATATTGTTATATTTCAGGGAGTTGTAGTGGAGACTGGGAGGAGTGGGTATATTTGTACATGCTTGGATATAGAATAGATATGTACAAGCGATCTTTACGAGTTCTAAATAAAACATGCTTAAGGGGCAACAAAATAATTAAATAAGAACAAAACATTTACAGGTTATTATTTAATTAATAGCTTGAGGGACAGAACCTATAAGGTTTTGCGATATATTTGGATTAATCAGTTAATAACTAATATATATAATTTTTATTACAGCATGTTGTTAAGTTTGTATTGGAAAAACCTGTTGAAGATTGTACGATGAAAAACACTGAGACAGTAGAAAACAGCATCTATAGAATTTTTATCGGTTCTCACGTAGAATAGTTCACTCTGATCTAGATCTAGCTACAGCGAGCTGATTTTGGCGCATGTTTTATCTTCAGTAAGTTTGAAGAAATGTCAACGTGATCAATTGTATCTTCACAAGGGTAGTTTTTAGTATATCTGTCAAGATCTTTCGGATACTAGCTGCAAGCTAGGTCGAATTCTGCCGGATGGAGGTAGAATTCTAGCGGCCGGATGCCATCTGATTGGCAGTTTTTCGTGCTTTTTTTCGATGACAATTAGACGAAGGCCGGGACAGTTCCCTTAATCAAGACGGCAAGGACGGGCGCGATCTTTCTCTTCTCTTTATTGCCTGTACTCCTTACTTTCACACATTACATGAACCACACTGCCCTATACGTTTCTGGGAGATGAGTCGGGAACTTAGAAGCTGTCGCGGATGGGGTATACACGGCTTGAGTACGCCCGGCTTGTGGTATACTTATTGTGTGTAACGTCGGCGTTGGATCAACTCATATCAGGGCCGATGAACGCATCCACCCGAGAAAATGTACATGCGTGACTTAACGACCACAAGACTGAAGCTCTTGAGGGCGTGAAAGGTGAAAACCAAAATGAGTGCAGGTAGATAATTTTGAGTTGTTGCTCTGGCCCTATTGCCTGCGTGCGGGTGCGGGGCGGCGGGCGGGGACGGGAGGGGAGGGGGAGGCGCGGGTGCGAGCCCTCAGGCATCGCTTCGGCCGCCCCGCCGTCCCCCCCCGCTCCTCCCTCTGCCCGCAAACTTCGCTCATTATCGAGAATGATTCGCCGCTGGATGCGTGAGGCGGCGCTGTGTTCGTTTGAGGCGTCGAGGGCGCGGGGGGGGGGCGTCTG
>BOPP01000173.1:1772518-1785680 GCA_017312745.1 Gryllus bimaculatus
GGGGGGGCAGGCGCAGCGGCGACGGAGGGCGCGCGGACCTGACGCGGCCACGAGATGGTTGGTTTATATATTTTTTATTTTATTTGGAATTGAATGATAGAAAGATCAGTGTTAAAACACTTTACATTTGTTCAGGAGGCTTAAATCTACTTCCAATTAATTTACAATAAACTTACTACTAATCATAAAATACAACTTACACTACAAGGGTGGTAGAGGTATCTTTATATGATAACTCAACATTGGGTCGAGATCTGAAAATATTTTGAGAAATGAATGAATCGGAAATTTCTTCTTGTTGCGGGTTCGGTGGATTGCGTTTTGGCAGACTCTAAGGGGAGTTAGATTGGGTATATTTGGAATGTTGTGGAAGAAGTGTGTGGATAAAAAAGAATGTAGTTTGTTATGCATTCTAACTGGAATTCTTTATGAAGTTGTGAATTGGAGAGGAACCATGGTACATTCGTTATGGTGCGGAGGAACTGATGTTGGACTATTTGGAAATTTTTGGTCTTTGATTTGGCTGCGCTGATTCATACTGGGCATGCATATAAAAGTAGTGGTCAAATTATTCTTTTATAAAGCAGTGAGGCGGTATTGTACGGTAATTTAGCAGGTCTCTTATTGGCTTTAGTTGGTGTAATTGAATTTTTGCATGTATAACTTTATCGACCTTGTGATTCTTCCAACTGAGTCGGGTATCTAATAAAAAGGTTTAGATGTTTTATGTGTTTGTGAAGAGGGTGCCATTGCACGGGTTCTTGTGTCAATTGTTAGGGGGTGGGGGTGTAAGGTCTTTACGAAAATATTTTTGCTGCAGTTTTTGACGCAAGTGAGACATGACGCAACCATGTATTCCGTATACTTTGTTTCTCTAATAGAATTAGCGAGAGGGTATGCATAATAAATAGTACAAAATATATAGTAGCTTCCTGTAATTTGAGCACTTTTTCAGGCATTATTTAATTGTCTGAAAAGATTGGCTGCATTAATGTTTTTCAAAAAGTTAGTTTGATAGGGAAACATCAATAACGTGACATAATTGTAACTTGGCAAGTTCGAAGCGTATTCGTGAATTTTTTCTTTCTATTTTTCTTTATATATTAGTAGGAACATGGTATCAAATTCATGTCCCTATTAATAATTTTTGTTTCAGTGTTTTGGCCCTCAAAAAATACGGTCTTCAAGCCATCCTTCATAATGATTTATTTCTTGTTGCAATCCATTATTTAATTTTAGATCTTTAAATCATCTGACGAACACATTTTCAAAATGACGCATTATTTTCGTATAATTTTCGTGTCAGTCTTCAAATGTTTACATACTTAGTACGTGGGATTTCATGTACACGAGGTGACTTCAAGCATTATTTAGACATAACATTTTGAGTATTGATTCATGTTCTGATATTCTATGATATGTGATTTGCAGTATTCTTACGGTATTTATAGTATCTTTTGAGTTTGGTTCTGTGTCTACTGGACTTTCGCTGCTGTAAAAACCAAGAAGGAAAGTAAAGAAAAGATTCCACTCTGAGAATTTAACAAACGTCTCATACATTAAAATAGGTCCTGACAAGTGCGTAACAGCGTTTTGTAAATACATTTTCATAATCCAATATTATTGTAATTTATTGCTTATTTTTTAGTTTTTTTTGTTTGTTTTTGTTTTACTTTGTCGTCTTACTACAATCTGGCATAGCAAAGAATAAATATTATAACGCTGAAGAAACGTGGCGTGTTTTTCCCAAAAAATTCGAATTGTGGAGCCCTAGTATTGTTAAAATAAGGATTGTTCCAATACTTAGTAAGCTACTTTCCCTAATACCTTGTGTAGTCACAGTTAAAGTGATATGGGTCTTTGATACAGGAATTGGTTGACGGCAAAATTTCTCTGCCTCTCTGTCTGTCCGTCTTTCCGGGTGCGTGTTGTCAAAACATATATTTAAAATATCCTCTAATAATTCTATGAGCCTCAGTACGAATCGCATCGCGAAGAGAAAAATGGCTAGTTGGAATCAATTTTGCAGGTTCAATCGTAATAGGGCGTAACCCCACAAATAATAACAGAAATTATGTGCGGTTGCAGAGGCATTAGTTTTTACCTCCACGAACAAAGAAACAACCGTCTTTCTAGCTGACCCAAAGAGGTATTTTTAGTCCAGCTCATTTTTTATTATCTTACGATTTGATTCGTGTGTTAAAAATGTGGTATATTAAATTAATATGTAGTGTTGATTCTGGACCGCAATGAAAAGAAATAACATAAAATAGTTTTAATAATTTTTCAAAACAGTAGCTATATTTTTAACACAAAACCTCACATTTCCACTCACATTTTCCAACTACAACCCGGAATAAGTAATGAACGCATTGATCGAATACAAAATTACAAGTTACGCTGAAAATTACTTCTGCACGAATTGCGAAGCGTTCAAATGAGTTTGGGGGTCCATTGAAAGCGCATCCGCCTCGTGGCGTCGAGGACCTGAATTTGCCTTCTCATTTGTAGCATTTGTTTATTGTTTCCATTTCTTCAAGTTAGCACGTTCATACAGTTTCAAATGAAGTCAGGGGCACATATGCTGCTTTTGCATCTCCTGCCACTGACCGTGGGCCTAGACGCCGCCAACACGGAGCGGAAAATCTGGAAGCCTACACAGTGCCGCACTGCACCCACATACTCTTTGCCCGGCAACTAGTGAAGAGAACCATACAAGTGCTTCTGATAAACAGTTGGTCGAAACAATTCCGGTGAAGTGCGACACAGTGCTAATCAGTGCAGTGAATGACATGCAGCTACGACCCTCCAACAAGCGAAGTCATAAGTGCTGCATTGCTTGTTCTTAACAACAGGGAGAACCAGCCAGCAACAATGGACACGATTATCCCAGATAATCCAGATCAATTTACCGACATGGAGAACCAACCCAACATCACCAACCAAATTAACACACCCGGCGCTCAAAGATAAGAAGTTAAAGACTCCACAGGTTCTAGAAAAAGGTCAGTGACAAACAATGCTATACAGCGGAACCCAAAACAATTAGTGACAATCACGGTAGTTACAGTGATACAAATTCAACATATGACTCTTTACTTATTAATGTACCGGTCAAAAATAGGTTCAGACCTCTAAGAGAACTCGTCAAGCAAACAACTGAAAATAGATTCACTCATATTAACGAACTCCCTAGTGAACGAAGTGAAACCCCAAGTAAAATACCATCAATCAGAGTAGCAGACATCAATTATAATGCATACATCAAAGAACTTAAAGCTAAAGTCACCACACATTTCTTAGCAAATCAACCAACAATAAAATTAAAATAAATGCAAACTCACCTACATATTTCCGAATCCTAATCGTGTAACTAATTCACACTCAACGACGTTTTCGTTTCTTCAAAGACCCGTTGAATAAGAATTTCTCTGTAGTGTTCAAGAATGTCGACCAATGCATTACTAATCAAGAAATATATCAAGCCTTAAAACAACGATTTTCATCGCTGATAAAAATCAACAGATTTCACAAAGAAAACCAACCTTTACCAGTAATTGCAGCTGTATTTACAGGACAAGAACCAATAGACAATATTTTAGCCATTAAGCTAATTTGTAGCCACAGAGTAAAAGCTGAAGCAAGTTAAAACCCAAGATTCCTTACAATGTTAGCGGTGTCTATATTATGGCCATAAAAAGAATAATTGCAACCACTCAATTCGCTGCGCGTTTTGCTCGGGTAATCAGTACTTGGTAACCTGCCCTAATCATGATCAAGTACCAAACTATCGAAACTCTAGGTTACTTTCCGCAAGCATGAATACATGCAATCATTCTTCCGGTACAAAACAAAACAAGAATGCATCTCTAACCAATAGTTACCGCCCACTCACTTCGCTTCTTACGCTATCTAAACTACTAGAAAAATAATATTGAAACGATTTAAAGCATACCTCCCTAACATAAAGGCCATACTCATAGCACAAATGGGATTCACCGAAAGAGTGTCCACGCATTTCCAACTTCTCAGAATCACTGATAACATTCATACGGCATTTCAAAAACACTATCACACAATAATAACCTTCGTCGACATTTCTCAGGGCTTTGATGGATCATGGCACCAAGCTTTAAACTTCAAAATACAAAAATAGGCACTCCACATTATCTTACTTAAATCATTTCCAGCTTCAACAATAGAACGTTTGCCGATGCAGTCGGTATCCATCATTCTAATCCAATAACAGTTGAAGCAGCCCTTCGCCAAAGTTCCCTGTTATCTCTCGCTCTTTATAACTTTTACGTAGCCGAATTTTGTTACATTAATTGGCTGGAAATTATAAGTACCTTTCCCTTACGTTGGTATCATAAAATACGTGTTTAACACTTGCGTTCCAGGTTTGTAATAACGATCATTTTCATTTGAAAGTGAACGAATATTAAAAATTATCCAAATAACTTCATACGTGATTGCCCTTATTACAATTAAAATCGGAATAATTATATCAATTGAACAATGATATCACATTAGTTAAAAGTAATATTGATTGGCCTAAAGACCAATGTTTCGAGAACAGAGCGCCTACCGTAGGCGCATTAGTAAATTGGTGGAGATCATTCTAAAGAAAAGCCGTGCGATCGCTCGTAGTCACCGCGCACTTCCGCGGCTGCTGTGCAGGGCTTGGCAGGGCGGGGCTGGGCTGGGCCGGGGCGGGTCCGGGGGGGGCGAAGCGGGGCCGGGCTCGGGGCTTCCTCACTTTTCCGCCTGTTCTTCCCAATGCAATTTTGCATAAGAAGAGCGCGGCGTGGGCGGGGGGCGGGGCGGTTTTGCCGCCGCCCACACATATTGGGTTCGCAAAGACCTAATCAGACAGGAAAGAAATTTGGCGGACACGGGCATCAGGCGACGTGCGCAAGCGCCAATACGCCCGCCCGCCGACCTTTTCGTGTATTCGCCCCGTCTTCCATTCCCGAGGCGGGAGCCTTTTTCGGCTCGCTGGATCGCGCCATTATATCGACTCTTTTGCTGGGGTTGTGGAGTGCCTTGACTATCAGCCTCCCTTCCCTCCGACAACCCTGCGCCTCGCTCATTTTCCTTCCTTCACACGTCGCGGCTGCACAAAGGGGGCGCTTTGATTTATTTAGTGGGGTTTAGGAACCCTTCAACTACAAAGGTCATTGAGGCCCACGTGCTGACGGAGACATGGCGGAATGAGAGCCAGAAGAAAGAGGGCGCCCCGAGAAAACCACCGCAAGATCCTTCGCACTACTCCACTTCCATGTGTCCCAGCCGGGAAGGGGACGGGGGCTCACCGCTGGAAGGCCTAGCGCTATCCGTTGAGACACCTGTACACCGCGCGGCGTGTGATGAGCCTCGAGGTACTTTTCCTGGAGTGTGAAACGCTCCTCTCTGTTTCATGTTTAAACGGAGCGGAAGTACGAAGTCTGAGTGTCTGTCTGACTCGTCTGTTGACGGGAACCCTCGCTCTCCGAGTACGTGAACTGCTATGATAATTAGTCCCGTTAGTTCAGAGAATGCTTTATCCCAAAAGGCGGTGGTGGTGTTCCCCTCCTGGTGCGTGAGATAGGCGCCGACACTACAAGTCGGATTGCGGAGAATTTCCGCAACGGGTATCTCTTGCAACGGGTACCGCCTCAGCTGCGACGAGATCCAGTCTCCCGACGTTTGTGGTAATGTCGAGCTTTCAAGTAAAAGTGTGTGTAGAAAAGGAGAGGATTGAACGAGGAGAACGTAGGAAAGCTCGCGCGCGGTTTGAGTTACTGTGCGACGTTCGTGGTGCTGTTGATCCAAGAAAAGGCGGAGAGCTCCCGACCAAAGCAGGAAGCGCTGCGGTGGCGCCATCTGGCGAGTGTACCCGGAGCCAGTGGCAGTGCTGACTGCGCTAACCAGCCGTCGCAGGGGCGGAGGCCTCCCCCGCTTTTGCGAGCGCGCAGCAGCTCCCCGCTGAACACTAATGGCGCTGGTCACGTGCCATCCCCACAAGCGCCTCTTTTCTCTAACTACAAAACACAATCCGCGGATATTGGTGTATGTGTGACGAGGGTTTTAGTTTGTCTTTCGAATGGAAATAAAAAAATAAATAGTCTTGAACGGTTTTGGTAAATATTCCAGAAGGCATTCTATAAAGAGAAACCAACACATATTCAATTTGAATAAACATGGACATTATGCTAGTTCTGCAACTTACACCCTCAAAATAATGCTGAAATAAATAACGTGCACACAATACAACACTGTCAATTAAATTCTCTCCCCTTCTTGACGAGTCCTTACGTCTAAAAGATCTATTGTATACCTAAAAAAGAGAAATATAGTAAAGCAATGATTTTATTATGTTCAAGTTCATGCAAACGTGTTTAGGATGCTTTCTGACTCAATTGAAATCAAGATTTTGAGATTCTGCCATCTTCCGGCTCTCCAGGGCCCTATTGCCCTAGCGCCCTACTCTTGCGAGCTAAGGGCTCGCTTCGCTTCGCTTCTCTGGAGACCCTTCCCATGCGGAGCCCCTCGCGTTCTCTGAACACTTCGCCCTTAGGATGCCCTTAGGCGCCCGAAGACCCATCTCAGGCCTTTACCTTTACATTAGTGCCCCGGATAGCCCTTGGCCCCGTTCGGGGTTGTGCTGCTCATGCGATTCATAGATCGCATACAGGTCAGATACACTCAGATGTTTGCTGGTCAGAACCCGTGATTTGAAGTCAGGGCAAAACATGTGTTTTCGATGGTTTCAATGCGCCAACAAGAACATTGGGGAAACGCAGTAAATCACTATTCTCTTACACTTTTTCCCGCGTTTACAAGAATTGTTACGACTTGATTCATCTGATTGGCGATAAACCTATTTTTTTATATCCAGCGTTTTATGACACAAATGATGGCATATTATTATTTTACTGCACGAATAATTGTGTCATTACACGTTCAACCAATCGCAGTGGGGAGCTAACAGGTAAATGGAACAGCGGACCACCGTTTTCTCGAACAGATGTGAAATACCCAAGATATCACACGAAAGCTGTTTCGAAAATTTAATTTTGATTGCCTTGTAAACTTATAATGCTGTTATACAAAACATTAGCGTATCAAACTCGTTTATTAAATCGCTTTATTGCATTCATACAAATTTTAAACTTCGCTCCTAATGTTGCTTGTTTACAAAAATGTCCGTATGCAATGCTTAACATTATAAACCAATTCCACAAATTGCTATTGTTGTTCGCTACCATTTCGTATCACGTCTTGGCCCATCCCCCTTCGCCGGGCTCTTTTGGTTTAGGGTGGAGGTGGAGCGGCTTCTCATTGAGAGCGCGGTATGTGGTCGCCGATTATGGGATATGTGCATAATTTATTTGCGCGCTTTCTTGGATGTGCTATCCATTCACTAGGCAGGGGCAATGAGTAAATAATAGTCTATTAATGTCAAATCAATTATTTGTTGAGTTAGATTAATGTTCTCCGATTATTCGTTTCGAATTAATCGATTATAGGTTTTTATTGGTTACTTATTGATTATTTGGTATTACGATTATCAGTTCTTATGATTATTGGTTATATATGTAATCGATTAATATTTCAATTGTTTTAAATAATGCGTAAAATCGTTAATTTCAATTTATAAATTAATTAATGTTTGCTATACATTTACTCACCGCGACCGGAGCTCTCATCTCAGACATTTCTGAAATCATCATTTAGAAATTGTCTGTAGACACGCTCATTCTCATTTTCTTTGGAATCGAACGTGTGCTCTATGACTTTCGAGCAGCGCCATGACGCAAGTCTTAAATCGCTCCGCGTGGCGACATCATCAGTTACAGGCTGGTCTTTAATGTTCGCCATACCGGCACGTTTTAACAGCACCATTCACGCACCAGCGAGTAACGTTGGGCCTTGCCACCGTCCAGCCGCTGCTCCGTAGGCCTACAGCGGACACACGCACGGCGCAACGTGGCTTTGGAGGTATTTCGCGGGTCAGGGCTCAATGGGCCACGAACACTTTATTTCTGAACATCATAACGTAACACATGGTTTTTATGTCGTCTTCTGAGAATACAAAAGAATTTTACGCAAAAGTAATAGTTCAGGCAAAAATAATGAAAAATAATCAGGATATTTTTAACGCTAGTAACAAAACGAAAGCAATGTGGAATATCGTAAAAAATACGACATCAACTCGATACTTAGTAGTGAATGTTGTTTTAAAGGGTAATGGAAGACAGTAAGTAATCCGAAAAAAGTGACAAATCTCTTCAACCGATACTTTTCTACAATTGAAGCTGAACTCAGGAAGGGACTAAAACCGGAAAAAATAAACATCATACTCTTCCCACAAAATATTCGATACGATGTTTATTTCCGAAACTACTTCTAACGAAATCCTAAGACTTGTCAGTAAAATACAAAATAAATATTTATTTGGTTTAGATGAATTTCCGGATTGTATATTGAAAACTTGTGTACCTGCATTTATACCCTCGTTAACTCACATTCTCTATGCTTCTTTATGCACAAGAATATTTCCATATATTATGAAAACAGCAAAAACCAAGCCACAAAAAGGGAACAAAAATTTATTTCAAAATTACCGATCAATTTCTCTTTTGTCAGTTTTCTCAAAAATATTAGAGACGCTTAAAAATATTAGAGACATGGACACTTTTCTCACGAAAAACGAAGCAGGTTCATAATCATAACACGGTTTTAGAAAATAAAAATCTTTGGAAACTGCCATTTTTTCTTTTCTTAAACATGTTGCTTCATCAATGGACCAAAATGAAGCACCCATTGGAATATTTTAAGATCTTCGAAACCTTTTGAAGTTATTTTCCAAAACATCTTGCTATCAAAATTACCTTACGAAATTCGTGGTTTCGCCCTTGATTGGATAACCTCGTAACTTAAACATCCATCTCAAATAGTAGAAATACCATACTGGCACGAAAGAATATAATGTACTTATCTTTCCATCTCTTTACCAATTGAATATGGGATTCCGTAAGTTTCGATCTAAAGCCCTATCCTCTTCCTGTTGTACATAAATGCTCTCGTATATTGAAAACGGAAGAACACTTCTGTTTCGGGATGACGTAAACGTTCTTTGCAATAATAATAATAATAATAATAATAATAATAATAATAATAATAATAATAATAATAATAATAATGGTACTATTTCGGAAGTATCAAATGGGTTTTGTAATAACAAATTAATAGCTAACGAAGGAAAAACAGTTTCAATATATTTTTGCATTTCAAATCAGCAATCGCATTCTCCATTAAAAGTGAACAATATGCAATTAGCTAATGTTAAGATAACATAATTTCTAGGTCGCTCCATTCAGTCAAATCTCAAGTAGAATTTGATAATTAATCTTTTCTAACATACAGCAACCACTCATATAATAAAAATTACAAATACGTTCTGTTTCGTTTGATGCGAAGGGATCCTGGAAATCAAGAAAACCTTCGCAGATAATCTTTTCATACAGTTTTTACTATTTTTGACTAAATAAATCTATAACTAAATGTAACCTCAATTTATTCCTACAATATTAAAAAAGAAAAACAAGACGTTATGATTACATACGTTTACTCTATCGGGAAAGAAAATACCCCCCCTATATCCATTGGAGATCTTTTGTGGCCAGTTCTAAAAAACTTTAACATTTTGTAACCTTTGCACAGCTATGGACATTAGAAACTCGAACCTTCACAAACGGAATCTTCTTAAACTACGCAAAGGAACAAAAACTTCATTTTTTCGTGCCTACAATTTTAGAGCTTATTATAGGTATTTCATTGCCGCTGTTTCCAAAAATGTTAACTGCTTGGGTGCATCAGCTCTAATTTTGAAGATGCAGTTTAAAAAAGGATTTTTGTCTCTTTCTGAATCACAAATCATTTTGAATTATTATTTATATTTATAAATATTTACATATATTGAAAGTGGGAGTATATTTCATTATAAACTGACAAATTTGAAATTCTGACGTCTTTTTAGCAATGTACACTCTTTGACATATTTTGGTAGTGCTCAAGTCATGAATTTAGAAATACAACTTCGCGTTCCTTAATCACAATAATTTATCCAATGTCTCGAAAACTGCCCTAAATTTTATTTTGCAAAGGGGTTCCAGCCTGACTATCAACAAAATAGCAAAGAGAAAATAGCAAATTTATTACATCTGAAGTGAATGTGGGTACATCTAATTCAAGCTAATTTCCATCTAAAGTGTTCTCGCAGATACGCACGAGGTTACCTACAATTCCCTTATTTATTAATTCTCTGTGGGTATAGTTTCTTTAATAAAGCAGTCTTTGAATAGTCCAGATGTCTTTTGAAACATATGGCGAGTATTCATTCAAAGAAAATAGAAAACCTATTTCTGACTTCATGAACAGGGTATATTCGAGTTATTTTGGTGTCAAGCTCCGAGATCAAGATGTGGACTCATATTCAATGCAAGGTATGTACGACAGTGAACAAATGGTACAAGAAAGCTGAAGTTTGGCGCACTGATGGTTTTGAATAAAAACCATATTAATGATTGCTATTTTTTCTTTCCAAGATGAATGGTATGAATCAAAATAATGGTAAAAAATGGCGTAATCTGACCTAGACTCATCGATGAGGCCGGTGTCACACTCTGATGACGTGCCTGTTCTGGCATTCCATCTTTTAGAAGACTTCACTGAAGACAATATTTCAATATCTGAACGTTATGTAAATGGAAATAATTATTATTTTTTATGTACTTCATAAAAACCTGAATTTTCGACCAAAACTGATTAATTCGCCTCAAGGTTTGAATAATTTTCTTTTGTAATCTAAATGCCTGGGTACTACATGATCAGCTTCCCCAGAATATTATGCCATATCTCAGACGGAATGCACATTTGCAAAATACACGCAACGTGCAGCATGAAGGCTGACTGAATTGGAAAGAATTCTGAGTTAGTAACATAATTAACTTAATTTAGAGTTTAATTCTGTTATATGTAGAGGGGGTATTTTCTTTCCTGATAGAGTAAACGTGAGTATGTAATCATAACGTCTTGCGTGTTTTAAATATTGTAGGAATAAATTAAGGTTACATTTAGATATAGATTTATTTAGTCAAAAATAGTAAAAACTGTATGAAAAGATCATCTGCGAAGGTTTTCTTGATTTCCAGGATCCCTTCACATCAAACGAAACAGAACGCATTTGTAATTTTTATTATATGAGTTGTTGCTGTATGTTAGAAAAGACTAATTATCAGGTTTCTACCCCAGGTTTAGGTGCTAGCGTTGGCCCCATTTGTCTTCAATGAGGTTCCCGATATGAAGAACCTCAAAACGAATATATGACAGCAGAACTTGCAAGAAAAAATAATTTACGACGTATGGGAACAAAAGGTATTTTCTTTTTCGATAAACGTGCCTCACAATACGAGTTTTTCTATCCAACGAACGTCGAATTTTGCCCATCTTACAATACTTTCAGTTTACAACGTTAGTAACTGTTTCTATACAATAAGCAACTATACGGAGCATCAAGAAGGAATGTAATATTAATTTTAATATTTGTATTGAATGTACAGGTGTCCTGGAAAGAAATGTCGAATCTTCAAAAAGAGTTCTTAAGACACTTTTAAGGACATTTTGTCTAATAAACTCCTTGGATATTCCGAATGGCAGAGTCGCAATAACCACTCAAAGTTGGACGAAAAAAAACTTTTTATGCTAAAATTTGCATTGCAGAATCATATAAACTCTCCAAAAACGTAAATTATTTGTTATTTACAAAAGAAATGAATACAATTGTTCAGAAAGAAAAAGTTACACAGAATAAAAAGTAGTCGTATTGTGTAAATTGGTTTTCCCAGCACGGCAAATCGGGATTGATGTTCCCGGGAGCAGACATTAGCTTTTTACAAAACCGCAATTGTAAGTGTTCTTTGACGGTGAGATCCCCATACAAGTCGGTTTGTGGGTGGCTTCTCTCACTCGGAATCTCTCCCCAGCACATCAGAACTGCAGGACAAGCTCTATGCACCCGTCTGAAATTTTGACATGCATGTTAATGCAGTGCAAGAGGAAAGGAAAGGAAGGATAGGAGGGAAGAAAGATCGCGCGCCATCTGTGGTCCTTTTTTCGGATGCTGCTTCTACAAAGGAATAGACGATCAAAGCGGCCGCCCGCTAGAATATCGCCTTCCACACTTATCTATCTACATAGTGTTGAAAATTCACCCTCCTAGCACCTCCCGGCCGGAGTTGCTGCAGAGACAGCCGCAATGTTGCATGTGAGCTACGTTAGCCGGTATTCTCTTCTGTTCTTCCACATTGACAGTGCAGCAGACATTGGCAAATAATATGCTGATGGGTTCTGTCACGAGAGTTTTGTACGGACAGGAGGATCAATGCGAGGCCCCTGAGGGGTTGCCTCTCTGGGAACTCAGAGGAAATTTTTTGAATCACGATCGAAATGTGTAAAGTGAAAGATTAAGAAAAAAGAATGGCAATACCGTTGACTTACTTTTTTCTAGAGGTCATTTAAAAAATTCAGGCTTTTGAAAATAGCTTGTAGGGTCACATGTTTATAACACACATTATTCATGAAGAACACGCCTATTCGTGAGTGTGTGCAGGTAACGGCGAGCGAGGTCCAAATGAAAGCGCAGCGAAGGGGCGCGATGGGAAAGCTGCGGGCGGCGGCAGCGGAGTGGAGGGAAGCGGGCGGTAACTTATAAGGTCGTTAGTCCTGCAAGTGTAGTGTATGATTTACAGCCAGAGATGACGGTGACGTTTCCCTGGCTGTATGGAGAGGACCATCGACGACCTACCCGTCGGCTTTTGATGTTTCCTCAACCAGGCATCTCCCACCAGCGGGACACCGACTCAGAAGGTAAAAGCTCTAAGCTCCCGACCGGTCCGAATGTGTGTCTGTCTAGGTACGGATTGTCGATAGTCCAAAGGAGAGGTAGGAAAGATCGCGAGCGGCCCGTTTGTCAGGGTAGTGCTCCGGCCGCTAGAATTCTCCTTCAGATAGGGGCCGAAATGCACCTAGCTACGGAGGTAGTGTCAGAGGCACTGCTGTGGCCGAGGTGGAAGTGGGCGGGAGGTGAGAGTAAAGGGCGGTGGGGAGTAGAGTGGGG